>CM043720.1:5418928-5765660 GCA_023969325.1 Oryzias curvinotus
TTTATAACTATGCTAGCTATGCTAATGTGGCTAAAAGTGCTAGCATAGCGATCAGGATCATCAACTGGCTCGGACAAACACATTACCTAAAATACTAATCATGCTAACTATGCTAGCTATGCTAATGTGGCTAAAATTGCTAGCATAGCGATCAGCATAATCAACTGACTCAAAAAACACATTGTTTAAGATGCTAATTATGCTAACTATGCTAGCTATGCTAACGGCTAAAACTGCTAGCATAGCGATCAGCATCATTAACTTACTCAGAAAAACACATTGCTCCATTGGTGAAAGCTACATGTCATGAGTTGACAAAAAACCCACTTTTTTTCAAAATGGCGGCTTTTCTGTTGATTTTATCTCCATAGCAACCATTTTATGTTTTGTTTGCCTCGGGAGGACGAACGGATTGACGTCAGTTTCGGACAAATCGGGAAAAGTAAATTTTTGTTGTCCTTAGCAACAGTGGTTTTATGCTAACCACGCCCACATTCCTTATATGTCCTTGTCCAGTGTTTTTCAATGTATTCAGATCCAGGCATAAATGCAAGCATTCAATTTTCACTGTATTGTATTGAAAGGCATGGGAGTTATAACAGTGCGCCACTTTGCTAGCTCGCCACGCGCACGCCGTTCAAAATCTACAACTTCTAATTCCAACATTTTGTCCACAGTAGCTTGCCATTGATGCCCGAGAAGTTTCAAGACGATCGAAAAAAATCCCTAGGACGAGTTTTCGTTTGTATCCATTACTAAAGGTGCTTTTTTCGGAAAATTCAAGATGGCCGCCCCTTCCCAAGGTCAAAGGTCAACGAAACTTCTCTGGTATTTGTAGAATCAAGCTGTTGGCATCTGTATCCGATTTCATGAAAATCGCTCAAACAAAAGTGTCGTTTTCCCATATTGTCAAAAAACACGAAAATCGCCATTTCTCAGAGTTCGCCACAAAATGGCCGCCAAGCCGTAGGTCGTGTGGCCATCCCATAATGATTTCATAACTTCTTTGGGATATCTCCAACAAGTGTGTTTTGGTTTCGTAACTGTATTTCAAAATATTTTTTTTTGGCCCCATAAGCAATTTTCGGCCCATTCATTTTTTTTACGGGAACGCTCGCCGTGATGTCATCGACTTCGGGGGGGTGACGTTCTCTTTGCCGAAAATTCATTTTCAATTTATCCTAGGTGTGTGCCAATTTTGGTGAGTTTTCGGGTATGTGGCGGGGGTCAAATTTGAGCTCAAAGACGCCGTTAATGGACGAGAAGAATAATAATGAAACGATCGAAAAACAATAAGAAGTTTTTTCCCCAGGGTGCTTCCTATGTATTTCAATGCAGCCAGTCTTTTACTATAGGCTGGGCATGTCTTTTTGGCTTTAAACCCGTCCTTTGAGGGCTTTTTGGGGCTTTTTCGTGATTTTGTCGTCATTTTTGCGACTACAATTTTGTCGTTTGTGCGTTGGTGTTGTGCGTGTGTGTGTTTTTTTTTTGTTGCGTTACACAATTGTCGACTTGTTTTGTGCTTTGGGCGACTTTTGACCCCATTTTTTGGCGTTTTGACGCGTTTTTTTGACGTTTTGGGGCTTTTTGAGTGTTCGACCCTCGTAGCAGTTACAATATGGTCCTTGCAGTTGTGACTGCTGCGGGCCATAATAATAATAATAAAAAAACATTCGAAAAACAATAAGAAGTTTTTTCCCCAGGGTGCTTCCTATGTATTTCAATGCAGCCAGTCTTTTACTATAGGCTGGGCATGTCTTTTTGGCTTTAAACCCGTCCTTTGAGGGCTTTTTGGGGCTTTTTCGTGTTTTTGTCGTCATTTTTGCGACTACAATTTTGTCGTTTGTGCGTTGGTGTTGTGCGTGTGTGTGTTTTTTTTTGTTGCGTTACACAATTGTCGACTTGTTTTGTGCTTTGGGCGACTTTTGACCCCATTTTTTGGCGTTTTGACGCGTTTTTTTGACGTTTTGGGGCTTTTTGAGTGTTCGACCCTCGTAGCAGTTACAATATGGTCCTTGCAGTTGTGACTGCTGCGGGCCATAATAAACATTTGAAAAACAATAAGAAGTTTTTTCCCCAGGGTGCTTCCTATGTATTTCAATGCAGCCAGTCTTTTACTATAGGCTGGGCATGTCTTTTTGGCTTTAAACCCGTCCTTTGAGGGCTTTTTGGAGCTTTTTCGTGATTTTGTCATCATTTTTGCGACTACAATTTTGTCGTTTGTGCGTTGGTGTTGTGCGTGTGTGTGTTTTTTTTGTTGCGTTACACAATTGTCGACTTGTTTTGTGCTTTGGGCGACTTTTGACCCCATTTTTTGGCGTTTTGACGCGTTTTTTTTGACGTTTTGGGGCTTCTTGAGTGTTCGACCCTCGTAGCAGTTACAAGATGGTCCTTGCAGTTGTGACTGCTGCGGGCCATAATATAATAATGAACAATTCGAAAACAATAAGAAGTTTTTTCCCCAGGGTGCTTCCTATGTATTTCAATGCAGCCAGTCTTTTACTATAGGCTGGGCATGTCTTTTGGGCTTTAAACCCGTCCTTTGATGGATTTTTGGGGCTTTTTCGTGTTTTTGTCGTTCATTTTTGCGACTACAATTTTGTCGTTTGTGCGTGGTGTTGTGCGTGTGTGTGGTTTTTTTTTGTTGCGTTACACAATTGTTGTGTTGTTTTGTGCTTTGGGCGACTTTTGACCCCATTTTTTGGCGTTTTGACGCGTTTTTTGACGTTTTGGGCTTTTTGAGTGTTCGACCCTCGTAGGCAGTTACAATATGGTCCTTGCAGTTGTGACTGCTGCGGGCCATAATAATAAACATTCGAAAAACAATAAGAAGTTTTTTCCCCAGGGTGCTTCCTATGTATTTCAATGCAGCCAGTCTTTTACTATAGGCTGGGCATGTCTTTTTGGCTTTAAACCCGTCCTTTGAGGGCTTTTTGGGGCTTTTTCGTGTTTTTGTCGTCATTTTTGGCGACTACAATTTTGTCGTTTGTGCGTTGGTGTTGTGCGTGTGTGTTTTTTTTGTTGCGTTACACAATTGTCGTTGTTTTGTGCTTTGGGCGACTTTTGACCCCATTTTTTGGCGTTTTGACGCGTTTTTTTGACGTTTTGGGGCTTTTTGAGTGTTCGACCCTCGTAGCAGTTACAATATGGTCCTTGCAGTTGTGACTGCTGCGGGCCATAAATAATAATAATAAGAAACAAAAACAATAAGAAGTTTTTTCCCCAGGGTGCTTCCTATGTATTTCAATGCAGCCAGTCTTTTACTATAGGCTGGGCATGTCTTTTTGGCTTTAAACCCGTCCTTTGAGGGCTTTTTGGGGCTTTTTCGTGTTTTTGTCGTCATTTTTGCGACTACAATTTTGTCGTTTTGTGCGTTGGTGTTGTGCGTGTGTGTGTTTTTTTTTGTTGCGTTACACAATTGTGTCGATTGTTTTGTGCTTTGGGCGACTTTTGACCCCATTTTTTGGCGTTTTGACGCGTTTTTTTGACGTTTCGGGGCTTTTTGAGTGTTCGACCCTCGTAGCAGTTACAATATGGTCCTTGCAGTTGTGACTGCTGCGGGCCATAATAATAATGAAACAAAGCAGAAGAAACAATAAGAAGTTTTTTCCCCAGGGTGTCTTCCTATGTATTTCAATGCAGCCAGTCTTTTACTATAGGCTGGGCATGTCTTTTTGGCTTTAAACCCGTCCTTTGAGGGCTTTTTGGGGCTTTTCGTGTTTTTGTCGTCATTTTTGCGACTACAATTTTGTCGTCTTGTGCGTTGGTGTTGTGCGTGTGTGTGTTTTTTTTTTTGTTTGCGTTACACAATTGTTGTGTTGTTTTGTGCTTTGGGGCGACTTTTGACCCCATTTTTGGCGTTTTGACGCGTTTTTTGACGTTTTGGGGCTTTTTGAGGGTTCGACCCTCGTAGCAGTTACAATATGGTCCTTGCAGTTGTGACTGCTGCGGGCCATAATAATAATAATAAAACGAAGCAGAAAACAATCTAGAAATTTAGCGGTCAGTTGCCCATGTATTTCAATGCAGCCAGTCTTTTAATATAGCTGGGCATGTCTTTTGGCTTTAAACCCGTCCTTTGAGGGCTTTTTTGGGGCTTTTTCGTGTTTTTGTCGTTGCTTTTTGCAACTACAATTTAGACGTTTGTGCGTTGGTGTTGTGCGTGTGTGTGGTTTTTTTTGTTTGCGTTACACAATTGTCGACTTGTTTTGTGCTTTGGGCGACTTTTGACCCCATTTTTGGCGTTTGACGCGTTTTTTTTTTGACGTTTTGGGGTTTTTTTGAGTGTTCGACCCTCGTAGCAGTTACAATATGGTCCTTGCAGTTGTGACTGCTGCGGGCCATAATAATAATAATAAACGAACAAAACAATAAGAAGTTTTTTAGGGTGCTTCCTATGTATTTCAATGCAGCCAGTCTTTTACTATAGGCTGGGCATGTCTTTTTGGCTTTAAACCCGTCCTTTGAGGGCTTTTTGGGGCTTTTTCGTGTTTTTGTCGTCATTTTTGCGACTACAATTTTGTCGTTTGTGCGTTGGTGTTGTGCGTGTGTGTGTTTTTTTTTGTTGCGTTACACAATTGTCGACTTGTTTTGTGCTTTGGGCGACTTTTGACCCCATTTTTTGGCGTTTTGACGCGTTTTTTTGACGTTTTGGGGCTTTTTGAGTGTTCGACCCTCGTAGCAGTTACAATATGGTCCTTGCAGTTGTGACTGCTGCGGGCCATAATTAAAGCCGCAAGCGGCGTTGTATGGCCCGCAGACGCAACCCGCCTTCCACGCCCAACTCTACGCACCACAGCTGCCCTCACCACCCTCACTAGACCACTTTTGATAAAGGCTAGTCCAAAACGGCATTTGCTAATTATGCTAACTATGCTAGCTATGCTGATTTGGCTAAAAGTGCTAGCATTGCGATCAGCATCATCAACTGATTCAGGAAAATACATTATTAAAAATGCTAATTATGCTAACTATGCTAGCTACACTATGTGGCTAAAAGTCTTAGCCTAGGGATCAGCATCATCAACTGACTCAGAAAAACATTTCCTAAGATGCTAATTATGCCTAAACTATGCTAGCTTTGGTGATGTGGCTAAAAGTGCTAGCATAGCGAGCAAACATCATCAACAGTCTCCGAAAAAACATATTCCTCCATTGGTGAGAGCTATACGTCATAAGTTAGCAAAAAAACCCCACTGTTTTCAAAATGGCGGCTTTTCTGTTGATTTTATCTCCGTAGCAACCATTTTATGTTTGGTCCCCTCGGGAGGAAGAACAGATTGACGTCAGTTTCAGACGAATCGGATAAAGTAAACTTTTTGTTGTCCTTAGCAACAGGGTTTTATGCTAATCACGCCCACATTCCTTATATGTCCATTTCCAGTCTTTTTTAATGTATTCAGTTTCAAGGCATTAAATGCATGCATTCAATTTCACTGTATTCCAAATGAAATGCATAGGAGTTATAACAGTGCGCGACTTTGCGAGCTCGCCACGTGGACGCCGTTTAAATCTACAACTTCTAATTGCAAACCATTTTTTTCACAGTAGCTTGCCGTTGATGCCCAAAAAGTTTCGAGACGATCGCGGAAAATTCCAACGACAAGTTTACGATTGAATCCGGGGGTAAAGGCGTTTTTTATAGAAAATTCAAGATGGCGGCCTTTTCCCGAGGTCAAAGGTGGACGAAACTCCAGAGGTAGTTGTGGACTTGCTCTAGCAACATGTGAGTCAAATTTCGCGAAAATCGCTCGAAAAAAAGTTCATTTTTCCATATTGTGTAAAAACGCGAAAAACGCAAAATGGCAGATTTTGGCACAAAATGGCCGCCAAACCGTAGGTCGTGTCACCATCCCGTAATGATTTCAAAACGTCCTTTGGATATCGCGGACAAGGGTTTATTGGTTTCGTTAGTCGATTCTCAAAAAAAAAGTTCCGAATTTTTTCGTTTTTGCCGAGTCGGCACATTTTTTTGCGACGTTTTTTTGCTTACCACGCCCACATTCCTTTATCGATCTTGTCGTGTGTAGCATCGTTTTGTTCAGCGCGGGCCAAGGAATCGCATATTTCCTCTTCACGACATTCCGATGAAAAATGTGCGAGCTAGCCAAGATGGCAACGGTTGCTAGCTCGCCACGCGCACGCCATTCAAAATCTACAACTTCTAATTCCAACATTTTGTCCAGAGTAGCTGGCCGTTGGTGCCCGAAAAGTTACGAGACGATTGATGAAAATTCCAACGACGAGTTTTCGTTTGTATCTGGTGCTAAAGGTGCTTTTTTAACAAAATTCCAGATGGCGGCCTTTTCCCAAGGTCAAAGGTCAACGACACTTCTGGGGTGTTTGTAGACTGGAGCTGGCAGCAAGTGTGTGCAATTGCGTGAAAATCGTTCAAACAAAAGTGTCTTTTCCCCATATTGTGGGAAAACACGAAAATCGCCAATTCTCAGAGTTCGCCACAAAATGGCTGCCAAGCCGTAGGTCGTGTGGCCGTCCCATAATGATTTCAAAACATCTTTGGGATATCCCCAACACGTGTGTCTTGGTTTCGCGGCTGTATTTTGAAGTACATTTTGTTTGTTTCAGCACAAACACATAAACAAAGAACAACTAACTAACTAAATAGTTGTTGTAGAGTTAATATGTGTATGTGCTGAAACCTTGGTGTGTCACCAGGGGGGTGTATAAGAAGGAGGGAGCGCGTCCCCAACACCTAAAATAAATCTAATTGACATGGTGCACAGGGTGTCCAACATTTGTCCATAACCGCATGAGAATGCACAATTATTAGCAAAGATGAATATGTTTATAGTTCAAATCACCATATGCAGTCCTGTAACTTCAAATAAATAAATCAAAGTGTGGGTCTGCGGTGATGATGCAGTTTTACGGTCTGACACCGAATCCCAGGAAGAAGAGCTACAAGGCTACGTGTATGATCCATGATCCATACGGATCACAGGCCCCGGTTCTGCACAGACGTGCGCTGCAACTCGACAGCTGATCGGTCGCGTTGCAGAAAGTGACCAATCACATTTCACTTTACTGGAGCTCGGGTAACACGTCATGGTTGTTCGTTCTCCTCGTGGTATATTGCTGCTTCGAGCATTTTTTTGTTTTGTATGTCGCATTTGTTCAATATATATATATATATATATATATATATATATATATATATATATATATATATATATATATATATATATATATATATATATATATATATATTGCGGCTTTGAAACTACTGAAGACGTTTTGATCCCGGCAGGATTGAGAGAAAAGGCTGGAGTGTGACCCAACAATCTATGATAAATAAAAACATGAAAGAAGTTTCTTTTAAAATCATTCACAAAATTTACCCCACTAATCAATTCATGCTAAGATACGTAAAAAAATTATCCAACTGTCCTTTTTGCAGAGAACATCCAAAAGCAATTAACCATCTTTTTTGGAATTGTACTGAAATTAGAAATTTTTGTGTTTACAATTTATCAGAAATCATATTCACCCCAACTTCACTCTGAAATTTGAATATATAATTGTTGACATGTATAATAAAAACTTGGACTCAAACAAAAACTAATAATTATGGCCTGCAGCAGTCACAGACTGCAAGGACCATATTGTAACTGCTACAAGGGTCGAACACTCAAAAAGTCCAAAACGTCAAAAAAACGCGTAAAAAAGCACAAAAATCAGGTCAAAAGTCGCCCAAAGCACAAAACAAGTCGACAATTGTGTAACACAACAAAAAAACACACAACTCCGGCTGAGGACTGACTCAGGGAGAGGACGCAAACTGGAAGCTGGTTGTTGGGTTTCCCTCTGAAGCATAGGCTCCTTTGGAGGATCATTAGGCTACATGTGGCCTCACGGTGAACCGGTTGTCATCAAAACAACATTTCAGTCAGACAACTCATGCAGTAAAAATATTTATCTTTACATTCTTTCAGTTTGGCATTCACATTCTTTTCATTCACATCCTTTTCTATCACATTCTTTTCATTCACATTCTTTCAGTTTGGCATAAGACTCTGTTCAATTCCATGAAACAAGATGTTCATAAAGCTTTAGGATAATAACTTCCCCCAACACCAAAGATCATCAAGATTGAAGAGGATGTAAATGTATAATCAGGGAGTAATCAGATGAAGTGTGTTTTGGAGGCATTCCACATTCAGACTTACAAGAATGACTGCTATGTGTGACCCGGCACCATTGACCGTTGGGCTGCTCCCGTACGAATACAGCGCCACGATACCATCTAGTACTATACTATCTAGATAGAAGAGAAAAGAGCCAAAAAATTGAACGTGGAGCCAATGTCGCAAAGAGGTTGTAGGGAACTATAATTTGAACTCCCATGCACCAACCTGTAAGATGACATGAAGCTTAACATCCAAAATCGAACGCTTCCACTTACATACTATGATACAAGCTTAAGTACCATCCATAAATTTGATGCTTTCATCTGAAGTACAAAGGTACAATCTTAAAAACATCCTAAATTTGAGGTTCCACCTGGCAAAATATAGTTTTCAAACATCCCTAATCCAAGACTTTGTATTCCATTCTATTGGTTGATTCGAGTCAGAAATGTCTTTGGAACGCAGAGGAGGTCCACCGCCATCACTTCCAGTGCAGAAATAAGTACGTAGAGTGCAATCGTCAATTCAAGGAGTGCAGGGGCAACGATCTGCAGGGAAGCTGCAGGACGAGCAGAGACTGTGGAACTTGGAGCCAGCCGATTTTCGAGGTTTTACCATCATCCACCAGAAATGAAAGGGCTGACCGGGGAGTAGGGGTCACAGGCTCAGGAAGCGATGCACAGACAGAGACAAAGCAGTATTAGTCTAGGCAATGAAAACATGAATAACTTAGAACTGATCAGTTTAGAATGCTTGAGATAAAGAGAATAAAGGTGCCATTAAAGAACAATCTGAGAAAGTGAAATCAAGTAGTGAGTTTAAAGAGAAGGTTCTATTGTGTATTCACCGCACCATAGAAAGCCATCAAAGCACAGATTCCAACAGAGAATCAACAGTGAAATATACAACCTGCATGTAATCTTAACACCAAATTTTTATATGCACCAATGGTAAGAGAGAAGTAACATTTATCATTTCCAGAGGAACACACCTTTAGAAGGCCATGGAGGAGCAGGCGAATGGAAAGGTATCCAAGGAACAAGGAGATTCGTAGATAAGGAGGGTTGACATCTCCCGTAGCAATGGACTGCAGCTCAGCTGGATTTGATGTCCTGTACTTGATATTAGAGATTCTCAGATAGGTGGACAACAAAAGCACAGATAGCTTAAATATTAATTGGCAAAGGGGTGTCTGGATACTGCAATGAAGAACAACTTGAGATCCATGAGGGATCGTAGGTTCTGATAGTACTTTAGCTGGTCTGAACCTCATGCATTTAGAGGCGGATGACAACAAGTCTCTAAATCAGGGGTGTCCAACTCATTTTCACCGAGGGCCACATCAGCATAGCGGCTGTCTTCAAAGGGCCAGATACAACTTATACATGTAACTAAATGTAATGAAAAATAAATGTAATGACTCCTTAATGTTAAATAACTCTTTTATTTATTTATTATAACTTTTTGAAGTGACAATTACAGTTTCATATAAACATGTGTTTGCCTGTTACTCTAGAAAAGGGGTGGCAAACAAGTTTGACACCAAAACCGAATTATTTCACTGTGAGAGTCAAAGAGCCACACCACACCCTGACCTGCCAAAACGTACACACACAAACACACAATTAAAGCCATATTATTTTCCATAAAACACTCCTCTTCTTACAATACAACAGCAAGTATTGTACTTGTGTTTATTTCAAGGACAGTGTCCAATACACACATCAATGCAGCTTAGCCAGAGTTAACACATAGGCTACCCTGGAGGTCAGACACCCCCTCCACACACAGGCACCTCTCTCTCATCTCATACACACACACACACACACACACTCTCTATCTCTCTCTTTCTCTGCCTCTCTCTGACACATAACTACACAGTGACGTGCAGTGAGGTTGATGCTGAAGAGGCTCTGACCCCTCTGGAGTCAGATTTATGATGATAAAAACTGAATATTTTCACCATTTATCCAACAGTATTTAACTGATAATTCTTTGTAACTCAACATTCCTCTTTCAATGACCCTCACACCAACAAATACACACAAATCTGGAAAGCATCCTTCTGGAGTCTAATTGATTCATATTCACAATCAACACATTAAATACATTTCATTTCAGTTGTGTGCAACTTAAATTAATGTTTACCTTCATTAGAGTATCTTGCTTTTACATGTTTTTTATTTAAAATTGTATGACTGACTTTTTACATCGAAAGCAAGTAATTTATTTAATGTTAATATATTGCAATGACTGAGGTCATTCCTCAGCATAGTAACCAAACAAGTGATAAGGTACCATTAGACTGGCTGCATTACCCCCCCCCATCCACATTCAGTGCCTATTGACACACACACACACACATACGTGTATATCTTACCCCCTCAGGTCCCCTGACTGGAACCCTCCTGGTGGGATCCACCTTTTCTACAAGGTTTTCTGACATGGTTTTAACTACTAAAATAATGCAATTTTTTTCAAGGAGTGTTATCACTTCAAATACTGAAAACACTAACATCAAAAATAAACCTGAATTTTGGTTTCCCATGGGGACCACCCATACAACAGTAGTTACTCTAACTTTGGTTAACAGCTCTGTAGCTAAGGCAATTGAGAGTGTAGTACTTATTTTACACTTCCTGACTAATAAAGTCATTTACCAAACATGCAAGGCATCATTCATTGTCACAAAATGTATGTTGTGAAGGAAACTGCGAACAGCAAATAAGAGACAAGGGCAATTTATTTATAATTAACAATCTATAAAACTAAATAAACTGCTGTTGGACAGAAGAAGGTTCCCTTTGACCTGTTAAACATTCCATCACACACTTACTGCAGGGCTCTTGAACTCCAGGTTTGGAGGGTTGACATCCTCCTTGTTTTTCAAATTTTCTGCTTTTACTTCCTGTTGATCTACTGGGCCAGGTGAGTTCAGTCAATCAGACGCAAGAGTTGGTGAAAAACAAAAATTAGGGCTCCTCCTCGTTTTCCCTTTCCTGCTTCTAACTGGCTGGAATCGCGAGAGCAGCAGATCAGAAGGGGGTAGAGCAAAAAGATCTTGAAAACCAAAATGACATCAGCCCTAAAGGCCTGGAGTTCCACACCAAAAGCCCAGATTTAACCAGAAAAAAGACCTGTTAAACTTAAATTAAGTGCTTTATAAAAAAAGTAAACTACGACCTATACACGTCTTTCAAATGAAAATTAAGTGCTTCAGAAATTAAAGGTCACCTTTGACCTATACATGTTTTAAATATAAATAAAAAGTTTCAGGGAAAAAAAAAGGTCACCTTTGACCTATACACGTGTTTTACATAAAATAAAGTGCTTCAGAAATTAAAGGTCACCTTTGACTTATACATGTTTCAAATGAAAATTAGTGCTTCCGAAAAAAAAGGTCACTTTAAGATAAATGAGTTAATATGTCTGAAGCTTAAAATTGGAAATTAGATTCATAAGCACTGGTTTAAAGAAAAGAAAACAAAATAAAGTTGAATTACATAATCATTGTAATTAACAAAAGCTAACGTCTTTTTGAACTTTCCCGCCTCAGTGCTGTGATTTTGTTCTTAACAAAAATCTTGACTGCCTGCCATGTTCGTCCTTCCAGCTCCCTCGGCGAAGCTTCTATGCAGGAAAGACATTCTTTTTTTCCTGGAACCCTCCCACCTTCAATGTAGGTTCCTAAAATCTTTTCCACTAGTCGGAACTCCGCTGAAGACCAGGTCCTTCTTTTTGAAGCTCCTTAGAAAAAGAAAGGAAAAAATGTTATAGGTTGCCAACATACAAGACGTGATTAGACCCGATTCAAAGTATTGAGCATTTCTTATTTACAAAAACTACGGAGATGCCGCGAAAAGCTCAGCAAAACTTCTGACTAACTTTAACAGTGTTAACTAAATGTCAGATGTTCATTAAAAAAGGAAGCCCCCACAAATGGATTTTCCTATCTTGTGTTGAAAGAAGGAAATAAAGTATCAGAGCCACGTTGCTGGTGCAGTTAGAAATGATTATGTATTGTGCAAAGTTACCCGTCTCAGCAGTATCAATGCCTGAGCCTCTCTGCTGTGTAGAAACCATGGGCTCTGTTTTGGAAACATTTTGGAAAACATCTCCATGCCTCTGTTTGGTGCAGTACGATTCATGTATTGTCCCTCTTTCCCTCTCCCCTCCTGGGGAGTGGGAGTGCTTCCAGACTCCAGTTGGTTCATCCGTGCTCCTGTTCCTGACTGTGTACCTCCTCTCTGCTCCTGCTCCTACACCTGGCTGTGGTTCCTGTCTCCGGCTCGACTCGCGCCCCTGACTGTCTCCAACCCCGGCTGGATGAAGCTCGTCTGCTGGACTTTAAATATATAGATGTAGAGTTAGATAAGTGAATTCTTCTTAATTCTCCTGGTAAATCGCCTGTCCGTCCTGGGGGAGGATCCCTCCTTCATGTGGGCACCCCTGAGGTTTCTTCATTTTTTTCCGGAATACGTTTTTTTTAGGAGTTTTTCCTTACCGCGAAGGGGGGTCTAAGGGCAGGGATACCAGTATAGCTTAGTCAGTTTGTTAGTTTATTTTAGTATTTTCGTATTGACTCTTTGTATTCGTGATCCTTTTGAGTTCATGTTTTACTTCAAAGCCCATCGAGACGACTGTTGTTGTGATTTTAGGCTATACAAATAAAAATTGAATTGAAATTGAATTTTAATTAAAAACCCAATAATGAACCACACAACCTCACATTTTCATTGAAAGCTGACATAAGACAATTTCATGAAGCTCAAGTCTTTCAATGTTGGCAGTGAGATGTTTCAAAGTCTGATTTAGACAGTTTTGACGACATGTACATCTTGTGCACAATTATTAGTACAATTTTATCTTTGAACTACATATGCTATGAAGCAAGAAATGCAATAAAAAATAACAACAAAATACCCCCTCCCTTAAAAATGGTTGTTAGAACACATTTTGTGCCATTTTTTTAGAAACTTTTAAAGTGTAACATGTAGGAAGCATACCTGTTTGTAAGGGTCGCTTTTTAGACTTTTCACTGCCGTGTCCGTTCTTCAGTCTTCTGAGTCCTGTTCATTGTACAAATATGGTTATTTTAAAATGGCAATCATACACTTTTGTCTTCCCTAAATTAAAAAAAGTCAATATTAAAGACCCATGCCCTAATGGCAGATACACAACGGCCATGGAAGCGCTGTGAAGCAGCTCAACTACAGTCAGGACCATATATATTTGGATAGAAACACATTCTTTCTAATTTAGTTTCTGTACATTACCACAGTGAATTTTAAATAAAAAAACTCAGATGCCATTGAAGTGCAGACTTTCAGCTTTTATTCCACGGGTTGAACAAAAAGATTGTAGAAAAATATGAAAAACTAAAGGATTTTTTGAACACAATCCCTTCCAGGTGAAAGCAGCCAAACTGTTTGGGCGGCGTTTCATAATACAGATGGACAACGACCCAAAACATACAGCCAAAGCAACTCAGGAGTTTATTAAAGCAAAGACGTGGAATATTCTTGAATGGCCAAGTCAGTCACCCGATCTTAACCCCATTGAGCAGCATTTCACTGGTTGAAGACTAAACTTCAGACACAAAGGCCCACAAACAAACAGCAACCTAAAGCTGCTGCAGTAAAGGCCTGGCAGAGCATCCAGAGGGAGAAAACCAGCATCTGGTGACGCCCATGAGTTCAAGACTTCAGACTGTCATTGCCAACAAAGGGTTTTCAACCAAAAATTAGTAATGACTATTTTGTTTTCAGTTATTTCATTTGTCCAATTACTTAGGAGCCCATGAAATGAAGGGATTGTTTAAAAAATGCTTTAGTTTTTCACATTTTTATGAAATCTTTTTGTTCAACCCATGGAATAAAAGCTGAAAGTCTGCACTTCAATGGCATCTGAGTTTTATTTAAATTCACTGTGGTAATGTACTGAAACTAAATTAGAAAGAATGAGTCTATGTCCAAATATGTATGGTCCTGACTGTACATTTTTTTCTTTCATAGTAGTAGGGTTAGCTCTTTGTCAGAATTGACAAAGCCTTTTGGATAAGAGGTGAAGCATCTTATCTGGACTCTTTTGTAAAAATCATTAAAAATGATCTCCTAATTATGATTGTGCAGTTTTAGCCAAGATCCAAAAGCTGTGTTGCTTTTGCAAGACATATTTTAAGACCAGAGGCAGTGGTTCATTAGAAATACAATACTGGTTCATGGGTGGGACTGTTAGTGAAAAACAACCTGGCTTCCTTTCCCTCCTTGTCACAGATAGCCGTTCGTGAGAGCACGAGCTTATAGCCTCACACTAACATTAGTGGGGCAAAAAATAATGACAAGCAATATTGGATCAATCCAGCCAGACAGTTTTGAGCCAGATTTTAGCCATCAGGGCAAGATGGCGCTGCCCTGTCTGCGACATCACACTACTCTGTTAGGTTATGTTTTTGTCATTAAAGCAAAATAGGTTTAGTGATTTTGGCTAAAATCGTCAATTTCGTAAAACTCAACTTGCATAAAAAGATAAAATGTAGATGGGGGGCTAATACCAGATTCACTGTCTTCACTCCTTGAGTCCATTTGATGTTTTGTTGAAGGTGTTGAAGTCCCTGTAAAAAAACAGAATAGAGCAAGTGTTCAACAATTTAAAATGGAGTTCTCATTAAATTGATCACAACGTAATGAGCAGGGTAGATTGCAGGCCATCAGAAAAAAAATCAACAACAAATAAAAATACATTAAAAAAAATCTGTCAGTAAATAACTATCTTCACAATCTGTCTGCCAGCCGAAAGCCTCTAAAGGCTAAGGCTGCAAGCCGGTGTGGGTGCCGGATCGTCTCGGGCTGCCGGATGTTCTCGGGGTCCTTCGACCAATGATGACGTCACACCATTTGATTGGCTGTAAGTGGCCACAATGACGTCTACGATAGTGATTGGTCAATTTATAACTTTCCGTTATTTGTGAGCGCGATAATACGTTTTAAACGGGAAATATAGTGTGGAATTCAATTAATGCTTAGGACTGTAGGCTGCTCCTTTTGATTATAGTTATCAAATGACAATGTTTTTTTTTTCTGAGATTAAAAAAGGGTAACTGACATTTGGGAGAATTAAACCAGACTGCACACCATAAAAAAATATTGTTTTTATACAGTAATATATTTTTTAAAATTTGACAAAAAAAGTTATATTGCCAATGGCTCCCCCTTTAAAAAAATGCCATTATTAGTTATGAGTGAGAAAAACTTTCCAAAAGGAAATGTAAAATCGCTAAGTTGTTTGTCCAGAATACAAACTACAAACTCCAGCAGAGGATGAACACACTAAAAATTACACACTCAATAGGAGGGTACAAAATACCCGTAGGGTGATGTCGCTAAGTAGTAGAATTGCTAAACGTAAAATCGCTCGCTAAGTAGTTAGTCTAACTGATATTACCGTAGGGTGACGTCATCAATGTTTGAAGGACCCCGAAGGACCCCGAGAACATCCGCCAGCCCAAGAAGATCCGGTACCCACACCGGGTCCTCGACAGAGGGCCATTCCGGCCCACAGGAGCATTTGCTGTGGCCTGGGCCTGCCCGTGTGCCTCCTTGATAGGAAGCGTGAGCAAGATGTCCCCCGTTTAACGTAGCCATCCTGGTGCTGGGCCTGCAGTTCCCGTTCACGGAATCTGAGCCCACTTAGGCACCTGTGTCCTCCGGACAAACACGCTTCTTAGGTTCTGTAGACGAGCTAGGGGCCGCCATTCGCCCAGCCGTGCTTTGGAAATGCCATACCCCCCCAGGGCACGGTTTACAGCAGAGCATGAAACGCCTTTGTTGCTGTTGTTTTTATAATAAAAGGCCTCATCTGTTGTAATTATGTATTACTATAAAAAATATTACTACACACAAAACTACATCTTCACATATATTTGTTTACTTTTATTGTGTCGTTTTGTTTTATAATTATTGTATAAACACAGAATTTCAGACTGAAAATACTGAGTAAGACATATGACATTTAGGCACCCCAGAGCCCTCATTTGTTATAAAAATAAAAGGCTAATAATTAATCTGTATAATACCTGAGTTTATACTTTATTTTATGTAAAGCAGCTCTGTCGGCTCAGATAGTCTCCCTGGATGGTGGAAGTATAGCCCCCAATTCCACAGTTAGAAACCTTGGGGTCTTATTTGACTAGGATTTATCATTTAAGGCTCACATATCTCAGGCGTGTAGAACTGCATTTTTTCACCTGCGGAACATTGCTAAGATCAGAAATATACTTTCTAAGAGTGATGCTGAAAAACTCATCCATGCATTTGTTACGTCGAGGCTGGATTACTGTAACTCCTTGTTAGCAGCGTGTCCTAAGAGTTCCTTAAGAAGTCTCCAGCTTGTTCAGAACGCAGCAGCTAGATTGTTAGCAGGAACTAGCAGAAGAGATCACATCATTCCTGTGTTAGTTTCGCTCCATTGGCTCCCAGTTGATTCTAGAATTAAGTTCAAAATCCTCCTGTTAACCTATAAAGCCTTACATGGAATGGCCCCATCCTATATTAAGGACCTCATAGTCCCTTACCATCCAATCAGAACACTTCGATCGGAAACTGCAGGACTGCTTGTGATTCCTAGAATTAGTAAAAGTACGGTTGGAGGTAGAGCGTTTAGCCACCAAGCCACTGTCTTATGGCATAAACTCCCAGCTCACGTAAGAGAGGCAGATTCAGTTTCTACATTCAAAGTTAGACTAAAAACATTCCTCTGTGGACAGGCTTATTGTCAGACTAGTTAGTATTCAGAGATTGTTTAACTTAATGTTAATTGATTAAATTAAACTTAATAACAATAACTATTTGTTTTAAAAGGCTGCTAGAAGTTGAAGCTGGGGTAACTATGGTGCTCTGGGGCTCTGTCCTTTTTTCTGTCCTTTTCCAATACTTTTCTTTTCTCATCTACTTCTACCCTTCCTCTCTTCTCTATCTGTGATCATCATTTATCATTTAGTTATCCATGTCTCTGTTTGGTGCAGTACGATTCATGTATTGTCCCTCTGTCTCTCTCCCCTCCTGGGGAGTGGGAGTGCTTCCAGACTCCAGTTGGCCCATCCGTGCTCCTGTTCCTGACTGTGTAACTCGTCTCTGCTCCTGCTCCTACACCTGGCTGTGGTTCCTGTCTCCGGCTCGACTCGCGCCCCTGACTGTCCCCAACCCCGGCTGGATGAAGCTCGTCTGCTGGACTTTAAATATGTAGATGTAGAGTTAGATAAGTGAATTCTTCTCCATGAGTTCTGGTACATCGCCTGTCCGTCCTGGAGGAGGATCCCTCCTTCATGTGGACACCCCTGAGGTTTCTTCATTTTTTTCCGGAATCCGGTTTTTTAGGAGTTTTTCCTTACCGCGAAGGGGGGTCTAAGGGTAGGGATGCCAGAATAGCTTAGTCAGTTTGTTAGTTTATTTTAGTATTTTCCTATTGACTCTTTGTATTCATGATCCTTTTGAGTTCATGTTTTACTTCAAAGCCCATCGAGACAACTGTTGTTGTGATTTTGGGCTATACAAATAAAATTGAATTGAATTAAATTGAAAATTTGTAGTCGCAAAAATGACGACAAAAACACAAAAAAGCCCCAAAAAGCCCTCAAAGGACGGGTTTAAAGCCAAAAAGACAGGCCACATTGAAATACATAGGAAATCCCCTGGGGAAAAAACGTCTTATTGTTTTTCGAACGCTTCATTATTATTATTATGGCCCGCAGCAGTCACAACTGCAAGGACCATATTGTAACTGGAACGAGGGTCGAACACTCAAAAAGGTCCAAAATGTAAAAAAAAAAATGCATCAAAACGCCAAAAAATTGGGTCAAAAGTCACCCAAAGTACAAAACAACACAACCATTGTGTAAAGCAACAAAAAAAACACACACGCACAACACCAACGCACAAACGACAAAATTGTAGTCGCAAAAATGATGACAAAAACACAAAAAAGCCCAAAAAAGCCCTCAAAGGACGGGTTTAAAGCCAAAAAGACATGCCCAGCCTGTAGTAAAAGACTGGCTGCATTGAAATACATGGGCCAACTGACCGCTAAATTTTCTATTTTGTTTTTGCTTCTTTTCATTATTATGGCCCGCAGCAGCAGTCACTGACTGCAAGGACCATTTTGTTTTCGCAGTTGGAACGACGACTTTGCCGCCTTTCAGCGAGAATGTGACCCCCGACGCATGCTCGAAAAGTCACCAAAATGTGCACACACCTGGGATATATTGCAAATGAATTTTCCACAACGTCACCCCCCCAAACACGATGACATCACGGCCAGTGATCCCGTCAAAAAAAAAAAAGAATGGGCCGAAAATCGCATATGAGGCCCGACAAAATGTACTTCAAAATACAGTCGTGAAACCAAGACACATGTGTCGGGGATATCCCAAAGAAGTTTTGAAATCATTATGGGACGGCCACACGACCTACGGCTTGGCGGCCATTTTGTGGCGAACTCTGAGAATTGGCAATTTTCGTGTTTTCCCACAATATGGGGAAAAGACACTTTTGTTTGAACAATTTTCATGCAATTGCACACACTTGCTGCCAGCTCCAGTCTACAAACACCCCAGAAGTGTCGTTGACCTTTGACCTTGAAAAAAGACAGCCATCTGTAATTTTCTCAAAAAAGCACCTTTAGCACCAGATACAAACGAAAACTCGTCGTTGGAATTTTCATCAATCGTCTCGTAACTTTTCGGGCACCAACGGCCAGCTACTCTGGACAAAATGTTGGAATTAGAAGTTGTAGATTTTGAACGGCGCGCGCGTGGCGAGCTAGCAACCGTTGCCATCTCAGCTAGCTCGCACATTTTTCATCAGAATGTTTTGAAGAGGAAATATGCGATTTCTTGGCCCGCACTGAACAAAACGATGTCACGCATGACAAGATCGATAAAGGAATGTGGGTGTGGTATGCAAAAAACCGTCACAAAAAAATGTGCCGACTCTGCAAAAACTTGTCGTTGGAATTTTTTAGCGATCGTCTCAAAACTTTTTCCGGCATCAACGGCAAGCTACTCTGTCAACCCGGTTTTCTCGTTGCTCGTTTTGAGCCGAAATCTTCGGAACTCTTCCATCAGCTCAATCAGTGGAGCTAGCTTAGCGGACACTTGGTCCATAAAGGGATACAGCATAGCTTTATTATCATCAAGAATCTTTTTAAGGTTTTCGTATTCCTTTCTTTTCTTGGGGGGCATGGTCAGCTCTCTTTTTTGGAGAAAATCAACTTTTTAAGTCATTTGAAGGTAGTTGTATCCACAGAGAGCCACGCACGCGTCTTGCTGTAACCCAGAACTGGAAAACGGTTCCGGTAATTTAGTTTTTAAGCAGCTTTTATATGCATCAAGCTCCTCCTACTCCTGCATGAAGTCACAAGTCAGAGTCATGCTAGTTAGCTGCTGGTTCTCAATGCTAGCAGCATCAGGGCTAATTCTAGCAGAGCAGGCCGTCGCTCTTTATTTGGCATCATTTTTTAAACTCCTTGTTTGTTAGCAAGTTGGGTTTTTGAGAGTATGGTCATGGCGGCGTTTTTAAATCAACCAATTGGCAGGTCTTTGAATATATAAAATGGTCCCTTTTTCTTACTTTTCTGATGGATCTTCGTGTGAGGCTGCTTCCCTCATCATGACGTCACCATAATCCATCTGCAGACGTTTTGATCACAGACTGACAACATGGACCTGAAGTTCTGACCTGAACCCGGCTCCCGTTCTCACAAATTTCACAGGTCTTTATTCTTTCAGCCTTTATTGAGGTGCATCTCAGCAGATGATGGACAAAAAGCAGAAAGAAAAGAGGAGAAAAACCTCCACAGAAGCATGAATTCATGCAGCTGAACCATCAGAGAAGCTGTAGCAGGTGATGGGGGACAGAGCACACGCAGACATCCGCCCTCCTCTGGAGATCAGAAACCAAGGGCCTTAAACAAGTTCTCACACCCTTTTATACAGAAATCAACAGCTCTCCCGAACCAGGTGAACACACCACTATGCTCAGCTTCTCTGCGGGCCTGTTGTTCATACCTGGCCTGAACTTCTGCCTTCATTTGCCGCACTTGTCTTTCCTGTTCCTTCTCTAATCTCCTTATCTGGGCGGCCATTCTTTGCTCCTGCTGCTCTCTGTCTCTCTTTAATTCTGCCTCCACAAACTCTCTACCCTTCTTCATTTCCTTCATCTCCCTCTGGTTCCTCTCCCTCTCAGCCTGAAATTCTGCCTTCATCTCCTTCATCTGACTTTGGTACTTCGCCTTTATTTCTCTCTCCACCTCCTCCTTTTCTCTGCATATTTGCTCCTCCTTCTCCTTCAGGATTCGTTGTTTTTCCTCTCTGAGGGCTCTCTCTGCCTCCTGGAACATCTCATTGGTGTAGTGGCTTCCTCCGTTCTTCTTCACAATGGCTCTGACCTTCTGCAGCAGCTCTCTGACCTGAGGCTTCTTGTCCTGCAGCTTGTTGTTGAAGACGTGATACTGACCGTTGCATCTTCTGACCAGCTCCTGGAGCTCTGGACTTTCATTCAGAAACTCCTCAATGGAGTCTTCAAGGAGGTCTCCGTGGGTGAAGAGGACCATGCTGTATTGATCTGCATCCTGCCCAAAGATCTTGTGGATCTTCTGAACTGTTTCTATTTCCTCCTGAGTGAATCTGCCTACAGAGACGACCACCAGGAAGACGTGAGGTCCAGGAGCAGCAAAGGAGACGCACTGGTTCAGATCTTTGGCCGTTTTTTCTTCTCCAAATCTGGTGTCAAACAGGCCGGGGGTGTCGATGACGGACACCTGCTGTCCGTCCACCACAGCTCTGCTTTTGGAGCAGTTCACCGTCAGAGACCTGGGGCTGCACTTGGACTGGAAGCGGTTTTTCCCCAGGATGGTGTTTCCGGTGGCGCTCTTCCCGATCCCGGTCTTCCCCACCATCACCATCCTCAGTTCAGTGTTGTTAGTGATGAAGGAGCCTGAAGACCAGAACCACATCGGGTCAGAAACAGTTTCTGCAGAAACTTCCAAATAAAATGTAATCAATAAAGTTTAAATCACTGTTTAAAATCTGTTTAAAACAGAAAAAAAGACAAAAACTGTTTAAATTGTTGTTTTTGTATGTTTTTAATTGTATTTTGAGTCAATTTTTTGTCTGAAATCTTTAAGATCCATCCATCCATCCATCTTCCTCCGCTTATCCGGGACCGGGTCGTGGGGGCAGCAGACTGAGCAGAGATGCCCAGACTTCCCTCACCCCAGCCACTTCCTCCAGCTCCTCTGGGGGACCCGGAGGTGTTCCCAGGCCAGCTGAGAGACGAAGTCTCTCCAGCGTGTCCTGGGTCTTCCCCGGGGCCTCCGCCCAGTGGGACATGCCCGGAACACCTCTCCAGGGAGGCGTCCAGGAGGCATCCGGACTAGATGCCCGAGCCACCTCAACTGGCTCCTTTCAATGTGGAGGAGAAGCGGTTCTACTCCGAGCTCTCCGCGGGTGACCGAGCTTCTCACCCTATCTCTAAGGGAGCGCCCAGCCACCCTACGGAGGAAGCTCATTTCAGCCGCTTGTATTCGGGACCTCGTTCTTTTGGTCATGACCCATAGCTCATGACTATAGGTAAGTTTTGGAACGAAGATCGACCGGTAAATTGAGAGCTTTGCTTTTCGGCTCAGCTCTCTCTTCACCACGACGGACCGATAGAGCGACCGCATAACTACGGACGCCACTCCGATCCGCCTGTCAATCTCACGCTCCGGTCTTCCCTCACTCGTGAACAAGACCCCAAGGTATTTAAACTCCTCCACCTGGGGCAAGGACACTCCACCCACCGAGAGATGGCAGACTACCTTTCTCCGGTCAAGGACCATGGCCTCAGATTTAGCGGTGCTGACCCTCATCCCAGCCGCTTCACAATCTTTAAGATCTTTGTGATAAAAAACTTTAAAGGATGACGATCACAGAAACTGATAAATAAACAGCATAAATAGACAGAACAGAGGTTCTCTGAAGAACCTGGACTCACCTGGACTCGTGTTTCCATCCATGATGTTCCTCTGATGGAGCTGCTGCAACTGAGAAGCTGCTGCAACCGAAGAGCTGAAGCAACCGAGGAGCTGTAGCAACCGAGGAGCTGCTGCAACCAAGGGGCTGAAGCAACCGAGGAGCTGAAGCAACCAAGGAGCTGCTACAACCAAGGAGCTGCTGCTGCAACTGAGGAGCTGCTGCAACCGAGGAGCTGAAGCAACTGAGGAGCTGCTGCAACCGAAGAGCTGAAGCAACCGAGGAGCTGAAGCAACCGAGGAGCTGCTGCAACCAAGGAGCTGAAGCAACCGAGGAGCTGCTGCAACCGAAGAGCTGAAGCAACCAAGGAGCTGAAGCAACCGAGGAGCTGCTGCAAAACCTTTTAAAGTCAACATGTGAAAGTGAAACTGAACCAACAGTCCCTCCCACCCCTCCTCCCACCCACTTTCAGGAAACAGGGGTTTTCCCTTCAGCCTCGTGTTCTCATTAAAAATGCTGCTCTTCTCAGAAAACAGGCTCTTTCAGATCCTGAACAGATTTGAGTTTTTCTAAAAGCATATCTTTGGTCTGTGTTGTTAACCCTCTCATTCCATCTGCTGAAGCCTAATTTTCTATTACAGAGTAGATTTTTCTTTTGCTTAACATCTCAAACATTTGTGTTGTTTGAATTAACAGGACAGTCCGAGTAAATCCCCAGAACAGAACCAGACTCCATCAAACAGGTGGATCTCCTCAGTTGAGGTCAGATGGAGGGGATTTCCTCTCTGGGTGATGTTCTGCTGTTGTGAGAGTCTTTCCGAAAGACCAGATACCCCCCCCCCCCCTCACCTGCAGCAGGTATGGACAGACTGAGGCTTTCGGACCGACCTGTACAAAGTTCTACCTGCAGCAGAACTCCGGCTGAGGACTGACTCAGGGAGAGGACGCAAACTGGAAGCTGGTTGTTGAGTTTCCCTCTGAAGCATAGGCTCCTTTGGAGGATCATTAGGCTACATGTGGCCTCACGGTGAACCGGTTGTCATCAAAACAACATTTCAGTCAGACAACTCATGCAGTAAAAAATATTTATCTTTACATTCTTTCAGTTTGGCAATCACATACTTTCAGTTTGGCATTCACATTCTTTTTATTCACATTCTTTCAGTTTGGCATAAGACTCTGTTCAATTCCATGAAACAAGATGTTCATAAAGCTTTAGGATAATAACTTCCCCCAACACCAAAGATCATCAAGGTCGAAGAGAATGTAAATGTATAATCAGGGAGTAATCAGATGAAGTGTGTTTTGGAGGCATTCCACATTCAGATTTATAAGTATGACTGCTGTGTGACCCGGCACCATTGACCGTTGGGCTGCTCCCGTACGAATACAGCGCCACGATACCATCTAGTACTATACTATCTAGATAGAAGAGAAAAGAGCCAAAAAATTGAAGGTGGAGCCAATGTCGCAAAGAGGTTGTAGGGAACTATAATTTGAACTCCCATGCACCAACCTGTAAGACAACACAAAGCTTAACTTCCAAAATCCAACGCTCTCCACTGGCATACTATGATACAAGCTTAAGTAACATCCATAAATTTGACGCTTTCATCTGAAGTACTAAGGTACAATCTTAAAAACATCCTAAATTTGAGGTTCCACCTGGCAAAATATAGTTTTCAAACATCCCTAATCCAAGAATTTGTATTTCATTCTATTGGAATACAAATACAGCCGTGGTCACAACAAAACCACTACAAGCATCAAGAAGGAGAGACCAGAAAAACAAGACAAAGAAACATCCAGAACAACAGGAACACGGAGGTCCAGTACTGACCTACCCAGAATGAGAAAACAAGATAAACAGATGACCGTGGAGAATAATGCACATAAGAAATTCTGGTGGCCCAACAGCAACAAAAACACTTTTACAAACATCCAAAGATTGAAAAGACGATGCCTGGCATAAATGAGAGGGGCTTCATAATTGGCAGAGAGAGGCCAAAAATCAATGAACCAGAGATCCATGGCAAGAAAAAAAATCCAGTGGAGGACCATACATCTTACTTAGACAAAGCGAAAATCCAGGTTGAAAAACGAGTCGCGACCACAGAGATGCAAAGACCAGGAATAAAGGAGGAAAATCAACCACCAAGAAATCATCAATAATATGCAAAATGAAGGGGATCCCATAGGATTACATAAAGTCCAGCACAGGGCTTCTGACAATGTAGACAAAAACATGAGGACTGTTACGACGGCTGAAAGGGAAACTGATAAACAACACTTTAACGCCAGAAGACGCCACTGGGAGGGATGGAGAGGCAGAACAGTGAGAACATCTGCAACATCCACCTTCCCCTACCATGCATTGTGTCTGGTGAGGGTTAGGGTTAAGGATTTAGGGTTTAGGGTTTAGGGTTAGGGTTAGGGTTGGGGTTGGGGTTGGGGTTCGGTTAGGGTTGGGTTAAACTTTTTTAGCACGGGCCAACTGAGCTCAGAAAAAGGAAACAGTGAAAGAAGAGATGAATAAATAAGTTTGGTGTGGAGGGAGCTGGAATTGAACCCTGGTTTGCA
Organism: Oryzias curvinotus; assembly: GCA_023969325.1. Taxonomy (NCBI): domain Eukaryota; kingdom Metazoa; phylum Chordata; class Actinopteri; order Beloniformes; family Adrianichthyidae; genus Oryzias; species Oryzias curvinotus. The sequence goes on from CM043720.1 coordinate 5,443,664, forward strand.
GGATGGCAGCCAAGGCAGTTCAGTGGAAGCGAAGGATGTTGAATGATCCACCACTGAAGAGTGTGAATCCATTTAGGGAGGAGAAAATGAAAAAATAAATAAATAAATAAATAAAAAATAAAAAAAATAATAAAAATAAAAAAATAAATACAAAATATTAAATGATAATAATAATAATTAAAGCCGCAAGCGGCGTTGTTTGGCCCGCAGACGCAACCCGCCTTCCACGCCCAACTCTATGCACCACCGCCGCCCTCACCGCCCTCACCGCCCTCACCGCCCACCTTTGATGAGGGATGGAAAAAGCTGCATAAGCTAATATTGCTAACTATGCTAATTTGGCTAAAAGTGCTAGCATAGCGTTCAGCATCATCAACTCGCTCGGAAAAACACATTACCTAAAATGTTAATTATGCTAGCTATGCTAGCTATGCTAATGTGGCTTAAAGTGCTAGCATTGCGATCAGCATCATCAACTCGCTCAGAAAAACACATTACCTAAAATGCTTATTATGCTAACTATGCTAGCTATGCTAACGTGGCTAAAACTGCTAGCATAGCGATCAGCATCATTAACTTACTCAGAAAAACACATTGCTCCATTGGTGAAAGCTACATTTCATGAGTTGACAAAAAAAACACTTTTTTTTCAAAATGGCCGCTTTTCTGTTGATTTTATCTCCATAGCAACCATTTTATGTTTTGTTTGCCTCGGGAGGACGAACGGATTAACGTCAGTTTCGGACAAATCTTGAAAAGTAAACTTTTTGTTGTCCTTAGCAACAGTGGTTTTATGCTAACCACGCCCACATTCCTTATATGTCCTTGTCCAGTGTTTTTCAATGTATTCAGATCCAGGCATAAATGCAAGCATTCAATTTTCACTGTACTGTATTGAAAGGCATGGGAGTTATAACAGTGCGCCACTTTGCTAGCTCGCCACGCGCACGCCGTTCAAAATCTACAACTTCTAATTCCAACATTTTTTCCACTGTAGCTTGCCATTGATGCCCAAAAAGTTTCGAGATGATCGTTGAAAATTTCAACGACAAGTTTACGTTTGAATCTGGTGGTAAAGGCGTTTTTTATAGAAAATTCAAGATGGCGGCCTTTTCCCGAGGTCAAAGGTCGACAAAACTCCAGAGGTGATTGTAGACTTACGCTAGGGACATGCGAGTCAAATTTCGTGAAAATCGCTCGAAAAAAAGTTCATTTTTCCATATTGTGTAAAAACGCGAAAATCTCAAAATGGCCGATTTTGGCACAAAATGGCCGCCAAACCATAGGTCGTGTTACCATCACGTAATGATTTCAAAAGTTTGATTGGATATATCCAACAAAGTTATCTGGGTTTCGTTAGCCGATTCTTAAAAAAAAAATCCGAAATTTTTTTTTTTTGCCGAGTCAGCACTTTTTTTTGCGATCGTTTTTTGCTTACCACGGTCACATTCCTTCATTGATTTTGTCGTATGTGGCATCGTTTTGTTCAGTGTGGGCCAGGGAATAGCATATTTCATTTTCACAACATTCCGATAAAATATGTGCGAGGTAGCTAAAATGGCGACGGTTGCGAATTCGCCACACGCACGCCGTTCAAAATCTACAACTTCTAATTCCAACATTTTGTCCACAGTAGCTTGCTATTGATGCCCGAGAAGTTTCAAGACGATCGAAAAAAATCCCTAGGACGAGTTTTCGTTTGTATACATTACTAAAGGTGCTTTTTTATGAAAATTCAAGATGGCCGCCCCTTCCCAAGGTCAAAGGTCAACGAAACTTCTCTGTTAGTTGTAGAATCAGGCTGGTGGCATGTGTGTCCGATTTCGTGAAAATTGCTCAAACAAAAGTGTCGTTTTCCCATATTGTCAAAATACACGAAAATCGCCATTTCTCAAAGTTCGCCACAAAATGGCTGCCAAGCCGTAGGTCGTGTGGCCATCCCATAATGATTTCAAAACTTCTTTGGGATATCTCCAACACACTTGTTCAGGTTTCGTAGCTCTAATTTAAAATATTTTTTTTTGGCCCCATAAGCAATTTTCGGCCCATTCATTTTTTTGACGGGAACGCTCGCCGTGATGTCATCGTCGTGGGGGGGTTGACGTTCTCTTTGCCAAAAATTCATTTCACATTTATCCCAGGTGTGTGCCAATTTTGGTGAGTTTTCGGGTATGTGGCGGGGGTCAAAATTGAGATCTACGGATCCGTTAGAAACGGGAAGAATAATTAAAGCCGCTAGCGGCGTTGTATGGCCCGCAGACGCAACCCGCCTTCCACGCCCAACTCTACGCACCACCGCCGCCCTCACCGCCCTCACCGCCCTCAACGCCCTCACCGCCCACCTTGGATGAGGGATAGTAAAAGCTGCATAAGCTAAAAATGCTAATTATGCTAACTATGCTAGCTATGCTAATTTGGCTAAAAGTGCTACCATAGCGATCAGCATCATCAACTCGCTCGGAAAAACACATTACCTAAAATGCTAATTATGCTAACTATGCTAGTTATGCTAATGTGGCTAAAAGTGCTAGCATAGCGATCGGCATCATCAACTCGTTCGGAAAAACACATTACCTAAAATGCTAATTATGCTAACTATGCTAGCTATGCTAATGTGGCTAAAAGTGCTAGCATTGCGATCAGCATCATCAACTCGCTCGGAAAAACACATTACCTAAAATGCTAATTATGCTAACTATGCTAGCTATGCTAATGTGGCTAAAATTGCTAGCATAGCGATCAGCATCATCAACTGGCTCGGAAAAACACATCACCTAAAATGCTAATTATGCTAACTATGCTAGCTATGCTAATGTGGCTAAAATTGCTAGCATAGCGATCAGCATCATCAACTGACTCAGAAAAACACATTGTTTAAGATGCTAATTATGCTAACTATGCTAGCTATGCTAATGTGGCTAAAAGTGCTAGCATAGCGATCAGCATCATCAACTGGCTCGGAAAAACACATTACCTAAAATGCTAATTATGCTAACTATGCTAGCTATGCTAATGTGGCTAAAATTGCTAGCATAGCGATCAGCATCATCAACTGACTCAGAAAAACACATTGTTTAAGATGCTAATTATGCTAACTATGCTAGCTATGCTAACGTGGCTAAAACTGCTAGCATAGCGATCAGCATCATTAACTTACTCAGAAAAACACATTGCTCCATTGGTGAAAGCTACATGTCATGAGTTGACAAAAAACCCACTTTTTTCAAAATGGCGGCTTTTCTGTTTATTTTATCTCCATAGCAACCATTTTATGTTTTGTTTGCCTTGGGAAGACGAACGGATTGACGTCAGTTTCGGACAAATCGGGAAAAGTAAATTTTTTGTTGTCCTTAGCAACAGTGGTTTTATGCTAACCACACCCACATTCCTTATATGTCCTTGTCCAGTGTTTTTCAATGTATTCAGATCCAGGCATAAATGCAAGCATTCAATTTTCACTGTATTGTATTGAAAGGCATGGGAGTTATAACAGTGCGCCACTTTGCTAGCTCGCCACGCGCACGCCGTTCAAAATCTACAACTTCTAATTCCAACATTTTTTCCACAGTAGCTTGCCATTAATGCCCAAAAAGTTTCGAGATGATCATTGAAAATTTCAACGACAAGTTTACGTTTGAATCTGGTGGTAAAGGTGTTTTTTATAGAAAATTCAAGATGGCGGCCTTTACCCGAGGTCAAAGGTCGACGAAACTACAGAGGTGATTGTAGACTTACGCTAGGGACATGCGAGTCAAATTTCGTGAAAATCGCTCGAAAAAAAGTTCATTTTTCCATATTGTGTAAAAACGCAAAAATCTCAAAATGGCCGATTTTGGCACAAAATGGCCGCCCAACCATAGGTCGTGTCGCCATCACGTAATGATTTGAAAAGTTTGATTGGATATATCCAACAAAGTTATCTGGGTTTCGTTAGCCGATTCTTAAAAAAAAAATCCGAAAAAAAAAATTTCTGCCGAGTCAGCACTTTTTTTTGCGATCGTTTTTTGATTACCACGGCCACATTCCTTTATCGATCTTGTCGTATGTGGCATTGTTTTGTTCAGTGTGGGCCAGGGAATCGCATATTTCATTTTCACAACATTCCGATAAAATATGTGCGAGCTAGCTAAAATGCGGACGGTTGCGAATTCGCCACGCGCACGCCAGTTCAAAATCTACAACTTCTAATTCCAACATTTTGTCCACAGTAGCTTGCCACTGATGCCCGAGAAGTTTCAAGACGATCGAAAAAAATCCCTAGGACGAGTTTTCGTTTGTATCCATTACTAAAGGTGCTTTTTTCGGAAAATTCAAGATGGCCGCCTCTTCCCAAGGTCAAAGGTCAACGAAATTCTCTGGTAGTTGTAGAATCTAGCTGGTGGATATTGTATCCGATTTCGTGAAAATCGCTCAAACAAAAGTGTCGTTTTCCCATATTATCAAAAACACGAAAATCGCCATTTCTCAGAGTTCGCCACAAAATGGCCGCCAAGCCGTAGGTCGTGTGGCCATCCCATAATGATTTCATAACTTCTTTGGGATATCTCCAACAAGTGTGTTTTGGTTTCGTAACTGTATTTCAAAATATTTTTTTTTGGCCCCATAAGCGATTTTCGGCCCATTCATTTTTTTTACGGGAACGCTCGCTGTGATGTCATCGACTTCGGGGGGGTGACGTTCTCTTTGCCGAAAATTAATTTTCAATTTATCCTAGGTGTGTGCCAATTTTGGTGAGTTTTCGGGTATGTGGCGGGGGTCAAATTTGAGCTCAAAGACGCCGTTAATGGACGAGAAGAATAATAATAATTAAAGCCGCAAGCGGCGTTGTATGGCCCGCAGACGCAACCCGCCTTCCACGCCCAACTCTACGCACCACCGCCGCCCTCACCGCCCACCTTTGATGAGGGATAGAAAAAGCTGCATAAGCTAATAATGCTAACTATGCTAATCATGCTAGCTATGCTAATTTGGCTAAAAGTGCTAGCATAGCAATCAGCATCATCAACTCGTTCGGAAAAACATATTACCTAAAATGCTAATTATGCTAACTATGCTAGCTATGCTAATGTGGCTAAAATTGCTAGCATAGCGATCAGCATCATCAACTGACTCAGAAAAACACATTGTTTAAGATGCTAATTATGCTAACTATGCTAGCTATGCTAACATGGCTAAAACTGCTAGCATAGCGATCAGCATCATTAACTTACTCGGAAAAACACATTGCTCCAATGGTGAAAGCTACATGTCATGAGTTGACAAAAAACCCACTTTTTTTCAAAATGGCGGCTTTTCTGTTGATTTTATCTCCATAGCAACCATTTTATGTTTTGTTTGCCTTGGGAGGACGAACGGATTAACGTCAGTTTCGGACGAATTGGGAAAAGTAAACTTTTTGTTGTCCTTAGCAACAGTGGTTTTATGCTAACCACGCCCACATTCCTTTATATGTCCTTGTCCAGTGTTTTTCAATGTATTCAGATCCAGGCATAAATGCATGCATTCAATTTTCACTGTATTGTATTGAAAGGCATGGGAGTTATAACAGTGCGCCACTTTGCTAGCTCGCCACGCGCACGCCGTTCAAATTCTACAACTTCTAATTCCAACATTTTTTCCACAGTAGCTTGTCATTGATGCCCAAAAAGTTTCGAGATGATCGTTGAAAATTTCAACGACAAGTTTACGTTTGAATCTGGTGGTAAAGGTGTTTTTTATAGAAAATTCAAGATGGCGGCCTTTTCCCGAGGTCAAAGGTCGACGAAACTCCAGAGGTGATTGTAGACTTACGCTAGGGACATGCGAGTCAAATTTCGTGAAAATCGCTCGAAAAAAAGTTCATTTTTCCATATTGTGTAAAAACACGAAAATCTCAAAATGGCCGAATTTGGCACAAAATGGCCGCCAAACCATAGGTCCTGTCGCCATCACGTAATAATTTCAAAAGTTTGATTGGATATATCCAACAAAGATATCTGGGTTTCGTTAGCCGATTCTTAAAAAAAAAATCCGAAAATTTTTTTTTTTGCCGAGTCAGCACTTTTTTTTGCGATCGTTTTTTGCTTACCACGCCCACATTCCTTTATCGATTTTGTCGTATGTGACATCGTTTTGTTCAGTGTGGGCCAGGGAATCGCATATTTAAATTTCAAGACATTCCGATAAAATATGTGCGAGCTAGCTAAAATGGCGGCGGTTGCGAATTCGCCACGCGCACGCTGTTTAAAATCTACAACTTCTAATTCCAACATTTTGTCCACAGTAGCTTGCCATTGATGCCCGAGGAGTTTCAAGACGATTGAAAAAAATCCCTAGGACGAGTTTTCGTTTGTATCCGTTACTAAAGGTGCTTTTTTATGAAAATTAAAGATGGCCGCCCCTTCCCAAGGTCAAAGGTCAACGAAACTTCTCTGGTATTTGTAGAATCAAGCTGTTGGCATCTGTATCCGATTTCATGAAAATCGCTCAAACAAAAGTGTCGTTTTCCCATATTGTCAAAAACACGAAAATCGCCATTTCTCAGAGTTCGCCACAAAATGGCCGCCAAGCCGTAGGTCGTGTGGCCATCCCATAATGATTTCATAACTTCTTTGGGATATCTCCAACAAGTGTGTTTTGGTTTCGTAACTGTATTTCAAAATATTTTTTTTTGGCCCCATAAGCAGATTTCGGCCCATTCATTTTTTTTACGGGAACGCTCGCCGTGATGTCATCGACTTCGGGGGGGTGACGTTCTCTTTGCCGAAAATTCATTTTCAATTTATCCTAGGTGTGTGCCAATTTTGGTGAGTTTTCGGGTATGTGGCGGGGGTCAAATTTGAGCTCAACGGATCCGTTAGTAGACAAGAAGAATAATAATAATAATTAAAGCCGCAAGCGGCGTTGTATGGCCCGCAGACGCAACCCGCCTTCCACGCCCAACTCTACGCACCACCGCCGCCCTCACCGCCCACCTTTGATGAGGGATGGTAAAAGCTTTATAAGCTAATAATGCTAACTATGCTAATCATGCTAGCTATGCTAATATGGCTAAAAGTGCTAGCATAGCGATCAGCATCATCAACTGGCTCGGAAAAACACATTACCTAAAATGCTTATTATGCTAACTATGCTAGCTATGCTAATGTGGCTAAAAGAGCTAGCATTGCGATCAGGATCATCAACTGGCTCGGAAAAACACATTGTTTAAGATGCTAATTATGCTAACTATGCTAGCTATGCTAACAGGGCTAAAACTGCTAGCATAGCGATCAGCATCATTAACTTACTCAGAAAAACACATTGCTCCATTGGTGAAAGCTACATGTCATGAGTTGACAAAAAAGCCATTTTTTTTCAAAATGGCGGCTTTTCTGTTGATTTTATCTCCATAGCAACCATTTTATGTTTTGTTTGCCTCGGGAAGACGAACGGATTGACGTCAGTTTCGGACAAATCGGGAAAAGTAAACTTTTTGTTTTCCTTAGCAACAGTGGTTTTATGCTAACCACGCCCACATTCCTTATATGTCCTTGTCCAGTGTTTTTCAATGTATTCAGATCCAGGCATAAATGCAAGCATTCAATTTTCACTGTATTGTATTGAAAGGCATGGGAGTTATAACAGTGCGCCACTTTGCTAGCTCGCCACGCGCACGCCGTTCAAAATCTACAACTTCTAATTCCAACATTTTTTTCACAGTAGCTTGCCATTGATGCCCAAAAAGTTTCGAGATGATCGTTGAAAATGTCAACGACAAGTTTACGTTTGAATCTGGTGGTAAAGGTGTTTTTTATAGAAAATTCAAGATGGCGGCCTTTTCCCGAGGTCAAAGGTCGACGAAACTCCAGAGGTGATTGTAGACTTACGCTAGGGACATGTGAGTCAAATTTCGTGAAAATCGCTCGAAAAAAAGTTCATTTTACCATATTGTGTAAAAACGCGAAAATCTCAAAATGGCCGATTTTGGCACAAAATGGCCGCCAAACCATAGGTCGTGTCTCCATCACGTAATGATTTCAAAAGTTTGATTGGATATATCCAACAAAGTTATCTGGGTTTCGTTAGCCGATTCTTAAAAATAAAATCCGAAATTTTTTTTTTTTGCCGAGTCAGCACTTTTTTTTGCGATCGTTTTTTGCTTACCACGGCCACATTCCTTTATCGATTTTGTCGTATGTGGCATTGTTTTGTTCAGTGTGGGCCAGGGAATAGCATATTTCATTTTCACAACATTCCGATAAAATATGTGCGAGCTAGCTAAAATGGCGACGGTTGCGAATTCGCCACGCGCACGCCGTTCAAAATCTACAACTTCTAATTCCAACATTTTGTCCACAGTAGGTTGCCATTGATGCCCAAGATGTTTCAAGAAGATCGATAAAAATCCCTAGGACGAGTTTTCATTTGTATCAGTTACTAAATGTGCTTTTTTATGAAAATTCAAGATGGCCGCCCTTGCCAAGGTCAAAGTTTAACGAAACTTCTCTGTTAGTTGTAGAATCAAGCTGGTGGCTTGTGTATCCGATTTTGTGAAATTCGCTCAAACAAAAGTGTCGTTTTTCCATATTGTCAAAAAACACGAAAATCGCCATTTCTCAAAGTTTGCCACAAAATGGCCGCCAAGCCGTAGGTCGTGTGGCCATCCCATAATGATTTCAAAACTTCTTTGGGATATCTCCAACACGTGTGTTTGAGTTGCGTAGCTCTAATTTGAAATATTTTTTTTTGGCCCCATAAGCGATTTTCGGCCCATTCATTTTTTTGACGGGAACGCTCGCTGTGATGTCATCGACTTCGGGGGGGTGACATTCTCTTTGCCGAAAATTCATTTTCAATTTATCCTAGGTGTGTGCCAATTTTGGTGAGTTTTCGGGTATGTGGCGGGGGTCAAATTTGAGCTCAACGGATCCGTTAGAAACGAGAAACGTAATAATAATGAAGAAAAAACAATGCAGAAACAATATAGAAGTTTTTGCGGTCAGGTTTCCTATGTATTTCAATGCGGCCTGTCTTTTACTATAGGCTGGGCATGTCTTTTTGGCTTTAAACCCGTCCTTTGAGGGCTTTTTGGGGCTTTTTCGTGTTTTTGTCATCATTTTTGCGACTACAATTTTGTCGTTTGTGCGTTGGTGTTGTGCGTGTGTGTGTTTTTTTTTGTTGCGTTACACAATTGTCGACTTGTTTTGTGCTTTGGGCGACTTTTGACCCCATTTTTTGGCGTTTTGACGCGTTTTTTTGACGTTTTGGACCTTTTCTGGTGTTCGACCCCTCGTAGCAGTTACAATATGGTCCTTGCAGTTGTGACTGCTGCGGGCCATAATAATAATGAAACGATCGAAAAACAATAAGAAGTTTTTTCCCCAGGGTGCTTCCTATGTATTTCAATGCGGCCAGTCTTTTACTATAGGCTGGGCATGTCTTTTGGGCTTTTTACCCGTCCTTTGAGGGCTTTTTGGAACTTTTTCGTGTTTTTGTCGTCATTTTTGCGACTACAATTTTGTCGTTTGTGCGTTGGTGTTGTGCGTGTGTGTGTTTTTTTTTGTTGCGTTACACAATTGTCGACTTGTTTTGTGCTTTGGGCGACTTTTGACCCCATTTTTTGGCGTTTTGACGCGTTTTTTTGACGTTTTGGGGCTTTTTGAGTGTTCGACCCTCGTAGCAGTTACAATATGGTCCTTGCAGTTGTGACTGCTGCGGGCCATAATAAACATTCGAAAAACAATAAGAAGTTTTTTCCCCAGGGTCTTTCCTATGTATTTCAATGCAGCCTGTCTTTTACTATAGGCTGGGCATGTCTTTTTGGCTTTAAACCCGTCCTTTGAGGGCTTTTTAGGGCTTTTTCGTGTTTTTGTCGTCATTTTTGCGACTACAATTTTGTCGTTTGTGCGTTGGTGTTGTGCGTGTGTGTGTTTTTTTTTATTGCGTTACACAATTGTCGACTTGTTTTGTGCTTTGGGCGACTTTTGACCCCATTTTTTGGCGTTTTGACGCGTTTTTTTGACGTTTTGGGGCTTTTTGAGTGTTCGACCCTCGTAGCAGTTACAATATGGTCCTTGCAGTTGTGACTGCTGCGGGCCATAATAATAAAAAAACATTCGAAAAACAATAAGAAGTTTTTTCCCCAGGGGCTTTCCTATGTATTTCAATGCGGCCAGTCTTTTACTATAGGCTGGGCATGTCTTTTGGGCTTTTTACCCGTCCTTTGAGGGCTTTTTGGGGCTTTTTCGTGTTTTTGTCGTCATTTTTGCGACTACAATTTTGTCGTTTGTGCGTTGGTGTTGTGCGTGTGTGTGTTTTTTTTTGTTGCGTTACACAATTGTTGTGTTGTTTTGTGCTTTGGGCGACCTTTGACCCCATTTTTTGGCGTTTTGACGCGTTTTTTTGACGTTTTGGGGCTTTTTGAGTGTTCGACCCTCGTAGCAGTTACAATATGGTCCTTGCAGTTGTGACTGCTGCGGGCCATAATAATAAACGAAGCAGAAACAATATAGAAAATTTTGCGGTCAGTTGGCCCATGTATTTCAATGCAGCCTGTCTTTTACTATAGGCTGGGCATGTCTTTTTGGCTTTAAACCCGTCCTTTGAGGGCTTTTTGGGGCTTTTTCGTGTTTTTGTCGTCATTTTTGCGACTACAATTTTGTCGTTTGTGCGTTGGTGTTGTGCGTGTGTGTGTTTTTTTTGTTGCGTTACACAATTGTCGACTTGTTTTGTGCTTTGGGCGACTTTTGACCCCATTTTTTGGCGTTTTGACGCGTTTTTTTGACGTTTTGGGGCTTTTTGAGTGTTCGACCCTCGTAGCAGTTACAATATGGTCCTTGCAGTTGTGACTGCTGCGGGCCATAATAATAATAATGAAACGAAGCAAAAACAATAAGAAGTTTTTTCCCCAGGGTGCTTCCTATGTATTTCAATGCAGCCTGTCTTTTACTATAGGCTGAGCATGTCTTTTTGGCTTTAAACCCGTCCTTTGAGGGCTTTTTGGGGCTTTTTCGTGTTTTTGTCGTCATTTTTGCGACTACAATTTTGTCGTTTGTGCGTTGGTGTTGTGCGTGTGTGTGTTTTTTTTTGTTGCGTTACACAATTGTCGACTTGTTTTGTGCTTTGGGCGACTTTTGACCCCATTTTTTGGCGTTTTGACGCGTTTTTTTGACGTTTTGGGGCTTTTTGAGTGTTCGACCCTCGTAGCAGTTACAATATGGTCCTTGCAGTTGTGACTGCTGCGGGCCATAATAATGAAACGAAGCGAAAACAATAAGAAGTTTTTCGTCCAGGGTGCTTCCTATGTATTTCAATGCAGCCAGTCTTTTACTATAGGCTGGGCATGTCTTTTTGGCTTTAAACCCGTCCTTTGAGGGCTTTTTGGGCTTTTTCGTGTTTTGTCGTCATTTTTGCGACTACAATTTTGTCGTTTGTGCGTTGGTGTTGTGCGTGTGTGTGTTTTTTTTTGTTGCGTTACACAATTGTCGACTTGTTTTGTGCTTTGGGCGACTTTTGACCCCATTTTTTGGCGTTTTGACGCGTTTTTTTTGACGTTTTGGGGCTTTTTGAGTGTTCGACCCTCGTAGCAGTTACAATATGGTCCTTGCAGTTGTGACTGCTGCGGGCCATAATAATAATAATGAAACGAAGCAGAAAACAATATAGAAAATTTTTCGGTCAGGTTGCTCCTATGTATTTCAATGCAGCCAGTCTTTTACTATAGGCTGGGCATGTCTTTTTGGCCTTTAAACCCGTCCTTTGAGGGCTTTTTGGGGCTTTTTCGTGTTTTTGTCGTCATTTTTGCGACTACAATTTTGTCGTTTGTGCGTTGGTGTTGTGCGTGTGTGTGTTTTTTTTTGTTGCGTTACACAATTGTCGACTTGTTTTGTGCTTTGGGCGACTTTTGACCCCATTTTTTGGCGTTTTGACGCGTTTTTTTGACGTTTTGGGGCTTTTTGAGTGTTCGACCCTCGTAGCAGTTACAATATGGTCCTTGCAGTTGTGACTGCTGCGGGCCATAATAATAATAAACATTCGAAAAACAATAAGAAGTTTTTTCCCCAGGGTGCTTCCTATGTATTTCAATGCAGGCCATGTCTTTTACTATAGGCTGGGCATGTCTTTTGGCTTTAAACCCGTCCTTTGAGGGCTTTTTGGGCTTTTTTCGTGTTTTTGTCGTCATTTTTGCGACTACAATTTGTCGTTTGTGCGTTGGTGTTGTGCGTGTGTGTGTTTTTTTTTGTTGCGTTACACAATTGTCGACTTGTTTTGTGCTTTGGGCGACTTTTGACCCCATTTTTTGGCGTTTTGACGCGTTTTTTTGACGTTTTGGGGCTTTTTGAGTGTTCGACCCTCGTAGCAGTTACAATATGGTCCTTGCAGTTGTGACTGCTGCGGGCCATAATAATAATAACATTCGAAAAACAATAAGAAGTTTTTTCCCCAGGGTGCTTCCTATGTATTTCAATGCAGCCAGTCTTTTACTATAGGCTGGGCATGTCTTTTTGGCTTTAACCCGTCCTTTGAGGGCTTTTTGGGGCTTTTTCGTGTTTTTGTCGTCATTTTTGCGACTACAATTTTGTCGTTTGTGCGTTGGTGTTGTGCGTGTGTGTGTTTTTTTTTGTTGCGTTACACAATTGTCGACTTGTTTTGTGCTTTGGGCGACTTTTGACCCCATTTTTTGGCGTTTTGACGCGTTTTTTTGACGTTTTGGGGCTTTTTGAGTGTTCGACCCTCGTAGCAGTTACAATATGGTCCTTGCAGTTGTGACTGCTGCGGGCCATAATAATAATAATGAAACGATCGAAAAACAATAAGAAGTTTTTTCCCCAGGGTGCTTCCTATGTATTTCAATGCAGCCAGTCTTTTACTATAGGCTGGGCATGTCTTTTTGGCTTTAAACCCGTCCTTTGAGGGCTTTTTGGGGCTTTTTCGTGTTTTTGTCGTCATTTTTGCGACTACAATTTTGTCGTTTGTGCGTTGGTGTTGTGCGTGTGTGTGTTTTTTTTGTTGCGTTACACAATTGTCGACTTGTTTTGTGCTTTGGGCGACTTTGACCCCATTTTTTGGCGTTTTGACGCGTTTTTTTTGACGTTTTGGGCCTTTTTGAGTGTTCGACCCTCGTAGCAGTTACAATATGGTCCTTGCAGTTGTGACTGCTGCGGGCCATAATAATAATAATAATGAAACGAAGCAAAAACAATAAGAAGTTTTTTCCCCAGGGTGCTTCCTAAGTATTTCAATGCAGCCAGTCTTTTACTATAGGCTGGGCATGTCTTTTTGGCTTTAAACCCGTCCTTTGAGGGCTTTTTGGGGCTTTTTCGTGATTTTTGTCAGTCATTTTTGCGACTACAATTTTGTCGTTTGTGCGTTGGTGTTGTGCGTGTGTGTGTTTTTTTTTGTTGCGTTACACAATTGTCGACTTGTTTTGTGCTTTGGGCGACTTTTGACCCCATTTTTTGGCGTTTTGACGCGTTTTTTTGACGTTTTGGGGCTTTTTGAGTGTTCGACCCTCGTAGCAGTTACATTATGGTCCTTGCAGTTGTGACTGCTGCGGGCTATAATAATGAAACGATCGAAAAACAATAAGAAGTTTTTTCCCCAGGGTGCTTCCTATGTATTTCAATGCAGCCAGTCTTTTACTATAGGCTGGGCATGTCTTTTTGGCTTTAAACCCGTCCTTTGAGGGCTTTTTGGGCTTTTTCGTGTTTTTGTCGTCATTTTGCGACTACAATTTTGTCGTTTGTGCGTTGGTGTTGTGCGTGTGTGTGTTTTTTTTGTTGCGTTACACAATTGTCGACTTGTTTTGTGCTTTGGGCGACTTTTGACCCCATTTTTTGGCGTTTTGACGCTTTTTTTTGACGTTTTGGGGCTTTTTGAGTGTTCGACCCTCGTAGCAGTTACAATATGGTCCTTGCAGTTGTGACTGCTGCAGGCCATAATGAAATGATCGAAAAACAATAAGAAGTTTTTTTCCCCAGGGTGCTTCCTATGTATTTCAATGCAGCCAGTCTTTTACTATAGGCTGGGCATGTCTTTTTGGCTTTAAACCCGTCCTTTGAGAGCTTTTTGGGGCTTTTTCGTGTTTTTGTCGTCATTTTTGCGACTACAATTTTGTCGTTTGTGCGTTGGTGTTGTGCGTGTGTGTGTTTTTTTTTGTTGCGTTACACAATTGTTGTGTTGTTTTGTGCTTTGGGCGACTTTTGACCCCATTTTTTGGCGTTTTGACGCGTTTTTTTGACGTTTTGGGGCTTTTTGAGTGTTCGACCCTCGTAGCAGTTACAATATGGTCCTTGCAGTTGTGACTGCTGCGGGCCATAATTAAAGCCGCAAGCGGCGTTGTATGGCCCGCAGACGCAACCCGCCTTCCACGCCCAACTCTACACACCACCGCCGCCCTCACCACCCTCACCGCCCACCTTTGATGAGGGATAGAAAAAGCTACATAAGCTAATATTGCTAACTATGCTAATTATGCTAGCTATGCTAATTTGGCTAAAAGTGCTAGCATAGCGATCAGCATCATCAACTGGCTCGGAAAAACACATTACCTAAAATGCTAATTATGCTAACTATGCTAGCTATGCTAATGTGGCTAAAAGTGCTAGCAAATGCGATCAGCATCATCAAACTGACTCGAAAAAACACATTGTTTAAAATGCTAATTATGCTAACTATGCTAGCTATGCTAATGTGGCTAAAAGTGCTAGCATTGCGATCAGCATCATAAACTGGCTCGGAAAAACACATTACCTATAATGCTAATTATGCTAACTATGCTAGCTATGCTAATGTGGCTAAAAGTGCTAGCATAGCGATCAGCATCATCAACTGGCTCGGAAAAACACATTACCTAAAATGCTAATTATGCTAACTATGCTAGCTATTTTAATGAGGCTAAAATTGCTAGCATAGCGATCAGCATCATCAACTGGCTCAGAAAAACACATTCCTCAAGATGCTAATTATGCTAACTATGCTAGCTATGCTAACAGGGCTAAAACTGCTAGCATAGCGATCAGCATCATTAACTTACTCAGAAAAACACATTGCTCCATTGGTGAAAGCTACATGTCATGAGTTGACAAAAAACCCACTTTTTTTTCAAAATGGCGGCTTTTCTGTTGATTTCATCTCCATAGCAACCATTTTATGTTTTGTTTGCCTCGGGAGGACGAACGGATTGACGTCAGTTTCGGATAAATCGGGAAAAGTAAACTTTTTGTTGTCCTTAGCAACAGTGGTTTTATGCTAACCACGCCCACATTCCTTATATGTCCTTGTCCAGTGTTTTTCAATGTATTCAGATCCAGGCATAAATGCAAGCATTCAATTTTCACTGTATTGTATTGAAAGGCATGGGAGTTATAACAGTGCGCCACTTTGCTAGCTCGCCACGCGCACGCCGTTCAAATTCTACAACTTCTAATTCCAACATTTTTTCACAGTAGCTTGCCATTGATGCCCAAAAAGTTTCGAGATGATCGTTGAAAATTCCAACGACGAGTTTACGGTTGAATCTGATGGTAAAGGTGTTTTTTATAGAAAATTCAAGATGGCGGCCGTTTCCCGAGGTCAAAGGTCGACGAAACTCCAGAGGTGATTGTAGACTTACGCTAGGGACATGCGAGTCAAATTTCGTGAAAATCGCTCGAAAAAAAGTTCATTTTTCCATATTGTGTAAAAACGCGAAAATCTCAAAATGGCCGATTTTGGCACAAAATGGCCGCCAAACCATAGGTCGTGTCGCCATGACGTAATGATTTCAAAAGTTTGATTGGATATATCCAACAAAGTTATCTGGGTTTCGTTAGCCGATTCTTAAAAAAAAAATCCGAATTTTTTTTTTTTGCCGAGTCAGCACTTTTTTTTGCGATCGTTTTTTGCTTACCACGGCCATATTCCTTTATCGATTTTGTGTAAGTGGACATCGTTTTGTTCAGTGTGAGCCAGGGAATCGCATATTTCATTTTCACAGACATTCCGATAAAATATGTGCGAGCCTAGCTAAAATGGCGGACGGTTGCGAATTCGCCACGCGCACGCCGTTCAAAATCTACAACTTCTAATTCCAACATTTTGTCCACAGTAGCTTGCCATTGATGCCCGAGAAGTTTCAAGACGATCGATAAAAAATCCCTAGGACGAGTTTTCGTTTGTATCCATTACTAAAGGTGCTTTTTTTCGGAAAATTCAAGATGGCCGCCCCTTCCCAAGGTCAAAGGTCAACGAAACTTCTCTGGTAGTTGTAGAATCAAGCTGTTGGCATCTGTATCCGATTTCATGAAAATCGCTCAAACAAAAGTGTCGTTTTCCCATATTCGTCAAAAAACACGAAAATCGCCATTTCTCAGAGTTCGCCACAAAATGGCCGCCAAGCCATAGGTCGTGTGGCCATCCCATAATGATTTCATAACTTCTTTGGGATATCTCCAACAAGTGTGTTTGGTTTCGTAACTGTATTTCAAAATATTTTTTTTTGGCCCCATAAGCGAATTTTCGGCCCATTCATTTTTTTTACGGGAACGCTCGCCGTGATGTCATCGACTTCGGGGGGGTGACGTTCTCTTTGCCGAAAATTCATTTTCAATTTATCCTAGGTGTGTGCCAATTTTGGTGAGTTTTCGGGTATGTGGCGGGGGTCAAATTTGAGCTCAAAGTGGAAGAAAGAAAGAAGAAGAAAAATAATAATAATGAAACATTCGAAAAACAATAAGAAGTTTTTTCCCCAGGGTGCTTCCTATGTATTTCAATGCGGCCTGTCTTTTACTATAGGCTGGGCATGTCTTTTTGGCTTTAAACCCGTCCTTTGAGGGCTTTTTGGGGCTTTTTTGTGTTTTTGTTTTCATTTTTGCGACTACAATTTTGTCGTTTGTGCGGTTGTGTTGTGCGTGTGTGTGTTTTTTTTTGTTGCGTTACACAATTGTCGACTTGTTTTGTGCTTTGGGCGACTTTTGACCCCATTTTTTGGCGTTTTGACGCGTTTTTTTGACGTTTTGGGGCTTTTTGAGTGTTCGACCCTCGTAGCAGTTACAATATGGTCCTTGCAGTTGTGACTGCTGCGGGCCATAATAATAATAATAATAATAAACATTCGAAAAACAATAAGAAGTTTTTTCCCCAGGGTGCTTCCTATGTATTTCAATGCAGCCAGTCTTTTACTATAGGCTGGGCATGTCTTTTTGGCTTTAAACCCGTCCTTTGAGGGCTTTTTGGAGCTTTTTCGTGTTTTTGTCGTCATTTTTGCGACTACAATTTTGTCGTTTGTGCGTTGGTGTTGTGCGTGTGTGTGTTTTTTTTTGTTGCGTTACACAATTGTCGACTTGTTTTGTGCTTTGGGCGACTTTTGACCCCATTTTTTGGCGTTTTGACGCGTTTTTTTGACGTTTTGGGGCTTTTTGAGTGTTCGACCCTCGTAGCAGTTACAATATGGTCCTTGCAGTTGTGACTGCTGCGGGCCATAATAATGAAACGAAGCAAAACAATAAGAAGTTTTTTCCCCAGGGTGCTTCCTATGTATTTCAATGCGGCCTGTCTTTTTACTATAGGCTGAGCATGTCTTTTGGGCTTTAAACCCGTCCTTTGAGGGCTTTTTGGAGCTTTTTCGTGATTTTGTCGTCATTTTTGCGACTACAATTTTGTCGTTTGTGCGTTGGTGTTGTGCGTGTGTGTGTTTTTTTTTGTTGCGTTACACAATTGTCGACTTGTTTTGTGCTTTGGGCGACTTTTGACCCCATTTTTTGGCGTTTTGACGCGTTTTTTTTGACGTTTTGGGGCTTTTTGAGTGTTCGACCCTCGTAGCAGTTACAATATGGTCCTTGCAGTTGTGACTGCTGCGGGCCATAATGAAACGATCGAAAAACAATAAGAAGTTTTTTCCCCAGGGTGCTTCCTATGTATTTCAATGCAGCCAGTCTTTTACTATAGGCTGGGCATGTCTTTTTGGCTTTAAACCCGTCCTTTGAGGGCTTTTTGGGGCTTTTTCGTGTTTTTGTCGTCATTTTTGCGACTACAATTTTGACGTTTGTGCGTTGGTGTTGTGCGTGTGTGTGTTTTTTTTTTGTTGCGTTACACAATTGTCGACTTGTTTTGTGCTTTGGGCGACTTTTGACCCCATTTTTTGGCGTTTTGACGCGTTTTTTTGACGTTTTGGACCTTTTTGAGTGTTCGACCCTCGTAGCAGTTACAATATGGTCCTTGCAGTTGTGACTGCTGCGGGCCATAATAATAATAGATGCTTTATTTATCCCACAATGAGGAAATTCTTCTCTGCATTTTGACCCCTCCCCTGGGGGGAGCGGTGAGTTGCAGACTAGCCACGCTCGGGGGGTGAAAGCTGGCTGGGGAGAGCGGGGATCGATCCACCAACCCTTCGGTTGTTAGCCGACCAAGGCTATGTCCGAGGAGAGTTCGGACATAGCCTTGGTTTTGCTGCGACTAGAGTGTGGCACAAAGGCACCACATGACAGCATCACCCGTACATCACAAATGCAACTTGCATCATTCTTAAACACTTTACAATGCACTTACCACACGCGCAGCAATGATACTCCTATTATTAATACGTCCCTTAAGATGGCCGCACAAGCCTTAAGGGAATTATAAGACACGCCTGTGCTCCACGTAAGATGCAGCCGCTACTCTCTAGACAACCCAAAAACAACCTGTATGGATACATGTGACTACAGTTTTAGACAAATTCTCCAATTCCAGCATCTCCATCTGAACTGAACATCTTTTATACTCAAGCCCCTTTATGTTATTTTATTTTGAAAAGGTTTGCTGATGTCTGCTGTTTTTGTGGTCGGACTTCCTGCTGTTTCTTGTCCCCTGTGATCCCTGTAATGCGCAGGGACCGAAAGCCATTTATATTTAACGAGCAAGGAAGCATCGGTGACAGAATCTGCTGATTACTTGATTTTATTTACTCTGACATGTCTTTATCACGCATGACCACACACGCAGCCTTGGTGTTTGCTCTCTGCAACAACCCACACTGCAACAACTCTCTTTACAAAAGCTGGTCTTTGCCAGTGGCTTCGTCTCTCTGTGTCACTACACTTTAAAGACATAAAGGTTAACAGTGCGCAAGTATGCGTCCAAAAGACAAATGCAGGGATCTGCAGCTGCTCTCCTTCCATGAACTCTTTCTATTTATATTTACTTCATTTTGCACAATTCAGTGGTCTAATGCGTCTTTACATATTGGCTGTTACAACCACTGCAGCAGGAAGCAGTATTTATGTGACCTTCAAACTATCTAAAGATATTAAACATTTTCTGCACACTTAGAAAATGAAATAAGGAACAGATGAGCACCAAAACAGTAGGAAATGAGCCTCAATACATAATGATCTACAGTACTTTGCTTCATTTTGGTCACATTTTAGGAGCAACAGCATTTCAGGAATCAGGAATCAGGAAATCTTTATTGTCATTTTATCACATGATAAAACGAAATTAGGCTCTCTGGTCCCGGGCCAGCCGTTTACAGTCAGACATAATAAATAATATAATACCATTATGATATTAATATGTTACAGTGTGGTTCTGATGAGTATTGATGAGTATTTGAGTTTCTTACTAAAGTCACATGAAATGGTCAAGAATAAAGGTTTCTTCATATATTTACTTATTTACTAGGATAACTTTTACGGCAGTAGCATTGATCCTAACATAATAAAGCTGTACTTGTGGATGTAGAATGATATTGTTTTGTATCCCATAGTTACCAAAAGTGAGTGGATAATTTTGAGATGATGTTTGCTGCATGAAACTTGACTTGATTTCATCTGATGATCCTCAGTCAAACAGGGAACAGTTTCCATTTGAGAAAAGAGGAAAAAAAACAATTTATCAAATAGTTATGAAGCAACAACACTGATGTTTAAATAAAACATGAGAAAATATGGTGTATTATAATATGTTAATGTGTTCCATGCCTATAGTTATTTATTTCTTAACCTAAACTTAAACAAAACACTGCTGACGTGAATCGCATATTTAAACAACTGGAATGTGCATCTCTTGTTGTATTCCCCTTGCGTTATGATATTGGGTATTAAACGACTTTGGCTACATTCGGGAGTCACAGTTTTTGACAAAATTGAAGCAATGCATCTTGGTAAAATACCAATACCTATGTATGTCTGCGGGAATGTAATATGGAGCAATATAACTGTGTGCTGCAACATAATGCAGTGTTTTACTAAAGGTACTAATAGAAATATCCGAAGTGCTAAGGTCATACTTCCAAACATATTATTTTTAGCTGTATAGGTACCAAAATAAAATCCTCTAAACTGATGTCGTCCATGAGATTCTGCAGGGAGAAAAGCATTTTCATTTCAAAGTGGATGAGAAAGTGCTGTCCTATTGCTGCAAACTATTTTAACAAGCGCAGGGTATCACTGTCAAGCTATTGAATTGATTTTGTTTTGCCTCACAAGTTTATAATTTCTCTTTCAAGCTTCTGATTTATCATGAATGGATAACATTTGTGATCTAAAGCCTGTCTTGTTGTGAACATAGGTTTTCACAAAACTGGTGATTTAAACTGAAAAAGGTGTAGCTTTCTTAAATAAATTCAATTCTTGATTTATTTATAAAAACAGAAGAAATTCCCTTAAAAAAACACTATTGGGTTTTATTAATTTAAAATGCATTTTTTAAGTGAAGATCAATTTATCGATTACTTTTTTATTACCCAGCCCTGTATGTTATTAGGCTTTAACCTAAATCAGAATATTATAGAAACATTTTCATGCAGCAGTCTGTAATGACAGGCTGTATTTTTGTACAAAGGCAGATGTACACCTCTTTCTTGCATCTTCCAGAGGATGTGCTACAGAGGGTTTGCTGTGTTGTTCGATGAACCTCCAGTTATGCAACATTCTCTGTTGATGCAGGCATTCTTTTGTCAGCTGATTACATTTTCTTAAAGACTCTTGCAGCCAAAACATATTAATGTAAGATGAAGAAATAACAAGAAATAAAAAAAAATCCCCCGCCACAGATTGATTGAAGATGTAACGTCTTGTAAGCTGTTTCCTGTAACACTCGCTCTTTGACATACCGTAACTCTTCGATCATTAACGCGATCAACATGAATCGTCTGATTCTGACTAGGAGAATAGTGTCTTTTCCAATTGGCTTTGAGGCAACATACAACACGTTATTAATATAAAATGTTTCATAATGGCTAAAAGATGACAGAAATCGTCTTTTGGGTGTTTTTGACATGTTCTTATAGCATTTTCTGATGATGGAGGACATATTTTAAGAAAATTAAGCTCATAATTGCATTTCTGAGTTTTTCTTTATCAAATGGTTGTGGATCAGGAGCAGACAAGAAGATGCTGTTTGAAAAAGGTTGTATTTGTGACATATGTGACTGAGAAAAGCCCAAGCTCCCTGCTCCGCTCCATTCTGAAGCATCCACTTGCAGATGACCAGATCCATGTACGTCTTTGTTTTCCTCGTCTGAACTGATATGTGGCTCAAAACTGTAGGACTGGAAAGCTCCGATGTTGCTCGCCATTTTAGTTGCACTGGTAATGTTCAATTTGGGGAGTGAGGAGATGTAAGCTTGCAGGAAAGCCTGTAAACAGACAGCTCTCAGATATGGGGGACAGGAAGGGGGGAGGCAAGATTGCTCCACATCAATGGCCACCCACAATTCAGAGGTGAATTTCTAAACTACTGACGCTCCACCGAAACTACTGTATGTCTTAGAAAATGACACAGGCTTTTGATTTTTAATAATGGCTGATCATAATTAAAAGACCACCGGGAATGCTTTTAAAATAAATCAAAAGTTGATTGGAGTCGGACTTTTAAGGGTTTACTATTAATATAGCCCTGAGAAGCTGCTTGGAAATAATGAAGTATGTTTGAGGGCCATCTTTCAAATCCCAAGAAAAAAATATGTACCTATTTATTATTCTGCTAAGTCAACAAAACAGATAAAACAGATCAAATAACTACAGCCTAATCCACAATAATATCCACAAAAGGTAAACAAAGAAAAAACATTGCACCAAACCAAAAATATTTATTGCTGTTAACGTTTTTGTTGATTAAAACCCATCCTTTGAACTCCCCACGCCAAAAATGTCCTCCGCTTTATCGCAAACCAAATGCAAAAAATGTTATTTTTTTATTGACTAAATTAGGTTTTTATTGTTAAGCACTAAACAAACATTCAAACCTCCTTATTCACACTGAAGTGCTTTAAAATCCTGCATTTTTCTGCTTTAATAAGGAATGTTAAATTCTGTAAGTGATAAAATGCATTGTGCATTTATGGTTGTTGTGAAAACTACTTTGCAGACCTCCAGTTTACTGTAAAGCCAGAGGAGCTAATACATCTGGGTGCCGCGTGTTGCATAAGGTGTGTGATGCTGCATTGTTTCTCATTAGTATCCAGAGTGTTAAAATGCCAACCGACAGCAGTCCTGGGGGAAAGCTTTGTGCTGCTCTCTTATTTATGTGCCTCGTGCAGCTCAGGAACGTCTCATCCTGCATGCTTTCCACACTCCCCATCTGTAGGCATTAAGCTCAACTTCAGCGGTACCTCTGGAAATCTAAAGGTTGGGAACATTTGTTAACCCACTGAGAGACGCCATGGCGAAGTCGTAAAAGGGTTTTCAGACATTTCGGTTTTGTGCTAATTCAGTTTACAGGTAAATAGCTTGTGTTGATAATAGCAGATGCTGTTTGATCAGCGAGTGAATCTGTATGTGCAGATCACAAAAAATACAACAACAAAGAAAAAGAAAATCTTTTTTTTTCTCTTTAAGCGAAATCAATTCAGTTACTGATTGCGGTTTTGCAAAACGCTTGCATGTGATGCTGCATGGAGGCCTCATGGGGAGGCCAAAAAATGAGACTGATTTATTTTTGATTGCAAAGTGAGATCCAGCTTCATTTCATATTTTGAATAGAGCCAATACAACTATTGATACACTACTATTGAGCTGGTTTTGAGCTCCACAATTTCTGACTTATGTGATGTTTTTGAGAATGCACAAACTACACAATGACCAAGTGATTATACACTCGTTACATCCAACTTCATTCAATGACAACGTGAGTGCAGCTGCCATGTATTCAGTTCTCCAACGACGACAGGAATTTCTTGCATTTTTGGAAGACTAAAGTTAAAGAAAAAGCATACGTAACTGCTTCCTAACATAAGAGAACAATCTAAACTCTTTTACGTGTTCATCGATTTATTTTAGATATTAAAAGCCAGATGTCAGAGCTACAACAAAACCTTTTTAAAAGATGCTGCTAACATCAGTATTCATCCTTCATGTGTTCATTATAAACTTAACAACGTGGTGCATTTACTGTCACCATCTGCCCCACACAAAACCTTTAAAATGCCTGTCAAACACAGACAGCACACACAATGCATTTGAACTACAAAGACGTGCTGATTTCTCTTTGTGTGCTTGGCCTTGTTGACAGCGCACTGAGTTTCTGTTTTAAATTAATGAGCCGTTCCTCTTTTGTGTTGTACTCTACAACAGTACTCTTTTTATATTCAGCTTTGAGTCACAAAAGAAACAAGATAACCAATGAAGCTTGTTTTTAATTACTTGGTAGATTTAAATGGCCCTGAATTTGACACCTTCTTAAAAAACAAGTCACCAAAAGGACCGGAGATTTCTTAAAGTTAGAATAACTGCGACTGAGACAACACTCGTGAGCATGTTTTCTGACAACTTTCCTCCAAAATTCTTTTTTGTTAACTTTAACAGTAATAGATCCATCTCAATACCAAAAAGCTGAAAGGAAGGTCATCAACTGAATCCTCTTCATGTTGGTTCTTCATTGAGATGAGGGAACACTTTATAATAACTACACACTATGAAGCATTAGTTAAGCATTAGCTGAGCATAAGTAAACACGAATAATTATTTACAAAGCATTACTACTGCTTCATTAAGCATTAGCAAGTAACTTATATTTAATGTTATAAATGATTTATTCAAAAAGAATTACTATAATGTGTTTAATAAATATATTTTATTCATTAATAATGAATTACATAATTTACAAACGAGTTAAGAATGTTTCTGAGTCATAAGCTCATTTACAAAGTGGCTCAGCTATGGCATTAGCCACAAATGCCCTAACGAGTGGATACAGCAGATGAAAATGGTCAAACCAGTAAGGGGCCCGCAAGGTCGTAGATCACTCTGTAAGCCTGTTGAGTGAAAATGTCATGGCTAGCGAGGTTATGGCAGACCCAGATGCTGGAACCCGGAAGGAATACTCTGCAGGCGAAGAGGATGAGTAGTAAGAGATTTAATTGGAGGAATGACAGAGTTCCAGGAAAGAATGTTTGGAGGATGGTTGGAGGGTCTTGGCGGCGAACACCGTTCTTCTCGGAGGAAGTCCAGAGAGGCGACGAGGAGGAACCAGAGAGACGGTGAGTCTGAGTCCGAAGTGTGACAGACGTGGACGTGATCCTAAGCAGGCAGAGACAAGACAGGGTTAGACGAGGCATACGAAGCATGAAACTAGAATCGTGAACAGGGCCAGAGGATGCACCGTGGAGTACAACGGACTAGCGTCGAGTACAGGTCCTGGTTCTCCTTATGAGTCCAGTCGCTGATGAGGAAGAGGCAGCACAGCTGGTCTCCGCAGGTGGACCTGACGAGGAGGAGGAGCTGGCTGGGGGTACCGTGACAGTACCCCCTCCCCCACGACCGCCTCCAGGCGGAACAGGATGGCGATCGGGATGGGCCCGGAAAAAGTCGTCAATGAGGGTGTGGTCCAAGATGAAGGAGCGAGGGATCCACGACCGCTCCTCCGGGCCGTAACCCTCCCAGTCCACAAGGTACTGGAAACCACGTCCCCGGCGTCGAACATCCAGAACCCGGCTGGCGGTATAGGCAGGACCGCCGTCGATGAGCCGGGCGGGTGGCGGGGAAGCGGACGGCGGGCAAAGAGGGCTCTGGCGGACGGGTTTGATTTGTGACACATGAAACGAGGGATGAATTTTGAGGGCAGCAGGTAGTTTCAGGCGGACACAGTTGGGATTGATGATGCGTTCTATGACAAATGGACCGATGAAACGAGGAGCCAACTTACGGGACGAGGCCTGGAGCGGGATGTTTTTAGAGGACAGCCAGACTTGCTGTCCAGGCTCGTAAGGGGGGCTCGGGACCCGGTGACGGTCCGCGATCTGGCGGTTACCCTCTTTGGTCCGGAGAAGGGCGGCGCGAGCCTGGCGCCAAACCTCCTGGCAGCGTTGCAGATGGAGTTGGACGGAGGGCACCGCCAGATCGAGCTCCTGGGATGGGAACAAGGGGGGAGAATAACCCAACGAGGCTTTGAACGGCGACATACCCGTAGCAGTGGAAGGATGATTATTATGGGCATATTCTACCCAGATGAGATAGTCCGACCAGTCCTCCTGGTTTTGAGCCGCAAAACAGCGCAGGGCCGCCTCCAACTCCTGATTAGCCCGTTCGGCCTGGCCATTGGATTGAGGGTGGTAACCAGAAGTTAGACTGATGGTGGCTCCGAGGGCGGAGCAGAAGGCCTTCCACACCTGTGAAGTGAATTGTGGACCTCGGTCAGAAACAATATCGGAGGGAATGCCATGATGACGGAAGACAACATTAACAAGGGTGTTGGCAGTTTCGGTGGCAGAAGGCAGGTGGGGCAGAGGAATGAACTGAACAGCTTTGGAGAAACGATCAATAACTGTGAGGATAACTGTGAACCCATGAGAGGGGGGCAGACCGGTCACAAAGTCCACGGCAATGTGGGACCAGGGTCGACTAGGCGTGGATAGTGGATGGAGATGGCCGGCTGGTGGCGAGTTGGAGGACTTAGCCCTGGCACAGGTGGTGCAGGCAGCGATGTATTGACGCACATCGTCATCCATGGAGGGCCAAAAGAATCGACGCCGGAGAAGCATAAGGGTCCGGCGGACACCACCATGGCAGGCAATCTTAGAGCTGTGTCCCCAGGCGATGACGTCAGATCTGAGCCTGTCAGGGACAAACAAAGTGCCAGGAGGACATATAATTGAATCAGGTTTCTCACCTTGGGCCTGTAATAGCTTAGTTTCAATGTCCCAAGTGAGGTTCCCCACAAAAAGAGAGTCCGGAATGATAGGGCCTGTGCTGGGTATGTCCGTGGTGTTGTATTTCCTTGACAGGGCGTCGGGTTTGCCGTTTTTACTGCCCGGGCGGTAGGAGATGGAAAACTTGAACCGGTCAAAGAACAAGCACCATCGCGCCTGTCTGGAATTAAGTCTCTTGGCCGAGCGTAAATACTCCAGATTCTTGTGATCGGTCAAAACAAGAAACGGTTGTTCAGCCCCCTCCAACCAATGTCTCCACTCTTCCAAAGCGAGTTTGATGGCGAGTAACTCACGGTTGCCGATGTCGTAGTTTTGTTCAGTGGGACTGAGTTTCCTAGAAAAGAAGGCACACGGTTTCAGTTTGCCAGAGGGGGATTCACGCTGTGACAATACGGCTCCAACTCCTGAGTCTGAGGCGTCGACCTCTACGATGAACTGTTTATGGACATCAGGTTGGATGAGGATAGGTGCAGAGGTGAACAGTTCCTTGAGCTTTCTGAAAGCCGTGTCTGCGGCGGTGTTCCAGACATAGGGGACCTTGACAGAGGTGAGACGAGTGAGAGGAGCGGCGATGCCGCTGTAATTACGGATAAATCTCTGATAAAAATTGGCAAATCCTAGGAACTGCTGTAATTTTTTGCGGGACTCAGGAATACTCCAATCAGAGACTGCTTGGAGTTTAGAGGGATCAGGTCTGATTTTGCCTGCCTCTAAAATGTACCCCAGGAATGAAACGGAGTTGACGTGAAATTCTCAGACAACAACTGCTCTTTAAAAATGCTCTTGTTCCCAAAGCCAACAAGTCATAGACTTCAAATGCCAATGTTATGGCCTGCAAACAAAAAACAAACTGGTTAACCAAGTCTACCAAGTGAACCAAAAACTGTTAACCAAAGTCTCCAAGCCAATCAAAACTGAACAAAACCCACAGAGAACAAATCACAAAGTATGTTAACTCAAATGGTTTCAAATATCCCGGACGAGCCCCCAATTATGTTACGCCCCCTTCTGGGTCTAGGGGCACCGAGGCGGCATAACATAAAAAAAGTAAAGTTTTGGCTACTAAATTTGACTGTAACAAAAACACCAAACAAATGTCTCCATAAAATAACCAGATTTATTTACAAAGAAACAACAACCAGCAATAACTAAAAGTGAAGCAAAAGGCTTCAGGGTGAACCCAGGCCAAAATAACAAACAAAACCCCAACTAACTGAAACATGTTTTCTTACCTGTACAAAGGAAAAGGGAAAACAAAGACAAACACTTACCTCCCTAACCTAACAGAAACAGGAGAAAACAAGTACTAAAGAAAATGGCAGTTCACCCCTACAGCTTCACTTAAACAAAACTATAAACCAAAGGACTAAACAGAGTGGGCACACAGAAAAACTACGAAGGACTACGAAGGACTACAAAGTACAAAACAAAGTGCAACGCAAACTAAACAGGTGGCGAATTACAAAACAAAATGGAGAACAAAACAAAATGGAGAAGAGGGCCAAGCTGCAGTGGAGACTGTTGCAGTAAAGCTCCCTTCTCACCGGCTGGAGGTCCAAGTGGTGGCTTTAAAGGCTGCCTCCACCAGCTTGTCCAAATTGAGGCCACACCCTTGCCAGCACACCTGAAAATAATCACAGACATACAAACAAAGATCCACAAAAAACACAGAAGTCCCACTCTGATACAAAAATAATAAACAAAACAGAGCAAACAGAACCAAACAAAACCAAATAAAACCAAATACGGCCACAGCCGTAACACTCGGCTTTAACGAAAAGTTTGTTTTCTAGAAGACGTTCGAGGACGAGTCTGACGTGGTGGCGATGTTCTGTGGAATTACTGGAATAAATAAGGATGTCGTCTAAATAGATAAATACAAAGCGATTAAGGAAGTCGCGCAGAATGTCGTTCACAAGGCGTTGAAAAACGGCGGGGGCATTGGTGAGACCGAAGGGCATGACCAAGTATTCGTAATGCCCGAGGGGGGTCTTGAAGGCGGTTTTCCATTCGTCCCCCTCCCGGACTCTGACGAGGTGATACGCATTACGGAGGTCTAATTTGGTGAAGATGTTGGCTCCCTGAACGGAGTCGAAAACAGAGTTAATGAGTGGGAGAGAATACTTATCTTTTACAGTTATCTGGTTAAGCTCACGGTAATCAATGCAGGGCCTGAGGGTTTTATCTTTCTTCTCTACGAAGAAGAACCCTGCAACGACAGGGGATGAGGAAGGCCGGATGTGCCCCAGTGAAAGAGCCTCTTGGATGTAGTTTTCCATAGAGAGCTTCTCCGGACCGGACAGATTGAATAGTCTCCCTTTGGGAAGGGGGGCACCGCCGAGAAGCTCGATAGCACAGTCATAAGGTCTGTGAGGGGGTAAAGCACACGCCTTAGCCTTGCTGAACACGGTTTTGAGGTCATGGTAACATGACGGCACCTTAGAAAGATCAATATGCTCTTCTTCGGGAGAATTAGCTTTGGTAGTAGTGGGAAGCGCAGAGTGTAAGCAGTTTGCCATACAATACGTACTCCAATTTATGATTCGAGAGTTAGACCAGTCGATTTGGGGGTTATGAAGGCGTAACCAGGAAAAACCCAGAATGACGGGGGTCAGGGGAGCATTAGTGACAAAAAACTGATGATATTCGCGATGGTTTCCGGAAGTTATGAGCTGGATAGGTTCAGTACGCAACGTTATTTTGGATAATAATTTACCACCTAACCCAGCGGCTTTAACGGTTCAACCGGTAACCCAAGATGACGAACTAAACTCGAATCGATGAGGCTGTGTTCAGCTCCAGAATCAATGAGAGCGTGAAGTTCATGGACGTGATTAAGGCTAGGAAACTTGACAGGGATAAATAGGAAAGGCTTGGCTTGTCTATCAGACGGATCCCCTCGCGACCTGTCGCTTAGCGAGGGGTTCGGGAGTTTAAACGCTTTGGGCATTGCGAGACCGTGTGTTTGGGATCTCCACAATAAAAGCACAATCCCTCCTCACGGCGCTTAAGTCTTTCTCCGGGGGAAAGTTTTGAGTGCCCAATTTGCATGGGCTCTTCAGCAGAAGTGAAAGAAGCTTCGGCGCCGGCAGGCGATTGTTGAAGGCGAGGGAGAACCTCTGAGGCGGGTCGACGAGTGGCAAAACTCCGCTCATGACGACGTTCGCGGAGTCGTATGTTGGATCGGAGGGCTGCAGTAACAAGTTCCTCGAAACTGTCCGCTTCTGGTTGAGTACATAAATGATCCTTGATGTTTTCATTTAGGGATTGATAGAATATTCCCTTGAGGGCAATGTCCGGCCAGCCTGATTCGACCGCTAAAATACGGAAGTCTATTAGGTGGTCACTCACCGGACGGTCACGCTGTTTGAGGCCGAGTAACCGCCGGGTAGCTTCCTCCTGCTTGCGTGGCTAATCAAATACGAGCCGGAACTCACCGATGAAGCGGTCGAAAGGAAGATGCGAGAGTGGGTTAGCGGCTAGAAATGCCTGAGCCCATTGGAGTGCTCTGCTGCGGAGAGAGTTCACTATCAGAGAAATCTTGCGGTGATCAGACTGGTAGTACCTGGGGGATTGTTGGAATATTAGCCGACACTGTAGCAGGAAACCGCTGCATGCCTCAACGTCGCCGCTGAATGGTTCCGGCTGCGCCCGGATGTTTTCCTCGGGGGACGCGGAAGTGGTGATGAGGTCACCGGAAGCGGGAGCTGCGGCTGCGGTGGAGCTAGCGGCCTGGTTAGCTAGCGTTTGCGTGATATTATCCAACCGGCGAAACAACTCCTGTTGAGTAGCGGACATTTGGGTGATGGCATCGGCTTGACGGGAGAGAAGCAAACCTTGTTGACTTAAAGCCAGGCGGAATCCGTCCGGGTCAGCTGGGTCGGGGATAAGGCTAGTTCGTTCTGTCATGGCTAGCGAGGTTATGGCAGACCCAGATGCTGGAACCCGGAAGGAATACTCTGCAGGCGAAGAGGATGAGTAGTAAGAGATTTAATTGGAGGAATGACAGAGTTCCAGGAAAGAATGTTTGGAGGATGGTTGGAGGGTCTTGGCGGCGAACACCGTTCTTCTCGGAGGAAGTCCAGAGAGGCGACGAGGAGGAACCAGAGAGACGGTGAGTCTGAGTCCGAAGTGTGACAGACGTGGACGTGATCCTAAGCAGGCAGAGACAAGACAGGGTTAGACGAGGCATACGAAGCATGAAACTAGAATCGTGAACAGGGCCAGAGGATGCACCGTGGAGTACAACGGACTAGCGTCGAGTACAGGTCCTGGTTCTCCTTATGAGTCCAGTCGCTGATGAGGAAGAGGCAGCACAGCTGGTCTCCGCAGGTGGACCTGACGAGGAGGAGGAGCTGGCTGGGGGTACCGTGACAGAAAATGTTTATTCTTTTTTTTTTTACAGGCATTTATACACGTATACAACACGTCATGGTGAAGTAGGTGAAATGCAGGCGTATTGAAGGTTTTTGAACATTTTTTAACACCACCACCACTCCCGAAACCCTGATAAGTGCGTGCTTCCATCCTGGTTGGAGATGATAAAAATGAGACGATCAAAGCGTCGTCCGCGTGGGCATCCTATGGGTGTCCTATGGGCACTTAGGTATCACCTGCTCTCCCTTTGCATGCAGCCTTTGCAAACAGTCAGTAAGGAGCCACTACATGCACTTCACTAACAACCAGAGTGCATCATAAGAGCCCCGTACAACAGCATCACCCATAAGTCTTTAGTTTTATGTTATCCTTACAAATACTTCACGATACACTTATCACGCACACAACAATGGTACGTTCCATTTTAATGGCATCCCTTAAAGTGGACGAACCAGCCTCAAAGGAAAAAAGGAAGGCACACCAACGCTCCCCTGAAGATGGCCGCACCTATATGGGTCAAGCTCCTGTACGGGTACATGCAACTAAGGCTTTAGCTGCACGGAAGGAAAGGCTGACAAAAGTCTTCATTCACTTTGAGATGATGTGATTGCCAATGCTCCAGGCTCTGTAGCATTCTTCCTGTTCAACCTCAGTTATGTTGTTAATTTAGGCACTTTCAAAAATAAAAAAGGAGGAGAAATCAAATATTTATTTGTACTTATTACATTTTACAAATTAATGATTACATAATAAATCCTATAGACACTTTAAAAGAAATAAATATGATGAGATATGAAAAAATGTGTGTGAGCATAAGTATAATTTACAGTGACTTGCAAATTAAGAGCCAGTGTGCAATCGCACCACATCAGTGTTTTAGTGAAGACTGGCATTTTTGTTCTGACATAGCATGCGACCAAACTGTGACTTCCACGTGATAACAAGTTCCCATTTGGGGTGCTGAGTCTATTCTTTGCAGACTCCTTCTGTGCGTTGCCTTAGGCCCCGTGTCTCGACCTGACAGGGAGTCCCTAAGTTTATGTGGCGTGGCACCAGGGTAGACACACACCATTACTCTAAAGCCCCAGGTTCACACATGAACATCATACACCGCCCTTGCAATGCCTGCCTCGCTGCTGGCCTCCTGCTTTGCCAAATAGAGGGGCTGTCCTGCTTTCCTAGCCTCATTGACTTTTGAGGGTCTCCATCAATTAAATCCAATAGACTTTAAACTCGAGTGAACCCAGCACAGCAGCTATTCAAGGAAAAGGGGGGCCACTCCAACCTGAGAGGCTAGATGCCCAGGGGCCCTGTCACATGAATTCAGAGAGACCCATCATTGGCTTTGAGCACTAACCACAGGCAAGAACACAGCCACATTTGATATTACATTGCAAATTTAAAGGTACAAAGGAGCTAATAATTAATTATTACAAAAATGGCTCTTTGGGGATTTAATTGTTGACTGCAACATGTTTTGATTAGGTGAGCAATAATCCCTTTCTGTTTGTAAGGAAGTGTGCAAAAATTACCTGCTGGATAAAACGAACTGGTCTGTTTTTAATTACTTATTAGAGCTGATCTACCAATCATTTGTCGGCTTTCTGTTCTTCTTATCTCATCCTGCTGAGGAGTCGCCACAGGTGGCTGAAGCCTTTTCAGGCAAAGCCATTTCTAGCGGTCATCAGGCGAGAGGCGGGGCAAACTCCAGACAGGTTGCCACTCTCTCACAGCGCTGCACACCCCCCTCACACTAACACTCTTTCCTGAGGGCAATTGAAAATCACCAACCAACCTGACATGCATGTTTTCGGACAGTGGGAGGAAGTATTTTGGCAACCGATACTTCACAAAAGGGTCTTGGTTCAAGTCCCAGCTGACACATTTCTGGTTGAGTACATGTGCAGCGGTCCACACCAGCTCCGTCCTACAGTCCAAATCCACTCACTACTGTACTAATAATTTTAAAAAGCCAACAGATCCTCTAAATTTAATACATATCGTACACCTTGCATAATAAATAACGTCCATCGTCAACGACAATGTATTCCATCTCCGATCTAATGATCCATGTTTCTGTAGTGGGATGCATCAGTCAATGGTCCAGTTACTCAGGTATTCTTTGGAGAATCTTTATCTCACCACCATATAATTAAATTACACTTTCAGTAACAATAATAACAAAAAAACGAAAGCAATAACCACAGGCAGGAACATAGCTACATATGAGTGGAATTATGATTGAAATGCAGAGCAATCAATAACAGAAAAATTAGATAAAATGTGTTCAAATTCTTTGGCACAAGAAGGAACCTTTTAGAACCTTTATGTTGTAAATGAAAAATTCAACAAGATTTGATGTCTTTTTCTATTTGTTCCCATAATAGGACCGGAAATGCTTATACATCCAACTATAAAATAACATCTGTAATCCAAAAAGTGTTTTACATTTCCATGATTTATTTTTTTGGTTTCCTTTAACATTATATTGAGTAAATACAATTTTCCTGTTGTATAAAGGGCGTTGCCTGTATGTGGTTTAACAATTGTCCCAGACGTTCCAAACAGACAGGAGGAGTGATGGATTATTCATGTGTAAACCTACATGGCAGGTTTCTTCAGGGGTAATCTTTTGGAAGAAATGTCATTCTGAATAGCAGCGATTGGAGCTGATGCATACATCGCTCTGGCAGCATTTTACTGTACGTCACTTCAGAGTGATCTGTGTCATTCTGAGATGAATCTGGAAGAGTGCAGGAAGTAGTTTCAGGCCAGAAATGAGTCAAGCAGGTGGCTAAAGCAGTGACTTACCAACATTTCACCATAGCCAACTCTGACACTTACAATTCACATGAAGAAGCAGCCTGATTCCCACCCCCTGTGAGTTGAGGCTTGAGAGAAAAGAGCTGCTGAAGAGCGATCAAAGAGCCATCGATCTGGTCTGCCGCTCTTGCGCTCAGTGGAACAGAGCCTGCATCTGCTCCAGGAGCTATCCAGCGCCGAAGAGGAAGCCATGACTCTTCAGAGTGCTCCCTACATTCTCACAAATTGGATTCATAAAGCTTTAATTTAACCCTGGGTTTCCTTCTGCTTGGAACCAGCATATTGCAAGATACTGCTTAAAAAGATGTTATCTCTTGCACCTAAACAGCAGCAAATAAGTTAGCCTCCAGCACAACTGAAAAAAAAAATGGAATTTTTTGTGAGCTGCTGTTCTAAAATGTGGATCTGCACACAGAGGCAATCCCAGTGTTTATTGAAACATCTCCATGAAAACATAGTAGCAGCCGCTGCATTGTTGAAGCTGCATCATCATTAACTTTGTCTTTTAAATGTGACAGTTTCAGTGTGCAGTAATTTATTATTATTGTAAAGAAAAAGCATTCTAACCAATGCCTGAAATGGCTTCAAGTTAGATGAGATTTTTTTCAAAGCGTTCCCAGTGGTCTTTTAATTATGATTATGGGGTTTTTATCCCAAATTTAGAAATCTGTGCCATTTTCTAGGACTGCAGAGCAGCATGCGTTCATTAGAAACTCACCTCTGAGTTGTGGGTGAGTTGTGGCAAACAGTAACCCGTGCCCCCTTCCCATAACCCAACTGCTTACACATTCTCCCGCTAGCTCACAGCCCCTCACAACCCCAACTTAACATTACAGGTGAAACCAAAATGACGAGCAATAGTGGAGCTATCCAACCGCACAGTTTTGAGCCAGAGCCCATCTTAGACGAGGAAAACAAAGACACACAAGTGGATGCATTAGAGCAGGGAGCTCGTTCATTAGTGTTTCAAAAGTCCCTTTTTCCATCTGATTAATTGACACTTTATTGTCATTATTTATCGTGATGTATTTTGTTGATCCTTCAACCTCTATTCGTCTATTAGACAGCGACAGACTAAGTCTTCAGAAGCTTATTAAGAGGTGAATTAGATTCACTTTTGTTTTTTTCTTACCATTCATTTGATGTACTTTGTATGTTTAATTAACTCTTTGACCGAGTTTATGAGTATAAGCCTTTTTTTACCAAAGGAAAACAGCTGTTCCTGACTTTAAATTTCAGAGTGTGGGATTATATTAACAATGTGTTAAACCGATAGCCAGTGGGAACAGATATCAGATTGGGTTCTTTCATGCATGGATCTTACTTTCTGGCTCAGCAACATGATGACGCCAGCAGACAACAACAGCTGTTGCGGAGGTCTTTGATCCTTACAGGTTAAAAGCAGAGCAACAAAGTCTTCCTTCCAGTAACTGCAGCTCGGTAAGTGCTGGCTTTGCCATTTTTGTAAAGCATATAGCTTGAGCTCCTACTTTGACTGTTCAGAATCAACATTAGCACGCTTTCTTATACCATTTCTCAGCCTGTCAAAACAGATCGACACACTCTCATGAGATACTTCAGTTGTCATGCTGGAGCTTTTGCATGTTGGCAGCCCTGCAGCATCAAGTCAACATTCTTTGATCCAAATGTATGTCTTTGCTGTGTGCTGCTATGTGTGGTAAACGTCTATGGCAATGAATGTAATAATAATATTTAGGGAAATATAAATGCAAAATGCTATTTTACTGTCATACATGTTTGATTTTCATTGGATTTAATGCTAAAATACAAGAAAATTGTGTTCTTGACGTTTTAATTATGTTCTTGGGGGATTTTTTTTTATTATAGAATACACATATAAAGAAAATTAAGCTTAAAATTGCATTTCTAAGTATTTCTCTATACACATGGTGGAATCAGGAACAGAGGAATAAATGATGCTTGTAAAAGATTGGATATGTGACTTGGAAAATAA
This sequence comes from Oryzias curvinotus, assembly GCA_023969325.1. NCBI lineage: Eukaryota > Metazoa > Chordata > Actinopteri > Beloniformes > Adrianichthyidae > Oryzias > Oryzias curvinotus. The sequence continues at coordinate 5,478,907 of CM043720.1, forward strand.
ACTGGGCTGCAAGCTCCCTGCTTCGCTCCATTCTGATGTACACCAAAAAGATACATGAACTTCTTGGTTTTCCCCGTCTGGCTCATAACTGTACGGCTGGATAGTTCCAGTATTGCTTGCCATTGTTGTTGCACCACTAATGTTGATTGTGTGAGGGGCTGTAAGCTACAGAACAAGTGTGTAAACAGCTCAGTAATGAATCACGGGGAGGGGGTACGTTTGTTCCATCCCAACGGTCCCGTCCACAACTCGGGCTCATTTCCAATGAGCCGCTCTGCAGGAAATATATCCTAGAAAATGACACTTTTTTTTGTTTGTTTATTTTTTTTATTTTTATTTTAGATCAAAAACGGCATAATCATAACAAAAAGACCACTGGGAACACTTTCAAAATAGATCAAAAGATGATTGGAGTGAACTTTTAAGTCATAAAAACTACTGTCTTTAAATGACACTATTGTCTAATTTTTTTTTGCTTCCTATTCTCATACAAAACTAACATATTTTTCTTCTTTTCATTTTAATCTTGAGTCTGGAATATTATTCACATCAATCAGACTCATCTGTTTTTAGCAATAAAACTGAATTCTTTTTCTGAGTGATGTGACTTGAAAGGCTTACTTTGCATTCTTAGCACGAGAATGGAATCAAATGGATTTATAAGCTGTTAAAAACTAAACGAAACTTCAAAAAAATGAGGAGAAAGTTTTACATTTTGGGTTTGAACTCATTTTCTTTTGGTGAAAAAGATCATCTTGTGTTTTTCATTTTTCTGCTTAATTCTGACGGCCAATGTAAGTCTTTACCGTGTTCTGTATATCTCAATGGAAAGAAAGGAGGCCAATAAAATTGACGTTATTGGTAAAAACGTTGATAAATTATTCATTTTACTGCAGTGGACGAATGGCTGTAAAGCCGTGTGTTTAACTGGGCCGATCTCAGCAGACGGACCGGCGGATCTCAGGGGTTCATGTTACCCCGCTTCCCCCCTCCTCATTTTTTTTTTGAAGGCAAGCATGAAAAGTAACTTCATGTTTGACATAAAATAGAAGTTGGATTTCGGTCTGTGAATAAACTTATTCACAGAGTTCTGACTTCATCATTTATTCTATGGGAGCAGCTGAACAAACTTGTGAGCCTTTGCTGAAGTGGTCGGCTCTTCTGTCAGAATGTTTTCAAAGAAGTTGAGATGAATATTTCACATCTCTTTCTTCAGACCTGTTTGCAGTGATTGTTGCACTCGTTAGATTCAAATAGGAACATCTCATCATTCAGTTGGTAACATTTCCTTCAGCAAGGCTGGAACTACTATTCAGACATTTTGAAGTTCATTTTAATTAGGTTTGCATTATTTTAAAATTAAGCTTGAAATTTTTTTGTTTCCTTCTTTGAGATGATTGGGACTTATTTGCGTCTTTTTTATTTGATTGTATTGAATAAAATGCAAAGGATCAAGAAGATATTTAACAATTTGGCTTTGCAGCTAGTACATAAAAGCAATCAAAATGTTACCTTTTGGCTAAATCTCAGAGAAAGCTTTGGAGTTCAGGTTGTGGTTTTTAACCTTAAGTTCTTTCAAAATTGATCTGGGTGATCTGACATGATCAGATTATAAATTTATTTGGAAAACAAAATGTTATAAAAGGTAATATTTTCTTAAAGTCATTAAAATACAAACATAAAACTAATGTCTGATAACAGATGCGTTTCCATTGACTTAGAAATGAGCAATTTAGATTTGTTCTGATAAATTCGCCGAATAGAAACACAATTTTGAAAAAAAACATTTGTCAAAAAAAAGGTTTTGTGCCTGGAGGTTTGATGCGCAACGAAATTGACATTTCACAAAACTCCAACGGAAACACGTTTTTTGAATTGAATGAGTCAACAACCGGTTTGCAGAACTGTTGGATCTGCAACTCCTCTGTAAAATCACCAACCGCGATTTACCCAAATCCCTTCATCCGTCGCCGCACCCACGTGTAAGGAGCTCCCTGCCTCCGTGGCCAGAAGAAGACGCCAACGTAAATGATGATGGTGCCGGGGCAGAAAACTGAATGTATCTGCTGTCAATCAAAATATCATTCACATCCGTCGCCATGTTTTTGAATGACTTATCGCACGTTTGTGTTTATTCACATAATTGTGATTTAATGGACATAGTGTAAATGCGAAATTGTGTTTTTTCGACGTTTCTAGGATTTTAATAATGTTTTGTGCACATGTGTAATGAAAACACAGCGAATGTGAGTGACCGTTGACAACTACACCACCAGTTTACTAAAGCAGTTTTTTTTCTCTGTAAAAAATGTAAGAGACAGTGAGAAATCCTCCTGTTTTACTCTGTTTTTTAATTTCTTCTGCTGTGACCAAAATGTTCAGCCTCCCCTGGCTGTTAGATTTAATTTCCAAAACATTTTGGCAGCCCATAAATGTGTTATTTTGAATTCCAGTACCTACCTCAAATTTGCATTAGACCTTGGAGCCAGCACAAAGAAAATCAACATTAAGCATCCGTAATTTCTTTCCACTGTTGACAAAAACTCAATATTTTTAAGGCCTTTTTATTCTCTTTAAGCATTTTTATGTCACTTGAAACTCTAGCTCCAGGTTGTCTGTTCTTCCTTTTTTTTTTCCTTCCAGATATTGATATGGCGCCAACTCCAGCAGAGAATATGGTAAAATAATTTAGATATTCACACATTTTCTGCAGGGGAAACTAATTTTTGTTTTGTTCTGTTTTGAAAAAAAAAAGTTTACCTTTAAAAATCCTCATATACAGCAATAACTCAGCAAGGTGTCGTCTTTTAAAAAAAAAGAACTTTACTGCATTGCACAAAAGTGAACTATGATCAAAAGAAAAAGGAGAGCAATTTTTAACAAGAGCACTGAAGTTCTGACAAATCCTGCAACCCTGATAGAACTTATGTTGTTCAAATAAGATTTATTATATATGTCTCTTTGATATCTAAACCTGCTTCAATATAAAGGATTTTTTGAGTGATTTTGGAGCAGCTTATCTTATAATAGTCTGATTGTTTTGCATTGTTTAATGTCTTCTCCAGCAGAAGCTGAGCTTTGCCGTTCTGCGTTTTCAATCATAAAGCTTTCTGTAATGCATCGAGCTTAAAGGAATTATGGGATGCCTCCTGAAGAAGGTGCACTTTCCTCCAACCACTTCACAAAAAGATGCTTTAAACAGCTTTTGTCAATTAAGTACTTCTGATTTTCTGAAGGAAAGGCGATTGTTGTTTTTGCATTCATGGCACTTACATGCATTATGCATATTTCCATGTATTGTGTTTATTTTCACTAACACACTTTTTCTTTTGAGTTGCATGCTGCCTTTATGTGCAGGATTTTCCCTAGAGTTGCTTTCATGTGACGGACACGCTGCTGTGTGCAAAGTATGATCAAATTAGCATAACTGAGGCTTCTCTCAGATCTCAGAAAGCTCAGTAAATCTCTTCTGTGTACTTAGAAATGTTGCCTTTGATTAGACTAGTGACTTTACAATAAAACTCTGAACATGTGCAGATATTATGACACTATTTGCAACTAAATGAAAGAGTTATTACATAAAAATTAAAGCAGAATGAAAGCTACATAAACCCTAGAGTATTGGGGTTGTTAAATTGTTAAATTACAGTCTTGAGTATCTTTTTCATTGTAAAAAGAGGTAGCCTAAAAATAGGACAAGAACACAAATCTTGGGAAGAAAATTACTAAAAAGTAGTCAAATGATCGATCAATGAAGCAAATCATTTAACTTAACAAGATATCTTATAGTAAAATATAAAAATCTAGAAATAAGGTTTCACACAAGCATTTAAAAAAGAAAAATAAGCTCAAAGCAACTGATAGAATTACTACAAATTAAATGTTATAAAGCCTAACATTAATTAATTTTTTGTTAGTTTCAAGCAAATTGTTTGTATTTTTTGAGATTTCGATTAACCTAATTGTACTTCATTGTTATTACAGTGACGAAAAAAGTAGTGTAATATGTGAAGATGACTAATTTTAGAACAAAAATGAGAATTTTATTGTACAGGGGTGCCCGCGGGCACCTGGTTGCCCCAAAAGGCCAAATAAATTGCCCAAAGACCTGTTCTAAAAGTGGCGCAACTCAGCAGTGAGCTCCGTCTAAAGTTTACTTTTGTTATGTTGCTTTTTTTTTAATCACACTTACATTTATATAGATTTAGAAATGACAATATCTCAAAAATGTGTTCACTATAAAGTGTTCCTTAACCCCTTCCCATATATATGAGTTTTTAAGTATTTTTTCTGTTAGTTTAAATGAGCTCTGAAGTTCGTTTTCTTTTAATAGAAGAAGAATGGAAAATAAATCAAACTGTGATCAAAGTTGAAATAATTTCATAGACAGTCATTAGCTTTTTTTTTGCTCTAAATGATGTTTTTCAGTTTAGACTCTGTGTTTCAGATACATTAACAGCTGGAGTCGTTGTTTTCCACAGTGCATCCTCCTTGCATGTTTAAGAGTTACCACCAGTCTTTAATAACTGCGGTTTTCTGGTCTCTTTAGAGCTTGATGATGACCTAGATTGGATGCCTTCGAGCGATGCCGCATAAAAAAAAAATCCAGAGTACTGAACCCTAAAGTCCAGGTTTGGGAAACCTTTGACCTCAATCACTTTAGGTCCAATGCTGGTTTCTAAAGAAATGGTGTGTGTCACCTGAAAATCCACAAACTGACAACAGGAAGTGGGGTTAAAAAATGACAAAGTCTCACATAATGAAGGACAGAGTTTGTTTATACACTTCAACATGGTATAAAACCACAAAGGGCTTTATGTAATATACATAAAACCGCCAAAAAATGGTCTTCTACAGCTGCAGTCTGCATCGTGTTGCTCATGCATTAGTTTATGTATAAGCATAACAGAGTATTGACATCAAAGTGGGAAAAATTTCCTTCAACGCTTCTAATGTTGTTTATATCAATTTGGTATTAAAAAAAATTACCTTTTCATCTACCTCTGTTTTATTTTACCATGCACGTGCCGTTTTGCACAAAATCTCTTTGCACAGTTGTATTTGTTGTATTTATTGTTTTTATTTAAATTGCATCTGCCTCACTGAGCAGATTTGACCTGCCTGTGTGCTCTTTCTATTACTTGTGATGTTTAGATGCTGTTTTGTTTCGGCAACTGCAGCAACACAATTTTGTTGCTGAGCACAAGTGACAAATAAAGTATTTGAATCTGAATTAACAACTGGGATTTGGTCAAATGCTCAGTTTGGTCAAATCAAATCATCCCCAATGTGGCAGGACCTGTGATTTACCAGAATTAGCATCAAATAAAATGAAAACCACTCAAACTTCTACACCACCAGGTCATGAGGGTCAATTACAAGCAGCCGGCAATAAAAATTAATTTAAATGCACATCTGATTAAAACTGAAAACGCCCTTGTGAACCTCATTTAACTGATGACCTGAATGACTTCCATCTTTTTTCTTTACATTCTTGGATGAATTGATTTGGTATCAATACCTTGGAGTTGGCTACATGCACCTTTAAAAACATGGATTTACGAACGAAAACCTTGATTATGACATACTGTTAGCATTTAATCCCACTTTGATGAACTCTGAATTCTTCACTTCAAAGCTGCAGTGTCTGTGGGCTGCTTGGCACAGATCAAGCCAGTCATTTCTAAGCCGGCGATATCTGATGTCCTCTGGTGAAAATCCCTGTCAGTGCTCTGTCCTTGTTCTGTGATGTATTTGCAAAGTGAGATTTTCATTGGTGCAAGTGTTGCAGTTTCATTCTGCTTTTGTTCAGAAAAGTACATGTGCAGTGTGAAAGAAAAAAAAAAAAAACACTGGAGTGCCCTGTGCATCACACTACTAGCATCTTTGAAATTCATTTTGCATCCCTTCCACTCTGAAAGAAGTGAAATTTAAAAAAAAAAAAGGCGTGTTGGTTGGCTGAGAAAACCAGAAGGGCACTTTGCCACATGGCTGGCAGTTGGCTAAGAGTGCATAGTTGGAGTACTACTAGCAGCTGTAGAGCGGTTAGTTCCTTTCCAGGCACTCAGGAGACAAAAGTTCACTGCAGATGTTCAACCATTCAGAACTTTGTCTGAATAAAACACACGTCAAAGTTAAACAGGAAATGATCTGGTTAATTTTAATAATTGTCACTTCCAAACTGTGCTTCCAAATAAAATGTGTCAGATTCAAAAGTGTGGAGTTAAGTCAGAATGAAGGCCAAACAGATTCCCTCATTCCAGGCGTTTCTGTGTGGGGTCTTCCAACTGTCATCAAGAGATGAACCAATGAGGCAGAACTAAACAAACCAGTGAACGTTTGAGTGTGTTTGCACTCCTAGACTGTTTAGAATCACCAGCCAATCAAACATGCATGTTAGAGGTAGAGCCATAGCAACAAAAGAAAAGTATAAGGGGAACAAAGAAAAATGCAAAAGAGGCCCATTTGTGTATTTGTTACAATCTGCAAAACTTTCTTGCAAAGTAAAAACAAACCAAAAATTTAAATTTCTATGGCAGACGGACACTGAAGCGGAATCTTAAAGAAGTAAAAAAACAACACTTGTCTTAAGAAAATGTTTTTTATTTTCTGTCTTGCAAGAAAAAAAAAATACTAAGAAAGAATTAAGGAACTTTTGATTCATTTGAAGGGGCCTGTTTCTGCATTGCATTATTTTATAAACAATGCAAAAAAAACAAAAAAGGTGAAATATTTGTATGATTGTTGTTTTGGTCTCATTTTCAGAGCAGGTTTGACCTGGAAGGCAAAAGAAAAAAAGCACTGGCAGATCTCCAAAGCTTCTTTGTGGTTGACTCATGTTGTCTGTAAAAACTGACTTAAAACATTGCATATGGATCTGTTTTCAACCCTAACCCTACAGTCCATTTTCAATAAATGTTTTGATCCTTTAAAGTGTTCCACTGTGATTTTTGGTTTGGATTCATTTTCTTTCAAGCAGTCTAATGTACTTTCTTAAAGATGCAAACGCTGAGTTTTGACTCCTTATTGTTAAATATTTTTAATAAGCAGTTGTGCTAATTTTTTCAGAAAAACATTTTTTGCAACTTTGCTGAAAACAGTTTTTCTTTCAACAGGCTTTTGATAATGCAGTTTGTTATATCTTAGTTTTTCTTTAAATCACTGTATTTCTCCAGAATAGTAACACATGACAGGCTGGTACAGGTTAGCTGTGTGGGTGGTTGTTGTAAAAGATCAGCCAAAAGCTAAAGCAAAAATATTTGCAGCAAAGAAAGAGTTAGGAAGCTTTTTTTTTATTTTATAGCATTGGATTATAAACCATACTCTTGGTGTTGGTGGAACAATATATGCTTTTTTTAACATTAATATTTCCTCTTCATCGCTATCCAAATCTTTAATTATGTCATTTCATTCACACTAAATTCATAGTTTTATATCATATATAAGCAAATGGTTTCCTCGGGTGGCTGTACATTGAACTGTAGATTGTATAACGACGAGTGAATCATTGAGCTAAAAGTATCTGCTCAGCAGGTCATCTGTCAGGGCTGCTGACAGTACCAGCTGGTCCTTTCAGGCTGCCAGTGGCACAGGCAGGTTAGAGGGCGGGCCTCCCACAATCATGGTTCTCCTTTTTTATACCAGGGACTGGAAGCGGAGCCAAGCCTCCAAGTTGTGGTGTTCCTGCCTCCTGAAAAACAAAGAGACGGAGCCAAGAAAATAAGTAAATTAACAGAAGGGCAGGAGGAGCAGAGCGCCCACACAGTCATTCATGACCTGCACATTTTCTCAGCCTCGGAGTTCAAACTGGGTCAAGGTTGAAGACCCAGAACCGCACAAGAGCCCTGAAGTGTATGTGTGCTAAAATTTATGATCAGCAAAAATAACACAAGTGTAAGTGAGTTTTATTAGTTTAGTCCACTAATACAAATGATATCTTTTGTAACACTGAAGAACACAAAGGTGGATCATTTCACTGCAAAAGCAGCCCCCTTTAGAAATAAATGTAAAATTTCAAAAAAATCTGCCAATTGGGTAAGAAAAAATGTCTTAAGAATTGCTATTTCCAGAAAAAAAATCTGGTCACTAATTTCCTGAAACTAAGATTATATTGCATTAAGAACAAAAAAATTATTTTTGTTGCAAGACAATATATGACAGTTTCCCTTGAGACAAGGGTCTACTTACTTTCTTGCAGTTTTGTTATTAAAGAAACCTTATTGTAAAAGACAGCTGAGAGAGAAGGCTAGTGCTTTAAAATGAATTTCACACACAGAGGTGACAAATTTTCTTACCGAAGCAAGTGACCTAGAACTTTTTGAATTGGGTTTAGGTTGTCTGCTCCTTTCACACCCACTTTCACTGATGGCATTATGAAAATCTGTTCAATTTAACTGAAAAGTGTGATATTTTGGAAACTGGAATGTTTAGTATTTGCTTAAATCCTGCTTGCAAAGAGCACCTCCTTTTTTATCTTTTTCTTTTAAACTTACTACACTTGTTATGCGTTTCGCTGAGAATGTTGCTTCCATTATGATATAATGCCAATAAAAACTATATTAATATTGAATCTTTGTCACACACAAAAATGCAGCAGGACCTCAAAACAGACTTAGTTTCATCAAAGCAAAGAGGGCAGATAACAAAAAAATAAATGTATCTTCAAATAAAAACCAACAAATCTACATGTTGTGAAACTATAGAAGTTATTTAAGACACAAAAACATGTTTTAAAATACAAAAAAGTTGATTTACAGTTGAGTTGACTCAAACACTGGAAACCAAAGTAATACATGCTTGCACATAGAATGAATAAAACCCCATGGTGACATCAGTGTAACGGAAAAATATCAGAAATGGATTCAGTTGTACACTTGGTTTGTTGTAAAATATTATTTTATTATTAAGAAAAATGGGTCTTGGTTCTTATGGGTCAAATAATTGTTCCAAACTTATTTGATATTAAGATAAAGATCAACTTTATTAACCCCTGTAGGGAAATGAATCTGTAGTAGCAGAATATTTCAAGCACAATGAAATAAGTACAAAATATAAAGGGAAACCCACCAGAATCCAAGACAGGTGTGCTTGAAGACCCCTTGTTGATTACATGGTTTTGTATCATTAACATTATTTCCAGCACAGTGATTTGTAATGTTGTTGCATATAGATGTAATGTTAAACAAAACAGCATTTGCATCCATTCAAGCCTAACTCCAATAGATTTACATTGAAGGTTAAGTTCGGAGCTTTTCAAACTCAGATAGAAATTGATAAATGAATGAAATTAATGTTAAAAACCCGAATCCCTTCAGCAGTTATTCATGTCTTTCGTCATTTCCAGGACAGCACTCGAAACCTCTCTGCACTACTGTCTTGGTGGTTCATTTGTCACCTGATTTTGCTTCTCACTGTAAAAGTCCCGCTGCTCCACTGTGACTTTGCTCCTTTATACTAAACTGGAATACTCTAATAACTAGATGCACTATGCTAAAGTGATCAGATTCATTTAAACATTCATTTATACATTGTAATGTCTCTGCTGCATTGAGGAAGGACTCTGCTCACTTCAGAAATAGAATATCTGTGTCACCTTGTCTAAATCTCCAAGTCTAAATGGATCTCCAAAGCAGAAGTCACATCCAGCGCCTTCAGTGATGATCGAACACGTCCAAAAGCTGAGAGTCAATTTAGAGACAAATTACCGTCCATGCAACTCATTCAGGGCGCTTTGCCAGCTTAACTTTGTTACGTAGTTAAACCCTTTAGTACACTTGAATTTTAAGCAAACCACAGAAAAAATGTGCTTGTAAAAAGAGCTCAGATTAAAAAAAAGAAAACTGCCGTCTCACTAGTTATGTATCCCTCTATTTGTGATCTTTCTGAGTTCCCTTCAACCGGAACTCGCCAAAACATTTCCCTACAAGAGCAAAGTGGAGGAGCAGCCATGGGGCAAAAAGGAATTGTCATCAGGATCCTTCCAGCAACACTGTGCCCAGAGTGGTGGGGGTCCTGCAGGACCAACTGGCAGATGGCTGCCTAAGGATAATGACCAGGTGACATCTGCGGAGTGAACAAACCATCAGGCTAACAGACTCACCTTGACCACCTCGGAAGCTAAACTGCTCCGCCTCCTCATACTGATATTCCCTCCGGTTATCCCAGCTTCCAAAAAGTGCCAAAAGTTTTTGAACCCTCAGGAAATCCTTATTTGTAAATATATATGTTTAATTTCTTTATTTGTTAGTTGCTTTTCTTCTTTAATGCCTTAGCCACAATTGTCTTTACGAGCTGTCTCAAAACCTTAAGAAAAGAGAAAATTAGCAATATATTAGCTATTAAACATACAAGAACTCGTATTATCCTCACTATGAAGATAAGCAAAGGTTTTTCTTTTCACTTCTTGCTTGGTGTAAGTACTAATGACGGAGCTCTATAAGGCCCAGCCTGCCTTGTCTAAAGACTCATACACACTGACTCTATGATGCTCTGCGCAAAGGTCATCTTTTGACAGCACTGAGATCATCAAAAGGTCACGTTCCCTTGTGCCATTTAGAGCAGAGGCAGCGTGATGCCAAGCTGCCAATATGATTTCAGCATGTCTTTTTTCAGTGCAGTGTTAACACCATACATTGTTTACTGAAACCTGAAGCAACACTTTATCGCCTCTGGCAATAAGAGACTGGGATGAAGTTGGAAAAAACTTTGAAGCTGAGCAGGAAAGGGGAACAAAAAAAAAATGAACTCAGAATAGCAGTACTGCTGCAAAACTTGAGTTACAAAAGAAGATTTTGTGTGTGTGTGTGTGTGTGTTTTTTTTTAAGATAGGAATAGACCCGACAGCCACCAAGAAAAGCCTTTCTAGCCTGGATCAGGGTTTTATTTTAGGGAGGAAGGTGTTAGATAACATGCAGCAAAGAAAAAATCCAAATAAGCTCATTTAAAAGAATAAATCTGGAGTTTATCAATTCAGGGGTGAATCTAATTATAATTTATCAGGATACAACAGGAATACAATATGAAACCTCCGTATGTTTAAGTGGTGATTTATGTAATAACACATAATTTAAAAAAAAAAAAAACAATAAAACAAATGTTTACTGAGCCAGCCCTTATTATAACCCCCTAATTTTGGCTTTTTTATTTGTTGACTTTTGTGTTTTGGATTTCCTCTGTTTAATTTCACACTTTTATTTTTAAGTTGAATTTTATAAATAAATAAATAAAAATAATAATAATTTTGTAAATAAATCCAGATGGATTTCACCCCACGACATTTTATTTTCTGTGTCAGATTGTCCTTGTTGTACATCATGTACGCTTTTGTTTAGATGCAATCAAATCAAATCAAATCAAATATGAGCCCAATCAAAAGGTGCATCAAATATCCAGACTGGCTTTTTCTAAGAACACAAATCACTTCTCATATCAAAATGTTCAAATTCTTAATTCAACATATGACAGGAAATGCAGTCTAATCCAAATCCTCCTTTAACCAAAATGTTCAAATTCATTAACAGCTTTGTGTTGGGGGGAAAAGTTGCATCACAGGTTGTCTTTTAAGACCCATAACAACCTTGTTTCTGTCTAAATAAATGACATGTGCTGAAGGTTAAACTGCAGGCAGACTGTTGTGCTGCCTGCCTTTGTGTGTTCCCTCAGTTGTACCAGGCTCTCCACATTAGCTAAATGGCCCCACAGTGGAGTTGTGAAGCTGAAGAAGCCATCATATTTTGCACATCTCGGCCTGTTAAAACTGCAGGCACTCTAAATTGGTGCCAATGAAATCTTGTGACTGCATTCAAATGATGATGGATTGTGGGGATTCTTTGCATCAATTACGCCGGAGCAGAGGCGAATGAAAATGAAGGGAGGGAAAAACATGCTGTGCAGCTCGCACGACTCATGTATCTGACTAGCAAACAGCATTTCAGGTTTGTTGATGAACTCTTCTTTCAATTAAATTTGTTTCAAACACGTTAATAATTAAAATACAACCAATATAATATAAACTTAGTAACACCAGCAATAATAATAATATGATAATAATAACAATGCAAAACTAGTTTAAAAGGAGCCAGCAGAAACTAATGAAGCCTATCCCTATCATGATGTCTATGATACCCAGATAATCTAATAATTATTATAATAATTTGATGATAAAAGTAAAAATAACATTTGCATGTTTTTATGTATGACTACTCATGTTTCCCATAATAATCTTAAATTGGAATCGTTATTGTCCACATAATTGTCTTTATCATACAGTCTTGCATTGGGCCCATGCCGTATGCTTGTAACTGTTTTTTTTTGTGTTAACTTTAAAATATTTTTGCATTCCAATTAGACTATTCCAGTGTTTTGCTGTGCACACAGAGACACACAAATTCCCCTACAGTTAGTTTGTACCATTGGTTATTTACATTTTCTTGGTTCTATTAGATATTGCGATCTTTCTCCTACTATAAGTAATTTCTGAATTTTATTTAGTTACATGCTTTCAATGATTCTAGTCAGTTTGGATCTTTTTACAACATCCTGTAGTTTTGATCATTTTGACTGTATATAAGGACCCAGACTGTAACATGTATAATGGATGCAATGTAATGTATTCTCCAACACTTCATTACAGTAGGTAAGATAGTGGAGCACAAAGGAAAAGTATAATATATGCAATGATTTGCTGTTAAAATAAGTGTTTAATTGTGTCTAATATTCAGATTTTGATTGTGTCTGATTTGTTTTCCATGATACTTTGCTGTCATTTAAAATTCTAAAACTGTTTTAAAGCCATTTATTTGTTATTTGTTATTTGTTGTTCAGATGTTTGTCTTATAGCTACCAAAGATCACATTTAGTTTATTTTGAATGTTCATGATTTAAATACATTACATATGTCATTAATGAACACAATAAACTGTTTGGGGCCTAACAGATTCTTTAATAGGACGATTTTGTCTGTCTATGAATACAATGTTCAGTTTTATTTTTTTTAGCCACTAAACTGTAATATAGTTTTACTTTTCTTGATTTCTTTATAAGTGTTAAAAAAAAAAGAAAAACCTACTTGTGTCGTCCATCCCGTCAGTCTCTGACTCTGTTCCTTATTTTGCACTTTTTACACTCTTCACTTTCACACTTTGAAGACACAGAATGACTTTGACTCGTCAAGTCCCCAGAGTCTATAAGCTCTTCCAGCTTATGCACACTGCTTAGGATGCATTTTCCAGCAGTTAACCCACTTTCAGTTCTTGAATATAGAACAAAAGGAAAAACTACTGGGGTCCCACCAACTATTTTTCCGACTTTGAGCTAGAAGTCTCAAGACTGTTGCACAGCTTGGAGTCTAAGACAACGCACGCTGCCCGCGCGTGAGCATCCGTGGCAGGTCAGAGTGGCACAGGCTGCTTTTGATAAAGCTAGAGGTATAAGTTCCCTCCAAATCTTATGTTTTTCACAAGAAAAGCTTTAAACGTTAATTCAAAGAAATTAAAATGAAGTTTAAACTAAACTAGATGCAAATTGTCTTAATTGTGTATTAATGTGTCTCTGTTGTCAGATCTAAGCATACAAAACCTCAGACAGGCACAATCCTCTACAAAAAACTCATTACCTTCTCTGCAGGGATGTGCAGAGCTGTGTTCTGATCCTCCACCATGCCTAAATCCATTTCTTTCTCTTGGCTTGACTTGATGCTTTGCTTTCTTTGCAGCATTTGTTCAGGTAGCAGTACGTTTTAGCATGACATCAGCCTATAACATTGCATCACAGTTTGCCTCACCAGCGATAAGATTTCTCTCCAAACGGAGGAAATGTGAAGGAGCCCGCTTCAAGGTGCGCATTGGGAAGCATTGTGACACTACGTTGTTAAAGCTGACAAACTCATCTGCATGTGCAGGATTAGAGTCAGGAGAAAGGCTGGGTGAATTGTTAACAGATTTTACATGAGTGCATCATACCTGATCACCGCAACAAACAAGAAATGTGCAATCTGAGAAACTGCAAAAGCCATATTTTGAAAAGTAAGAAAGTTTTAACAAGGAGACCCTATGCAACAGGTGGGGATAAATTACATGAATCAATGCCTACTGTCATTGGGAAAATCATGCAAAAAGAGGTGACAGTATTGATTTGATGTCTGACATATTCTATGTATATTTTTAGGTGACAGCCTGGACGATATCTTAATCTTTGCATGAGACCTTCAAATGTCAAGATTCATTTTTCTCTGCTCCCCTTGGAATGATGTTATTATGGTAGGAGAGATGACAGTAGTATCAATTATGCATAGGCTGACAGTGTATGGAGGACATCTATGCAAATCAAGTTCACCCAATGGAAACCCGTCAAAAAGGTGAACTAGGATTCTGTCTGTCTGTTCGTCCGTAAGCGGAGGAGAGCTTTTGCATGAACAGGATGATCTCGTGTTATGTTTCGCTCTCTTGTGTGTGAATCTTTTCTTCATCCCTCACTTTCCTCTGGACTGCTCATCCTCACACCAACAGCTCCACCTAGAGGTTAAAAAAAAGAGGTTGCCTCTGAACTTCAGAGGAAACTAAGACATGTTCCTCTCACTGTCTTACTATTCATGAACAAGTGGACAGTTGAAATCATCTAAAGAGCTTTTGTTTATTTTTTATGATCATTGCTTTGTGTGGAATTAAGGAATAATCTGGGTCTGTGATGATTGAAACGATAACAGTTACTATTATTATTATTAACAGGTAAATTATTAAGAGCAAGGTCTTATTTACTAAAACAACCAGGGAGTTGAGCAGCACATGGTTGCTCATCATATAAATTGAAATGAACAATTTAAATTACAAACAATTTAAAAAAAAGAATCAAACTGATTCTGACTCCATTCACAATTTCTATGTGAATTTAGTGATACGATAAAATAAAATAGTATCCATTACTGTACATACTTAGACAAGTGAAATGTTTTTTTTAGGGTGTTCTTTACACTGTGGTGTCTAAAGCGAGGCTGTCTTATATTCTTACAGCACAGATGTGTATTTGCACATTATCCACAAGGTGGCAGCAGAGAGGGAGGAAAATGAAAATCAGTTTGAACATTTTATTTGAGTTTGAGTTTTTGTTATTGTTTTTTGTTTTGTTTTTATTTCCAATTTTATCCAGGTTTATTTGTCAAAGTAACTATAACTTGTTTAACCCTTGTGCTATCCTGTGACCCCACCCTTACATTGGCATGTTCTCCCTACCATGACAAAGGTGGATAAAGGTGGAGAGGATTTCATGTAATCCATGGACACCAGTGAAGATCACAAATCATTGAAGAAAAAAGGTTCAGCGCTCTGTCTAGTGGGTCTAGATGACCCCACTCCCAATGTTAAAGTGCCTAGGATAGCACAAGGGTTAAAAGCACAAAAATGTGTTGTGTTGACTATTTTGAGCAAGGGTACATGTGTTTGTTTGCTTGTGTGTTTAATTGTTTGTTAATTACTATTGTAGAGGGGGGGTTATGCTTCACCAGTGCCCCCCCCTTTCAAGTGCAGTTAATAAAAGTGTATTATTACTAACTGCACGTGAAAGATAGGGGGCACTCTAAATAACTAATTATTTTTATGCTAATTATCTTCAGCTTTTAGAAGGCTAAATATATATTTTATGTTGCATTCTTAGAGGGTAACCACACAACGTATACGTATATATATATATATATATATATATATATATATATATATATATATATATATATATATATATATATATATATATATATATATCAAGTGGCTGGAATAATATACAGGAACATGTGTGCAGAATATGGACTGGAAACATATATATATATATATATATATATATATATATATATATATATATATATATATATATATATATATATATATATATATATATATATATATATATTTATAGTAAAATGAGAGTGGGTTTTTTTAGGAAAACTTGAAAAAATGTGTAAACACCATACATCATTTGCAAATACAAATGGATAAGAACACAACAGTAAACAATGAATTGAAAGAACAAGGTAGTAAAAAAGAATTTGATAAGGGGTATGTGTTATAAAATTTCACATGTAAAATAAATATACAATTTAAAATCTATTATCGAATAGATTTGAGAAGCTTCTTTTTTAATACCGCAGACGTCCACTGAGGGGCGCTGCTTAATTTCCATCCCTTCGAATAACCGGAACACGACGTGGCAAACAAAAGGTTCACTTCCTGTAAGTAGATCCGTGTTGACATCCGCCTCGCTGACATCTGTCAAATCGGACCATCTTCAGTTTTTTTGTATGGTTTAGTTCCTCTGTCCTGTGGCCAGAAGCGGGAGGTTTTTATTTTTACGACGACGGGCTCCGGGAGCTCAGCAGCCAGACACTAGGAGAGGATGACCGGTCTGTTGTTGCTCGGAGGTCTGCTACTGTTCTGGGGCAGTGTTTCCTGCAACAGAGGGGCATACCCTTCCTTCACAGACGAAGTCCCTTTCAAAATCACTTGGCCGGGCACTGAAGTGTCACTGGTGAGTATCCCGATCGTCATAGCATGCAGCAGAGCTCAAAACTCTGCTTAGATCCCTGCTGTTTGGTACATGTGTCAATAAAGGTTTGTCTGTTTGTATATGTCACAGCCGACTTCAGGCGCCCTTTACACCGACGATGACTTTGTCATTATGACAACAGCAGAGAAAGAGAAGTATAAATGCCTTCTACCATCTCTGGCCTTTGGAGAGGAGGTGAGGGAAGCTCCATGTTTCACCTACACATTCATGACGCATGACAACCCTTACTAAACAACCATTAGTTTGTTTTCTAATGTGCTAGACTCAGTCAGACAGAAGAAAGTGACTGCTATTTGAATAAACAGGACGTTTAAATTTTTGGCATTTGCAGTTTCCTCTGCAGCTTTTTCTGATGACCTGAATGTAGATGTAGACCTAAAGTGAGTGTTTATTAGTCTAGTATAGAATTACAGTAAACAGCTTAACACTTCAGCCGATGCTGCACTGGCTCCAAAGTGCCATATGGTGGACAAAAAAACATGTTTAACAGGCAGAGTGACAATAGAACAGTCATGAGTATTATGGTTCTGTAGAAAAGATGGATATTAAACAAATGAATGATTAAATATGTAAATGTTTATTAACATAGAGTCTGTTTTCGTGATACAATGAGCGAGTTAGAAGAACAAAATAGGAACCCATTTGAGGTGGGGAAAGAATGTCGCGGTGGTCATGTGACAATCAGAAAAGCAAAACAGGGACATTTTAAAGAGAGACTGAGGGATTCATACCAACTGTCAAAACACCTGCACAACCCGAACCGTTTCCTGAATCAGTCATGCGGTGCAGCCAGGCGGTGAGTCTCCGGACGTTATCACTTTCAGCTCCTCCTCTGCATGAAGCCAGCCTCCATACAAGCCCTACTCGGCTCACAAGCCCCAATACAAACACATCACATCACCAGTGTTTATGCATCTAATGAGCAGTGCCATTTTACCAAAATCTTTTTGTTTGTTCTCTGGGTTTTTATTGTTATTCAATGATCATTTTGCCACAAATGGAAACCAGCAAACCTGAAACCTCACTGAAAACATTCGGTGCATCTTTCTTGTGTTTTAGGATGACGGAAAAAGCTACTCTGGACCCAGTCCATATGAACTGCTGGAGCCACTGTTCAAACGAAGCAGCTGCTCTTACAGGGTGAGCCTTTTCTGCTAAGTGACTGAAAATGAAGCATCCTGCATTTGAGATGCTGATGTTAAGTCAGTCTGACTTTCTTTTCATTCCAACTCCAGATTGAGTCCTACTGGACGTACGAAGTGTGCCACGGGAAGCATATAAGGCAGTATCATGAGGAGAAGGAGACGGGCCAGGTCAGTGGGTGAAGTGATTCCATTCCAGGTTAAATAAAAAAAAATGCATTTTTTATTCATTTTTCAATAATTATATTTGCAGAAAATGAGTGTTCAGGAGTACTACCTGGGTAAAATGATTCAGAGGAGTAATTCAGCAGAGACAGGTGAATTTAACTTTAATATACATCTATGACTATATCATATTTGTTTATTAAACTTTTTTGGACTAAATGGATGACTTTTTATTTTAATCAGGTGAAGAGATGGAAGATGACAAAGCAGCTAGAAAAAAGGAAGTAAGTCAAATACTGAAACGTGCGTGAACAAATTTGTCAGAACTGCTGTCGGTTCTTAACTTCGTCATCTCCTTACGTTTGTTTTTAGGTCTCCACAAAAAATATAGAAGGTCAACTGACCCCTTACTATTCAATGGAAATGGGAAACGGAACCCCGTGTTCACTGAAACAGAACGAGCCGCGCTCCACGGCTGTTTTATACGTCTGTCATCCAGAGGCCAAGCATGAGATCTTGTCTGTGGCCGAGGTCACCACCTGTGAATATGAAGTTGTGGTGTTGACGCCTCTGCTTTGTGCTCACCCGAAATACAGGTAGGTCTGCAAGACTTTTTCTGCGTAAGACAAACTGTGGCAGTCTCATGGTTTTCTTCTTTCTCTTGTAGGTTCAAGTCCTCCCCGGTGAATGCCATCTTCTGCCAGGCCCTGGGGGGGTCCCCCCTACGGCCTCAGCGGCTCGTTCAGTTGGACAAAGAGCAGGAGGAGCAGCTAAAACCCCCCTTTGGCACCGCTTCCCGAGGGGTAAGGCATCCACAGGGTGGTTTTGCATCCAAAGTTGTCCCTGTTTCCAACTCTGACCCTTCTCAGGACGAGGCAGCACCCGTCGGAGAGGAAGCCTTCACCTCCACCCACAAACCCATCATGGTTGGGGGGCAGGCTCAGGTCGCCGTCGGCACCACTCACATCTCTCGCCTGACCGATGACCAGCTGATCAAAGACTTCCTCAGCGGCTCGTACTGTCTGCAGGGGGTGGGGACATGATTCCCTTGGACCTGTTAGTTTAAAAAACTGTTCAGCAGTAAAGTCATCTTTGTGTGTTTCTTTTAGGGAGTGGGTTGGTGGAAATACGAGTTCTGTTACGGAAAGCATGTCCATCAGTACCATGATGTAAGTGTTTGTCTCTGTCTGACAGAAAAAGGAGCAAAACAGTCCAATTTAGAGCGTTAAAAGATAAACTATAGACTATACAGACTATAAGTTGCTCTGTAGTATAAGTCGTAGATGCTAAAAAATGCATACTAAAGGAGAAAAAATCATATATAAGTCGCAATTTTAGGTGGAAATATATTTAAAAATATGCAGGAACAAGAACGGACGTTTCCTCTTGACAGTCTAATCATATCAACAGAACGAAATAGATAACAGTAGTAGACTGAATATACGCACACTTTTCTATCCTAACACATTGATGCTCATTTAGCTTCATGAAACATAAAAGGGATATTATTGTGATATTTGACTAATTATTCAGATAACCTTTGCATAAATAACATGCTTACAAGTCAACGAAACTCTTTATATCACATCAAATGACTAAATCCACTGAGTTCTTCATTCTTCAAGTCGCACCTGAGTATAATTCCTATCCCCGGGCAAACTTTATACTTTGAAAAATACGGTAGCTTGAAAAAAACTATCACTGCACGACTGACACCTTTGCTCATAGAACTAATGGTTGATTTATTCAAATGCTCTTTGTTGTACCAGGATAAAGAGCAAGGCAAGAACATTGTGGTGGTGGGGAACTGGAACGCTGACGAACACATTGACTGGGCCAAGAAGAACGTTGCCCGGTCCTTCCAGCTCAGGGATGATGGCGTGCAAAAAGTCAAGTAAGCCTTTAAGATAATTTACCTTCCATAGAGGGAAAAAAATGAGACCTCTTGTGGTTCATTGACTTCTTTCTCTCACAATAGGTCCGTTTCCCATTTCTACGGTCACGGCGACGAATGCGATCTAACAGGAAAGCCCAGACAAGTCATCGTCAAGCTTAAGTGAGAAAAGTCTCATCAGAGCTCAGCATAACGCCTCTCTGTGATTCGCTCACATCCTTTGTATTCGCTCTCTCAGATGTAAGGAGTCTGAGTCGCCCCACGCCGTCACAGTCTACATGATGGAGCCTCAGACCTGTCAATACATCCTCGGGGTAACTTTACCTGCATGTGCTGAAATAAAGAACAAACGTGCTTATTTGCAGGCCGTAACAGTGAGGGATTCAACCTCTGGAAGGGTCATTACTGTCTTAGCTACCTGTGCTCCTGGGGGGGGGTTGCTTCCTGACCTTTATGTTAATGAGGGCAGTGTCAATAGGATTATCTTTAATCCTGGGTTTGACAGAAGAGTCTCTTCTATATCTTTAAGGAGTTTCTTAACAGAGTGACCCTAAAACTAGTAGACATGATGGGAGTTGATCCAATTTTCTGATTCAGAACTCGCTGATCTATTTTTAGCAGAGGATATGTCGTAACACCGTCTCTTATAAAAGCTAAAAAGAATTTCTTTCACGAATGCTCTGTTACTTTATTCAGTGCGGCACCTAATTATGAGGCATACATGTTAGGATTTTTATTAATAAGAGCAGTGTGGTCATTCATTTTCATATTAATTTTGTTCTTTTTCATTTTTTTGGTATATCTTTCAGTTTCATCGTGACCTTTCCAATAAGACCATAAAGAGTTTTTAAACGAAAGACTCCCTATATGTTTTTAAATGAATGCAAAAATGTTGTTATCGTTTAAAGACCCACTCTGATCATCTTTTGATATGTTCTAAAAGCTTCCCAGTCGTCTTTTAACTGAGATTATGCAGTTTTCAGCCCAAAATAAAAAAAAACTTGTTTTCTAGGACACAATTTCTGTAGAGCAGTGGTAGATTTTTACAAATTGGCCTCTGAGTTATGGGCCAGTCTGCTGATGCAGAGCAAGCCCGCCCCCACTTCCCGTCACCCATCTGTTCACAGCTTACAGTCCCTCACATCCACAACATCCCTGTTGCAACAAAAATGGTCAGCCATATTGGAGCTATCCAGCCGGGACAGTTGTGAGCCGGATGACAGCTCGGATGAGGAAAACACAGACATTCATGGATCCATTCGTCTAGTTGGGACATGAGAAAATAAGCTAAAAAATCCAGGGTGGGTCCTTAAAAAGGACCCTTCGCTCTGCTGCCTTGTGCCTTGAAAAAAAAAAGCAGTGTTGTGTCAGGAAGGACATCCGGCACATAAACTCTCGGCCTAACCTCCTGTATGAATCGGTGAAAGCTGATTTGCTGTAGTGACCCCTGACAGGAGGGTCAAAGGTGAAACAACAACAGATCCGCTCTTTTTCATCTGCTCCTGATTACCAACGATTTGAATAAAGATATACTTAGAAATGCAGTTTTACGCTTAAAAAATATCACAAGAGCACGTTAAAAACACTAAAAACTTGATTTTCCTTGTATTTAATGCAGCCATTTTAGTAATTCTTCTCTTGTTTTGGTATGTTTTTAAGTTTCATCATGATCCTTTCCACTGAGACAGCAGTTAAGTGTTTTTAAATGAAACAGAATCCGATTATGCTGAATTTTCTTATATTTAAAAGTGTATCCAAAACGGTGACTTCATAAAGTTTATGAGTTAAAACTTCTACCCGTGTTCCTTAATGACCTCTGTCTCTTTTGAACCAGGTGGAGTCTCCGGTTATATGCAGAATTCTGGACACCGCTGATGAGCACGGACTCCTGTCAGTCTCCAGTTAGATTAAGGACAACATGACAGCAGGGACAGAAGAACATTAAACTGAGGCTTGTTTGCTGGAAGAACAGACGCTCGTGACACTGTGTTGAAAACCAAAACGGAGGTTTGACCTGATCCTGAGGTTGGACTTCATGAACTGGAGCGCAGGCCAGTCTGGCCTTCATTCGTGCCGCGGCTGCGGCCACAAACCCACTCCTGCAAGCCAGCTGGCCAGAACTCAAAGAAAAAGAGGCTCAACGCCTCCCCCTACAGGACGGCGGTTTTATTTTCTAAATTTTAGGTGTTGCATCTGTCAACTTTAAGAAAGAAGTGATGAGGGGAAGCGACTCCGCTCAGTGATTTTACTCTGTCTTTCCATATGAAGGACTGGACTGGACCACTTTTCATATCTTTAGCTTGGGAAAAAAAAAAAAAAACCTTTTGCAGGTGTGAGAATGCATGCTGTGTCAGCCTTCATAACGAGTGAGTGTAACTTAAATGTTAGGGGTGTGGCCTGTGGAAAACCATCGAAATGGATTTATTAAAATTGAATGCATTAAATGTGCAGAATGTGTTTACTGAATAGGCAATTGTGTGTTTTATGGATGCACGCTGCACTGTGTTGCTGTAGCAAAAGAATGCAAACCTGTTTTTTATAGTGAGAACAAATCCACTTGAATTGCCACTCATAAGGGGGGAAAAAAAAGCCTTAACAGAGACATGCCAACAACTGTTTCACCGAAGGAAATAAATGCATCTATTGACATGCCTTTACCTTTTCAAGAATATTGTTTTATTTCCTTTTGTGACCAAACAAGTCTTTAAAAAGATTTGTCAAATGTGCTTCGTTTCTGCAACTGCTTTGTAAATTTAAGGCCATTCCAGAGTGCCGATGCTAGGTGTAGTATACATTTATTGGTAAAAAGTGCATGAGGCTCATATATACATTTTTTTTTTTTTTAGGCAGAAGTTCATAAAGTTGCAGCTTACATGCTTCTGACAGCCACACGAGGGCTTCAGCAAGGGCTTGTATAGCATCCTTATGCTGCATCAAACCGTACCAAGGTTCTGAAAGGAAAAAAAAAATTAAAATCGATTTGATGCCCTGTAGCTGGACTGGAATAAAACCATCAGTGATTGTGGTTTTCTAATGGCACATGCGTATCAAACGGAAAGAGGAGTTCTCTGAAACTACGAAGATCAAATGAATAAACTTGCTTCATAACAAAAGTCTAGTTACAGTGGAAAGTTTATCGTCCATTTATGAATGCTAATACTGACGTCCGAAACAAGAGTTTTTCTTTGAATCTTTTGATTGATTGGCATTCTCTGTTCCTTTGATCAGACTGAAGGGATAGGAATCTGATGCACCGATGTGCTGTCAAAGTCTTGCAGTGCATCCTGGTGGGTATGGTAGTGCATGGCTACATAAGACTTGGCAAAGGCGAACGCCTGAGAGCTGACAGGTTGCAGGCTGGTGGGGGAACTGGGCCCTGCGGATGGACTGCTGTTGTATATACTGTAGTAGGGCTCGATGCGGGTGTTAATTGGCGTCGAAGTGCTGGGGAGGCGGGGTTTTCTGGCACCCGTGACCCTTGGACTACCACCACAGTCCCTGGAGTGACTGGGCCCACAAGCCTGATCCACCAGCCTCCTCTGAGGTTTGGGCGACAACACGTAGGCCGAGTTGGTCTCATGGTGGGAGGATTTATTGCGATTGACTTCCAGGCTTCCCTTTCCCATGGCGTGCAGGCGGGTCTTTTGCTTGCAGCAGAGAAAACCCAGAGTGGCCCACTGGATGCAGCCGAGCAGTCGGCGGCGCAGGCCGGCACTGTTCCGCGAGTACACGAATGGGTTAATGCCCGACTTGAGGAAAATGAGCACGAAGCCACACAGCTCGAACTGGTAGTGGGCAAAGCTGCTTTTAGGTGACAAAACATCCTGCGCCAGCGAGAACCCCATTGGCAAACAGCAGAGTAATACGGAAAACACAATAACCACACAGGTGACCACTGCCCTGGAGTCTTTAGCTGTGGCCAAGTTGACAGAAGACACCATCTGACAGCAGGTGGCACCTTGGGCTGCCCCTGGAGCTAAAGGCTGGCTAGTCCTGTTGGCATAAGAGTGATTCTGCACGTTCTGAAGTTTGTTGTAGTTCTGGTTGCGGTACAGAGACGGTCCCTGGACGGCACACTGCATGCTTTCGAAACCAGCTGCAACAAGGGGTGGAGGTGGTGGCGGGCAGGTGGCATCCACACTGGCGATGGGACATTTCCGCACTTGTGCGTTCTTCCTCAGAGTCCGCGCGATCATCAGGTAGGACACGGACACCACAGCCACGCAAAACGCAAAGTCTGCCAGGTAGACGTACAGCACAACCCTGGCCTGTCCAGTTCCCAGGCCAAAATGGGGCAAACAGGGTCCATCTCTGCGGGGGTATGCTCGCGTGGTCAGCAGCGCCGCCATTGTGAAACTGGTGGTCCACAGCAGGGCAGTGAGTGCCAGGGTGCAGGGAAAAGAGGCTGTC
Organism: Oryzias curvinotus; assembly: GCA_023969325.1. Classification (NCBI taxonomy): domain Eukaryota; kingdom Metazoa; phylum Chordata; class Actinopteri; order Beloniformes; family Adrianichthyidae; genus Oryzias; species Oryzias curvinotus. The sequence goes on from CM043720.1 coordinate 5,503,066, forward strand.
CGGTTGGGCTGCTGCCCCAAAACCATCCGCAGCCTGTGCAAGGCGATGACCGCGACCGTCTCCAGCGACATGATGATGAAACCTGAGCTGGTCAAGTGGAAGGTAAAGCAAAAACTCTTCGACACGCCGTCCCTCCCATCTGCGTCCAGGAAGAGAACCAGCGCAAACGTGGGAGCGGTCACACAGCAAATGAACAAGTCGCAAAAGGACAGGTTGAGGATCATGAAGTCAAAGTTTGTACGAAACTTGCGAAACGCTGGGTCGAAAAAAGACAGAAACACCACCACATTGCCGTAGGAACCCAGAAGGAAGATGAAGATGAGGAGCGGGGAGCAAAAGGTCAAAGTAGCGGTGTGGATCACAGCCCAGCCGGAAGGCATCTGGGTGCCGTTGAAGGTGTGCTGTCTCGGCACATCCACCAGCTCCGATGCGGGTAGAGTGGTGTTCATTGTATTGTAGAGAAATTTTAGGTGGATCCCCGTATTGTCAGCATTATTCCTTTACATGGAAGCAGCGGATGATGATGACTGAATGGGCTGCCTCTCCCATGGCTGCCACACTGGTGCTGAGCTGCAAAGGACACAAAGACAGATGTTATGTCACGCATTTGGCCATAATTCTGAGAGACTCAGCATAATAAACGTAAAAATTGTCATGTCAATTTAAACGTTATTAGTGATGCTACAGCAGGCTGTTGACTGACAGAATAAATACAAATTTAAATAGTATGCAATTGTGCATAGTTTAATGGTGCATCCTTATTTAGTGGTCTGTTTATTTAAATAATAATAATAATAAGAAGAAGAATAATAAAAGACCTTATTACCTGTAATGGATCGTGAATCCAGCATCCTCACCAGATTTAGGGTTTTTCACCATTTTAGAGGAGCAAGTGAATGCACCACAGAGACAAAATTACGAATAAAAAAAAATAAAAATAATCAGCAGGAGCAGCAGTAAAAATCCGACCTGCACAGCTTTTTAGCGTCGACGTGGAACGGTCTCCCCAACATGAGTCTACCGAACGGCGGCGGCTCCGTTTCTTTGTGCTTCTTCCAGTCTGGCAGAGCAGCGGCGGCCGCCGGACGTGCGTTGAAAAATGAGCAGGCAATGAAGTCACTAGCTACGTATCTGCGCATGCGCACAACCGCCGCATCAGCTCACCTTTGCTGCTTCTACAACCCCCATTTATTTGGTAAAGGATCGCATTTTAAGACAATACAAACACGACATTCCTATTCAAATGTGCTTTAAAATCAGTCAAATGGGCTAAAAATAAGAACCAAACATCAGATATATATAATTTTTTTTTTTTTTTTTACTGTAGACTTAAAAAGGACCGCTCATCCTTTTACACTACTGAAAATATGATCACATGATCAGGAATACATTTGGAAATGTTCGAATAAACAGAGCATTCCTTAATGTCGGTTTTGAGGATGCACGTTTTCTTTTCGTCCTTAGACCTCTAAACGGTTGCTAGGCAACACTGGCAATTTCACAATCTTAACAGGGCTCATTTAAAAAGCATGATTATTAATAACACACTTACTTGTAGAATTAACTATAATTCCACCATCCGATTCGTTTATTTGTTCATTTGTTATGTAGATACACAAAATAAAATAGCTAAGCTACATATCAGGATAAACATGATAAACACAAAGTTTTCAAAAAATGAATGTGAAGAAGAAAAATCCTATTTTCACATTTTGAACTCAAAAAGATTTTTCATATAGACACAAAGGAATCAAGGAAAAAAGCATCAAGGTACCAAATACCATCAGTTTTGATTGTCCGTACATTGTCCCATTTTTTTTTCTAATTACCAAAAGTTTCTTTTTATTTTTAATTTTTTTTTGTGTAACAGTTTAGTCGTGATACTACTTTCTTCCATGTTGTCCTACAACCAAAGCACACAGACAAAAAGGCAGTTTTTTTTTGTGTTGTCCTTACGCAGGGTTGGATTTCCATGTTCTTGGGTATTAGTTTTTTTTTTATATTTCTTAGCAATAATTGTAACTTAGTTTGCGGTCAATTGGAATTTAATCTGACCTATTTTTAATCAATGTCCTTAATCATAAATTTCAGCTTTGTGTTAATCTTTCACTCAGCAAAAACTATACATTTTGTTTTGTCTAGATTTACTGATACATTTTTTATCAAAACATTCATCTTTGACAGTTCAGTCGTGCTTTATGTTTTCTCCTGCACAGAAAACAATGGTGTCATCTGCAAAAACAAATCATTTTAATGTTTGATAAAATATAATATAATTAACATGTAAAAACAAACTTTTAATCCTTGCAGTAATTTTTGTTTCTGTACTACTCTCACTTATTTGCACATGTTTGCAATTTCTAATATCTTTTTTTTTTTTTTACCAGCAAAGTGCAACACCTCTTTCATTGTTGTTTTCATTGTTTCAATTTCTTGAATGAAATGATCCAGTTACCTTGTGATGCTTTCAGACAAACCGTTAAAAAGAACAAACAAATTGTTTAGTTGAAAATGAATTTTACTTTCTTTCGACAAGGGAAAAAAAAATGAAAGAAAAACCTGCAGTTTTGGCACTACACTATATCCACGTGAGGTACTAAATGCTTTTATTTTTAGATTGATTTCAAGTCCAAAACACACAAACCAAATGTCGTCCTATTGGGTTCTAAGAAAAGTCAAACAGAACTGGTCAGAGAAGGGAGATCACCATTTTTAGACAGGCATTTTGGCTTCTTTTCCCGTGCACGCAGGTGCATGACATTGATTCAACTCTTCCGGTTTTCACAATAAAAGCATCACACAGCACTAGAGGGGAGCTCTGCGCTCTCCCTATCCTGTTTTGTTGAAGAGTAGCAACGATTGGCTCCACTGCTAAAAGCTAACCCAAGTATATTTTAAAGGTACAATGAATGAAAAAAAAAAAGTAAAAAAAAAACCAACTAAATAAATAAGGGTTTGTGCATACTTGTCATTTATGATTTTACACGGGTTGAAAGACCATTTTTTAATCATGAGATCTCTGTGGCTACTTCACCACTGAAAGATGTTAAAATGCGTCTCCTGCACTGTAACTTCTGCCTTTTCAAAGAGAATCCATGGAATAGAATCCTGAGAAACATGTGGTGAACTTAACCATCCCATTAACACGCACACGTGTGGAAACGTGTACATGCATAAAATCAAGCCACAAAGAAAAAGGGGGAAAAATATCTCTGTACAGTAATGTTACAAACTGCAGGTCATTCCTCCCTGCCATGATTGATCCTTAAATATTAAGTATAGTAAAAACATAAATGCGCTACATTCTTTTACACACGTTTCAATCATGTGTCACAAGTCACTATGCAGTGCGCCGTTTCCTTCTTCCAGATCTGCCCTGGTTTCACTATTCAGTCAGGATTTGGAGTCTGCTGTCCTGGCTGGTGTCTGAAGTCTGGGATCCTCCCAAACTGAAAGAAGAGACGCACACATTATTAAAAATGTGCTTATTTGCTAGTCTAAACTTTAAATAGTAATTTTGTCAGATTTAATTATTTGTTTATAGACCCACTTTGATCATCTTTTGAGCTATTTTAAAAGGGTTCTTTTAACTATGATTATGCTGTTAAGCCAAAAATCAAAACAAAACTTATTACAGATTTAAAGCTAAAATTATTCATAAAGCTCTACCTGGCTTTAGGCATAATAACAAGGGGAGACGAGCAGATCAGTGAGGACCAACAGCTGATCATCTGTGAACTGTTGTTTATGTTGCTGCCAGTTGTCATGGTGAGTACGGCGGAAGTTTGACAGAGTTTTCTTTACAGTCATCTGAAAGCAGATAGCATCAAACGTGTTCTTTTCAGTTTAGACAAAAAGACCAACACTAATAACCCTAGTCAGTCCTCGTACCTCAATGGGCTGCGTATCATTCAGGTGAGCACTCAGGTCCATCAACAGCTGGGGCATCCAAGTGGGAACATCATATGGGCTGGAGAGAATACAAGCACTTAACCCGAGCACGCCCGCGTGGCGACGCACCAGACCTGAGAACACAAAAATAGACAAAGATAAAGTTACACAACAAACAGCACAATGAGGATTTAAAGAAGTGTGGTACTTGTGGTATTTCTCTGATGATAGAGGATATTTATTTTTATTATTATTTGAGCTCAAAAGCGCATTTCTCTGTATTTCTTTATTTAAATCGTGAATCAGGAGCAGTGGACAAAATCCTATAAGAAAAAGATTGTATTTGTGACGTAGAAAGTAAGGCGTGTGGGCTGCAAGCTAAGGTCCCGCCCACAACTCGGTGGTGACTTCTTATGAACTACTCCTGCTCTGCAGAAACTATGCCCTAGAAAAATGACAGAATTCTTTAATTACGGCTAAAACTGGCATAATCATAGTTCAAAGACCCCTGGGGACACTTAAAAGAGCTCAAACAATGATTGGAGTGGGTCTCTAAACACTTCCTCTGGTGTGCTCCTTACCAGCAGGGGGTATGGTATCGACAACAGAGCCAAGCTCTCTTTTCCTCTTCTTCGGCAAACGGGTTTTGCAGAGAGCCTCAAAGTGTGCTTGCATTGCGGCATCCATGGACAGGAAGTTGCACTGAAGGAAGCCACTAAGAGTAGTGGCAGCCATTTCTCGAACCTTAAAAGCAAAACAGAAAGTTTTTGTTTGCTCCGTTTCAAGAAAATGTGTTATTGACTGCTTTTAGTAGATAATAAACCAATGACGTTACAAGAGAAATGATAAGATGAAACATTAACTTAGTAGAAATAAATACATTCTGGATTGTATCTTGTCGGTTGTTTAACTCTAACTTGACCACCTCGACCTTAAACAGCAATAAAGAAAATATATAAACTGGTTATCACAATCTATATATACCCCCCCCCGCCCTCGCTTTACACCTTCCACTCTCCTTTTTCTCCTTCAATCTAAAATGCGTTATTGCCATAGCAACAGATTACTGCAGCTAGTGGTTTCCATAGAAACAAGAAAGAGACTGGGAAGAAGAGGAGGGGGGGATCAGGACCAGGAGGAGAGTGCTGAATCACCACTATAAAGCTGGAAGACAAAGCAACTGTCTGCTAGCATCAACAATATCTGGGACTATTTCATATCAAGTCTGCTCTATTTCTGCCTTCCAGCCATCCTAATGTCACTATTTTTATACAGTTTACCGAGCATGTTGACATTTTTTGGAGATCTGAATGCTCAAACTGCTGTCGATTGTGTGTTTCGGTTTACCTCCAGCTGCTCGTCCTCCAGCAGTTTGATCACCAGTCCCCGTACGTCAGCCACGGCTTTCTGGTCACTCATGAAGGTGAACAGGTTGTAAAAGACCATGATCTGGAGGTACGTCAGTACTGTGTACCGGGCGTGCCAAGAGCTGCTGCCAGCAATCTGTAATGCAGACCAGCAGACATCAATATGACGCTGTTTCAAGAGGGATAACCTATGACCAGCGTTAAATTCAAAATTAAACTAACCGTTATGACCTTTGCTTTAGGGGAACAAGTATAAATGAAATAAGCTGCTGCATTACATTTTTTTTCCCCAAGAATACAAATCTTTTTTACATTTTTCTCAGCCAATACAATCCCAGTGAATAATAAGCAGCAGTTCTGGATTGCAAGGGCTAGGTTGTTTTTACAATTCTTACTGTGCCTCTGAGCAAAAGATTTCACCCCCGCCACCTACTCAAAAACTCACCAAATTTTGCACACACCTAGAACCTGGTGAAAATGAATTTCGGGCAAAGTGAACCAAAGGGGAGGAGAAAAAAAAAAAAAAAAAAAGAGGATAGATATCACACCAAGTGAAACCGTCAAAGTGTGGCCAAAATCTTTTACGGGGCTGAAAAACAATTTCAAACTCCAATGACAAAACGAGAACATGCATGTCGCGGATATTCAAAGGCAGTTTTGAACTTATTATGGGCTGGCCACAGGACCATTGTGTCAAAGTGTGATTTTTACATTTTCGCACAGTATAGGAAAAGAAAACTTGTGTTTGAGCGATCTTCACACTGTCTATTAGCTGACCTTTGACCTTTTTCATTATCAAAACGACCCTTTTAGGCCCAACTATAAATCTAAACTCCTCTGAGGGATTTCAATCTATGGCCTCCTAACTCCTCGAGCGTCACTGGGACACTTCTGGAGAAAAAAATTCAGAATTAGAAGTTGTCGATTTTGAACGGTGTTAGTGTTGCGAGCTCACAAAAGTGGTGTTGCCCTGTTGCTCGTACAATTATTACCGGAATATTATGAAAATGTAATTTAATACACAAATGCGTGGCTCAAGCTGAACAAAACGATGCGACATACGATATGAACATATTGCGATTGTGGGCGTGGTCAACAAACGTTTCATCTCCAAGGAAATCCAGAAATTGATTTTCGTCGATTATTTAAAAAAAATTACATCGACCCCCATGCAACCAAAAACTAAAATGGAGGATTTTTAATGAATTTATCACGTGCAGCTCTGACCAGGCTGGCACAAGGACCTGAAGCAGCTGCTTAGCCAATGAGAGCAGGTTAAAATGGGGCGTGGGTCGGACGCCGCAGTGTTGCTCACGATTTTATTTTTCAATTTTGCCGACATGATGTTGGTAATTTTAAATCTTATTTTTTAAATATACCAACAATTAAGCAGGGATTGGGGCTACAGCCGCAGCCTTTGAATATCTTACCTCTTTCAACACAGTGAGGACCATCTGAATCTGTTCTGGGTAAAGGAGTCCCTGAGATATCAAGGACAGACAAGTCTTTGCGTCTCTCTTCAGTTCATCATAACTGTCGTCATTCTCGACTGGAGCGATCTAGAAGAAAAATCAGAGGTGGAATAGCTGTGTTCCTGTGATGGGAGCATATTCAAGTTTAAGAGGGATGAGGAAGCCAAAGAAGAAAAGTCACCTTAAAGAGCAGGGGGAGCAGCCGTAGTTGCTCTGGGACGGCGGTGGTGAAAGAGCGCCCAGCACTTGCAATCAGCCACTTAAGCACTGGTGACATGTGAAGAGGAGACAATTAAAATGTAATTTCAAGTATAGTTGGCCTTGAAGATGCATAAAGTGTTGCTGAATCCACACATTTTATAGTTCATTCTGCTCTTAACATAAACACGGCTTCTTCGAATGCAGAGGTTTTGCTGAGACTGACCTGTTTTGAGCAACTTGATTGCTTGCGTCCTCTCATCCTGCTCCCCCACCTCGTTCTCCTCCACGACATGGTTCTGGATTTCCTCGTCCCCCTCTGTTAGAGGCTTCAGCTGCAGCAGGATTCGCTCTGTGAAGTCTGCGATGCGCGGGGAGGTAGTTGGGCGAGTGAACGGCAAGTTGACATCAATCATGAAGATGTACGTGAGCACGCTGGCAGGAGAGCAGATCACAGAGGGCTTGATGTATAATGCACGCCAAAAGCATCACCATGACAACACTCATAATAGGATTATCAGGAGTGTCAAGGAAATAAACTCACCTGCCAATTCGTTCTCGTACATTCTTGTAGACCTGAGTGAGTTTGGGCTCCAAGTATTGCAGCAATCTGTGGAGAAGCTCGGGTACGCGCCATTCCTGCTGGGCCAGCCCTCCTTGAAGCACGTACAGGCGACTAGAAAGGAAAAAGGTAAACGCACAACTGTAACAACTAGCCTTGCTAAGCAACAACAGTAGTAGACAACGTCTAGACTCACCAAGCGTCTACAAAAGAGCCGCCCTCTCCGTTGACTGGAGATTCCATCAGCATTTCAAACAGCCAGTGGAGCTTGCGTGGGTCTCTGCTTTCCTGTTAGTCCGTCACAACAGCCATTTAGAGAAACGGATGAAAGGAACAGGTTGGATGGCGATTGTGGCTTTAAGTAAAGAAAGGACTTACGCAGGCGGTGGCGATGCAGGTGCCCCAATCAGCATAGGTTTCTATAGTAATATTTGCCAAAGCTGTGTGTAGCAAAGGACACAGCACCCCCCACAGATTCTCCACCTGTAACAGAATCAGCATTTATGTTAAAACAACAGTAAAACACATACGAACAACTGTGAACCGTTTCTTTCCATTCAATCAATGTTATTATTTGTAGACAATTCATAAAAGCAGGAGCAACCAAAGAGCTGAGCATAAAATCAAATATAAATGCAATCATTAAACAAAAAACTAAAAGAAAAAAACAAAAACAATGACAGTGCACCTTAGAGAAGCTCCAGTGTTTGGATCCTCTGATTAATCCAGAGATGATCTCAGCAACACAGCGCTGCTTACTCTCATGGGAGTCTGCCACCAGCCGCTCCAAGTGAGGCCGCAACACCGGCAGAAAGGCATCTCCGAAATTACGGAACAAGCCCTGGAAAAACACGCAGGGAGAATGAATCTCTTTACTCATCGGGTTTTGTTCTCACTAACCTGAAGTCGGGAAAATCTCACTTTAAACAAACAGAATCTGCGAGGGCTGAACTTGTCCTTGCCCTTCCGGTCTTCAAGAGACAGGAACTCGATGAACTGATTTATGAACACTGGGTCGGAAAAATGATCAAAGGTGATCTGCTCCCGCTGGGAAACAAAAAGAGTAAAGATAACTATTATTAGGTATTTACACAATAATGTGATATGTTGATTTATCTCACAAACCTCTGTCATTTCCTCTCTGCACAGGTTCTGTTGGGACTGCTCCTTTTCAGGTGCATAAATCATCAGTTTTCTAAAAATAATGAGGGAAAAAAAAGTTTAGGACATCAATAAAACAGTAAAAACAAATAAATTATTATTATTTTTTTTTAATTAGGAACCTTGGCCAACAGTAATATCCCCAGTGGGTCTTTTCCACAAAAACACAAGCATCCCAGTCTTTCTGCGTTAGTGGAAGTCTGCCGCTGTTGTACTGGAGCCACTGGTTGTCAGGACGGTCTCCGGCAACAATAGTCTTTGTGTCGATCATCTCACCTGCCGAGGATTCATGGGAAAACTGTGATAAAAGCTCAACTGACAAAATAAATAAACAACAAGCCATACAGACAAGCAAAACCCTACAAAGCTCAGAGGGGCTGATCGGAACTTTCTTATGCGGTTTCTTAATCTGCTTCATGACTCCGGCCACGGCGGATATCGCCACCTAGTGGAGAAAATTCAAAAGGATTGATCAAGAGCAGGCTCAACTGAAAGGGACAATCCTACATGTTTCCAGTATGTGCCATACCTTACGAACATAAAGGGAATCATGGTTAAGGCTTTTCACAAAGAATGTAACAGCTGCAGGTGGAAGCTGGTGGTCATCTCTCAACAACAAAGACAGGAAGCCGATTGAAATGTGTTCAAACTTCCAAGGCCTAAAATGTCGTCAAAGCAGGTGTCACTAGAAGTGGAAAATGATTAAAAACTGCATTTTTTTAAGCATAAACTAGTTTAACCTACATGTTTCTGTTGCCAAGGCAGTCCAGCAGATCACTAATGAGCTGTTGGTATTTTCTATAAAAAAAAAAAAAAAAAGAATTGTATTTTTTAAGTTATGTGAACATCTCCAACTTTAAGAACTCATTTTCTACAGAACCTTTAAAGTCTACAAGCTCTAAGGCTGTTGGTGAGGTAGGACTTGTTTTGTCGCGTTGGGATGAAAAACTTACTCAACAGATTCAGAATTCTTGAGCTTCTGTCTTTTTAGACCTTCAGCCTCTTCTTCCTCAGAGGGCATAAGAGCCTGCGGTAATGGATTTCCTGCAGTCATGAGTTTCTTTGCCAGAGCACAACACTCATCTGGGATCTAAAAGGAGGAGAAACACAAGTAAAAGTAAAAGTTCATCTAATTAAAAAGAAAGACAAAGTACAGTTATCCCATTCTAAGCAGTGATAGGTGAAATCCATGAACTAGTCATCTTTGTTATTTTTACAATAATTATAGATGTTTTAAGGCTGTAAAACCCCTCACTAGACACTTTATACACTTTCCTAAGACAGACATGAACATTTTAAAAGACAGAATTGTCTCTCTTTTCAACACTCCCAAAGTTCAAACCTTCTTAGAAAAATAAGTCCAATTTTATAGGATGAAAACAAAGATCATATGATTGAAGATTTATGCAAATTTGGCAAACTAAAACACATTCTGCACAGGAGACACGGTCCGGAGGAGATGGATTGACAAGGCCAACAGCCAATCAGGATGCAGAACAGTGCGCTGTAAAAAATGATTAAAATAATTGCTGTGACAAACAAACAATCTGCAAAAAAGCGAGACTGTGAGGTGAACCAGGATATAGCAAGGGACTACTGAACACAATTTGTAAATGAAGGGAAAATGCATATAATCAGATTAGAAGCAAAATGCTCTCAGCCTCTAAAAAAAAAAACAAACAAAAAAAATAGATGATTTCATATCAGTTTAAAAAAACAATTTACAGTTTATTATTAGGAGCCAGTCAGTGGCTTCATGGAAAATGTAGACCTTCTTACACTATTGAAGTGAGTAAAACTTAATTTGAATTGACCTACATTAGCTTCGCATTTACAGTGCATGGTTTAGTTGGGTTATTAGGATCACTGTAATGAGTCTTTTTAATGTTTTAAGTTCCACTTCGATCGAATTTTGATCCATTTTCAAAGCGTTCTCGGTTGTGTTATTTAATATGATTGTGCCGTCTTTAGGCAATAAATAAAAAAAATCCATTTTGTTTCTTAGGACATAGTGCTGCAGAGCCGCAGTAGAGAAGCCCCCCCTTCCCCTGTACATTGCTGAGAGCTCTACAGCTACCTTACAGCCCCTCACACCCCCAACCGAACATTACCGTTGCAACAAAAATGGCGACCACAAGTGGAGTTACCGAGGCGTACAGTTCTGGGCCAGGCACCAGATCAGACGAGGAAAACAAAGATGTACATGGATCTAGTCCCCTACAAGTGGATGCATCAGAATGGAGCGGAGCAGGAAGGTTGGGGAGTGCCTTATTTTTATCAGCAGATACCATTTATACACGAGGAAGTGTTGAGCTTACAGAGAAGTCGATGCCAATGGTCTCGTACTGGCGATGAATCTTGTCTGCGAGATCATCAAAGAGCCGCACGATAGAGGGCTTCTCCAGAGACATGGCTGAGCTCAGACCGGAGCGCACGATAGCAGGCCATGTCAGAGAAATGCACTCCCAGTCGTGGAGATTAGCCAGGCAAACTCCACTGTGGTTCCCTAGAAGGCAGTACAAGGCACCCTGGAGGCAAGCAAAGGCACCACATGAAGTCAAAATGATGGGATTTTTGCTGCATGGAGAGAAACTGTGATGCACAGGGAGACGACTGTCCTACTTTGAATTGCTTCTGAGTGACACTGCTGTTGTCTGGGTTGAGAAACTCAAGAACGTGAGGGATCAAATCTCTGCAGCAGAAGTTGTAGGTTCCCAGTGCGGTGAAGAGCACACTTTGAGCTCTGCTGCGTACCTGCAACACATTTTTCTAACAGTCGAAACACATCTTGCTTTTATTTTCGAAGGCGTTGTTGTGAGGAACTCACCTGACTATATCTACTTGTGGAAAGCCTCAGCAGACCTCTCATCAGCTCCTGGTGAATAGTCCTGTACTGACACCCTTCCATCGTCAGCTTTCTCAGCTTAAAAAGGACAAAGAATAAAAGTCAAAAACAAGAATATTGGAAGAGCTGAAATGCTGTGAGACTCATTACCTCATGCTGCAGCATGACCCTGTCAATTAGTAGAGCTCTGATGTGCTGTTTTCGGCCATGAAGCTGGAAAGAAGTTACATATAACACTAAATATGTAGATCAGGTTTTAAGGTGTTTTTACTCCCACTTTTTGAAATGAAGAGAAGAATCTACTAAAAAAAAAAGTGTTACCCTGTTTTCCATTGATTTCTTTACAAGGTTAAAACTCTTCCAGCGAGAGTCAAACTCGTGCTTGTGAGAACCCTTGAAGTGTAGAAGGTCGCTAACAATCTGAAATATATCAAGAGCAAAAAAAATAAATAAACAACAATAAATATTAGCTTTTTGTGGTGCTATTGTTACTATTAGTTCACTGCTTACTCACTTTAATGATCAGAAAAAGAGATTTGGTGTCATCTTCAGAGTGCTCCAGAATATAATCTGAGAAAACGAAAAGAAAAAACAGACCGCTGTTGTACTGTCTGGATTTTGCCTTAAGCATTTTAGCAGCAAAATAAGTAAACACATACGAAGCAGCTGCCTCATCACACTGCAGATGGCATCTCTGTAGTTCTCCCTGGTCTGATCTAGTGGGTAAAAGTCGATTTCAGGGTAAGGAAACATTAAAGACATCTCTGATTGCCAAAATCATCTTACAGCATTTCTTAAATCACTGTTCCGTACCATACTCCATTCCTGTGTACAAGGTGGTCTCATCCAGATTCACCATGCTACAAACTCTGGGAGAAGAAACAGAACAACATTTAGAATCAGGACCAACAAAACTTAAAAAACAAACAAAAAAAATTAACATTTTTGTGGTGTAAAATACTACCCTAAATTATTAACTTTTTGGGGGCTATTAAGGTCTATATTGACTAAAGCAATATAATTTTTTTTTTTTATAAGTCTTGTTTATTTACAGATGTACATCAGAATTAAATTAACTCTATAGTCTCCACATTTTTTATTCACCATGCAACTATAAATCCTTTGTTCATCATACTATTCCTAAAAAAAAGTTTGCAAAAAAAAAAAAAAATCAAATTGTGTTTGAAAGTCACAGCTACTTTAAAAGTAATTATACCATGGTCCAGGGGAATTCTCGATACTGATTGGCTGCTGGATGTGCATTAAAAAGCGATATACCACAGTGATAACACACACCTGAAAAGAAGTTCTGGTCATTTAGCATAAATGTTCTAGATCACTGCACTGGCTTCTTTAAAACAAACTTTTGCTTCATCATCTGGACAAAAAGAAGCGGTGCGACGTGAACGGTCTCTCTGAACTGATGCTTTATAAAGTCGTCGTGATGACCAGCATACATATCACTTTTCTTTGCTGCTTCAGTCGAAGTCGAAGGTCAGAGCGGCGCACTATGTTACAAATAGTCCGCTTTTTGTGAAAAAGAGCGATACAAACCGGAAGAACAACAACAATAAAGTACAAAAACTGATTGAATGTTTATTTCTTTTGGAAGTGACCATGGAATAAGTGGGTTAATGACCTTTGAGGTGTGGATTATCCGCTTCGTGTTGAACGGTTCAGGCTTCCACAGCGTGCATTTATTGATTTTTTTGCATTAATTTCTGATAATGCACCCCTCATCTGCCATTAAACCTTACACATTGAGTGTAAAGTATTGAAAGCAAGTGTCCTGATGAATACATCTATCAAATTAAGCTTTCCAGTACTAATCCAAGTTTGCAAGAGCTCATAATAAAACTAGTTGTACTGTTTTATTTTAAACCTTAAATTAGTTATGTAAATTCTATTCTTAATACCAACATAAGCTTTCAACCATTATATTCCCCCCCCCCAAAAAAAACATTCTTTACTGTTTTTTTTTTCTTTCTTTCTGGGTGATACTAACTGAAGTCGATTCCTGGGTTTAAAGGTACATTGCAACACACAGCATGAAAACATATTTTGATACAGCATACATGAAAGTACTTACAACTCAGGAATGGGCTCCCCGGTTAGTGGCGGCATCAAGCTGCCCGCTCCCAGAAGGCAGTGATGAACGATGGTAAGACTTTTCAGGACATCATCTCTGTAGAGAAAAAAAAAACAAGATTATTATCACTTATTCTATCATATCACCTCCGTTTATAAACAAACAGAAAAGTTTCCTTTTTTTTTTTTTTAGAAACAAGCGGACAGTAGGAGGTGCTAACCTGCTCATGTCCTGTTCTCCTGTTGCAAATCTCTGAAGCCGCTGAAGTTCAGGCTGGAGGATCAGATCCAGCAAATAAAAAGCCAAGGAGGTCTCCTCAACACTGGGAACATGCCACTGTATATTCAAGTTCCACAAGTCCCCAGGCCGCCCCCAGTCCTGCAGGAATATGATTGATCAAACCTTTTTTGTTAACAAAAAATAATTTATATGGAGTTTAAAACACAATTACATTTGATATTGCATTGGTTTTCTAAATGACAATAAGAGATTGTACTGTGTGCCTCAGATATTTATAGCAATGAACATAATTACCCTAATTGGCAGGTAGTCACCGACTGGCTGATGGAAGCCTCCAGGTACGCTGCAGTACTCTGTGGGGTAGATGAGGGCAGCAGAGCGAAGGATGTGGTGCAACAGGTTGCACGCTAAAGTGTAGCCCTGCTTACACTTAAGATGGAGAGTCAACTGCAGAATCTGAAGCAGGTCAGAGCGATACGGCAAGAGCTTGTCTCCGTCCACCCGGGAAACCTGTGGAGCGCAAGAGGATGAGGGCAAAAAAGCAGCGTTACAGCCCAACTTTAAGACTTAAAACTCGCTTACCTCGGAAAGCAGCTGCAGATTCCACAGAAGCTCTTTGTCAAGCTCTTCCTCATTTAAAACTTCCTCATCTATTTGAAAAAAAAATAAAATAATGATGAGGATAAAGTCGCAGCTGAAAAAAGGCACAAGTAAATCAGCCATTCTTATTTAGTTATTCCAGGGTTACTTACTGAGAGCAATGTGGTTTATGGCATTGCAGCAGTGTGGCACAAACAGCTTGAGTGACTCTGCTGGATGACACTGAAAACAAAAAAAAGCATAGAATTAACACAGAAAACCCAAATTCTGAAGGCTAAAATTAGGGAAAGCGCTCTAAAAAGACTTGCCTTGGCAGTAGCTCGACACATGTCAGCCACCATTCTGCCAGACACGCGCGTCTCAAAGATGTTTGTGGTCGCAAAGATAAAGACTTTTTCCAAAGCCACCTTTTGGAACAAGAAAACAGTTCTATAATGTGCTTTTAATCACTTCAAATCATTAATAAATAACTGTTAAACGGCCCAATGACAAATCACATGGCAGCAGCTAAGTGAAACATCAGTTCAGTTCAAAAAGACATTGTTTATCCCTGAAGGGAACACGTCTGTTGCAGTAATCTGTGCCAGCCAAAAAAGCAAACCTCAATGCGTCACTGTGAAGATTTTTTAGAATTTGATATTCAAAGCATTTAGGAACAGGGCTGGGTATTGCTGTCAAAACACAGAAGTGATTCTATTTGCAGATTCACGGTTCAATATCATTCATCTCTCACAATTTTGTTTGGAACCAAATTAATTTGGGAATAAAAAACAATTTTCACATGACCACCAGTGTCATAAAGTGAGAAAACAAGGACCTTACATATAGGACTTAAAAAAATATATTTTAATATAGATTGTGTTGGTGAAAAACAAAGCACTCCAGTAATAGTATAAAGTGAGTCTCATTAAATAATTAAATAAGTTCTGATATTCTAGTTACTTGTTCTGACATGTAATAAGAGGGTTTTATAACTTTTTAACACTTCAAATTTTTAGAATGACGAAAAAAGATATTTTATATTTAACAAAGAACAAGAAGACTTGTATTTAGTCTTGAATATGTCTTAGATTTTCAGATGCGTTTAAATAAACAGTCCAATTATGGAGTTGGACCTTTTTTTCCTCATTGACAGCCCAACAATCATTGTTTTACTTTTGTCCATCTGTTGCTACATTCCTTTTCTGTTTAGATCACATGACCACCGGCTACGGTGGCCATTTTGGTTCAGTTTTCCCACTCCAAGAACGGATTGTACTCGGACTGAGGAAACTGAGTGAAACAAGGCTCAGTCCGATTGGAAAAGAATCGAGACCACCTCCAAAGATGAGTCTGAGAGCGGTTCTTGGTCCCGGACCAGATTTCGCTTGGGTATATTCAGACTGAAAGTTGTTCGGGATTATCTGAAGAAACAACCTTGGGTTTACTTTAGGCGAACCAAATGTATCCAGTCTGAATACACCCTAAATATCCTTTGAAAATATTTATGGTATTCTTTGTAGATTTACCAATGTAAGACTTCACTATTACTGGGATACTAAAAAAATGCTTAGATTGACAATTGATTCATGGATCCAAACAGTTAATATTGATTTTAGAAAGTTAGGAAGATTCCATTTAGATTAAGCCATGTCTGGGTTGAGATTGTATTCCTTTAAAACTACTGAAATTTAAAGTTTAGAGATATAAAAAGAAAAAAAATGAGACAAGACCTTAAAGATGTCCAGGGAGCACTGGGTGAGGATGGTGCTAAAGGTGGAGGACAGTCCAAGCTCCACCAAACTCTCCAAATGAGTCATTTTCTCTGTTTCGGTTTCCTCTCTTGTTTGTTCAAGAGTGCTGCTGTCTATCAGAGCAAAGCATCTGTCCCGACACAATGAGTTGGGATGTTAAAACGTCTGAACTTCATACATAGCCCATCGAGGCAAACACATGTCATGAATGAAACAAACTGTAATACAAATTGATCATATCTGCACACAACTGTGAGTAGTAGTATGATGTAAAGTCAGCCAACTTTTCAAATGTCATTAGTGCTGCATTTAGCCAAAGGCCCTGGATGGAGAAATGGTGTCTTTTGACACAAATATTTAGCAAAAGGCAACATACCTGTCCATGAACTGAAGCACAAAATCTTCAAACTCAGCTGAGGCAGAGCACAGTTCTCTATCCACCTGAGACACCCAACATATTGAACAACGTGTCAAAATACTATACAAGTTTGAGTCAAATAACAGAACAAGAGGAAGTCTGCCACGGCTCACCTCTGTCAAGTCTGTTCTTTCGTGCAGGGCAGACGAACAGTCCACCAAAGGCACAAGAGTCACAAACGTAGCAATAAACTGGAATGTGATCTGTATGAACAGGAATGAGGTTCAGAGGATCAGATTAAAGGAAAAACATAAAAAAATAAAAAGTTTAGACACGAGATAAACGTGAAAAGCACCATGCACTTGCTGAAGTCATTTGGGTCGACGCCTGGTAGAGCTCTTATGAGCAGGGGCAGCATGTGAGTTGGCCCCTCAGGAAAGCGCTCCCCGCCCGACACTAGACTTCGTGCAACGCCGATCATGCAGCTCAGAGTGGCTGTCAGCTGGTGGGGCTCCGTTAAGGTTTCCAGAGCAGGATATGTTCTACGATGCGGAAAGATACGCAACAGTAATATGTCATTTTGAAAGAAAAATATGATGCGATGATGTGATCAACAAGTTGATGGTGATAACTTACTTTTCAAGCACATGGGGAATTACCAGCTCAGGCCTCATCAAGGCGAGGTTTTGTAGCGCCTGGGCAGCGTCAAGACTCCCCGTCTTGCTGAACATGGCGAGCAGAACTGGCTGCATCATGCTCTTTACAAACTCTGTGATATCATCCTCTGTGAGCTTGTGGCTTTCTGGTATTGGTGTCAGCCAAGAGGGCTTTCGATAGCGCTCTCTGTGGAGCCTCCGGACCACACTTGCGGGAAGGCGTTGGAGCAGCTTCATGAGCTTCATCTGGACATGAAGACAAGAGGACAGAGAGACAAACGCGTGACATAGGAGTGATGGATGCACCTCCGTGTACAAATGAGGACGTTTTATGAAGCCTCTAACGACACAGGTGACATACAAACAAAAATACAAGCAATAATGAACAATTTTTCCATCAGCTTTTTCAAAATTTTAAGCAAATAATGGGCACACTTGGATGAGCTTAATGAAATACATTTTACAAGAAAAACAACTTTTTGGTCATCTTTTATTAGATCTAAATCTACCCCACCCACCAAAAATGTTTTAAGCATTGTTTGCGAGTATCAAAACAACTAATCAAGCAAACAAACCCACAAACATTTCCCATGAAATCCCAAAGTAGTATGATGACACGCTGCTGCTGCCTGCGCTGCTTCAGATCGAGCACAAGGGGATCCTCAAAACAGAACGGCATGCGGACGCGGTGCCAACGACCTTTAATAACATTGCAGTCATTGCACTCACGTGGCCTGCTGTTATTTGTGCTCTTGCCTCAATGCAAATTTAATAGCTAAGACCAAGGAGGCTTTCAGAGAAACCATGACATGGGACTACTGTGTTCTGAATGTCTTTTGCTGTCAACATGACGAGCACTTTACATTCACTAAGAACAGCCGACTGGCTGAAAAAAAACAAAAAACAATTGTATAAAAACCCATTGTTGCAGAGTTTATTAAACTGTCTTACTTTTTGAATTTCTAAATCCCTTAGTACTATTTTTGGCATAAACTGAGACGCAATTTTAGCAAAAACAAAATGATTCTTGATGTAGCCTTTTGTTTTTGTTCTATAGGATTTTAGAAGTGTATGGACGGCAGGTGATTAGCAAAACTCACAAAAACACATTTTCAAAAGTATTGAAACCATAAATGATCTTAAATAGTTTTTTTTTACACTGCTATCAGTCTGCAACCTATGCTAACACTGCTAACCTGGTTAACCTAGACAAATTATTATAGGAGTAGATTCTGGTCCTTATCCCTTTTGGTCTCAGACTTAGATTACAGCCGCTATAATTCTAGAATCATAGACGTTTTATTGGGGAAACAATTGTTGATTATAATTTGTCAATAAATAGGTACACTGCAAAAACTGTACTGTAAGTAAAAAGATCTTTGTTTGAAGAAAATGAGCCTTATTTTTTGTTATCAAAAGAGTTTTTGAATCATAAAATAATCTTAGTTCCAGAAAACAGATCTTAGTGAGTAGACATTTTTCTTTAAAATGTTTTTTTTTGGAAAGACCGTTGTGTAATTTATGTTATTCACTTAATGAAAATCTGTCTAGTTTTAAGAATTTTCTACCTTTTTTCCAGGGAACTTGTTTTGCAGTGCATTATTTTAGCACAAAATCCAGTTCTAGAACGAAACTTACCAGCCAGCGGCCATGGTTTGATGGGTGGAAAAAGGATGTGATGCTATTGAAAAGGCCACTGAGCTGCGCTTGTGCTTGCTTGCTGGGTCCTCCCTGAGGATGAAAGGTAAAAGATAAGTAAGAAAAGCATCTGAGACGAAAACTAAACCTTTTTTTTAACTAACCAAGAGCGATGAAACCCAAAACACCACATGGCCGATGTCGTAGGCATTGGTAACGTAACGAGGTACCAAGATCTGACTGGTTCCCACAGGAAGATTCAAACTTCTCAAGATTTTAGTGAAAATCTGAAATACCAGAAAAACAACAATCAGAATTCACAAGATGAAATTGATATTTTATGCAAATAAAAGCACATCTATTTGGCTTTAAGGTCTCAAGTGTGTTTCTAGCCAACATTCATAGTGCCGTCAGTCGAAGGAAACAGACATGTTGCAACGTATTTTCCCTCAAAGACAAGGTTCAGGCTTGGAGACACTTGATAGTTTGTGTTCTCTGTAAGCAGCCAAAGCTATGAAATACAAGCCGTGAGCTAGCATTGGGAGAGTGTGTCACAATCCTGAAAAACAAATGACTAAGCAGTGCAAGACGTGAATGAAAGAAAACAAACCTTAGGAATATATGGGTCCCAGTCAATGTAGCCAATGTTGTCATTGGCCAACCTGGCGAAGAGGTTGACTAGGTGCTGCAAGTGTGCAGAAAGAGCCAAAAATAAATAAATAAATAAATAAAAACACTTGAACCTTTATAATATACAAAAATTACTCACAACTTCCCAGCCTGGAAGATTTTGCACCGACTCCCAAAGGGTGATGAGCTCATCAAACCACAACCTGCCAGAGAGAAGGAAATGTTACCAAAATGTTGGTCTCTTATGCAACAACGACTGAAATATTTCAAGGCAAGATAGAATTGAGGAACAGAATAGAACTAATAACATTAAGATTAAATAGAAATGCAACACAAAAATTAATACATAAAAGGGTTAACTTCCTTTTCTGTCACCACATCTTAGCATAACACTGCTGTGACTTAGTTTTTGATAAAATGCTAAAACAGATAAAACATTTCAAACAAACTTAGCCGTCTATTTCAATTCAATTTTATTTATGTAGCCCCAATATTACTACAATAGTCGTCTCAATGGGCTTCATACTGGTAATTGTTAAATAAACATGAAATCATGAAGAACATGAAGTCATAGAATTCAATAGGTAATAGCTCCACTAATTAAACAGACTAAGCTATACTGGGCAACCCTGTCCTGAGAACACCCTTTGCGGTAAGGACAACTCCTAAAAAAAAAAAAAATAAACAGATTACGGGGGGAAAAACAGAAGAAACTTTAGGGTTGTCCACATGGAGGAGGGATCCTCCCCCAGGACGGACAGTTGATGCACCAGAACTCTCAGAGAGGAATTAGCTTATCTAACTCTACAACTACATTTTTAGACGGGCTTCATCCAGATGGAGTTTGGGGGGGGAAAGGAAACTTGAACTGGGCATTGGTTCTCTTTTAAAGGCAGTGATTTCATCCCCACTGGATATTAACACAGACACTTATTCCATTCTCCTTGCCAGCCCTGAGTGGCTTTTATGACGTCTGTATCAGGAGCCTCTTCCTTTATAAATAGCTGACAGATCCACTGTGAACAGCTCACACAAGGTCACTCTTCATTCATTCATTCATTCATTCATTCATTCATTCATTCACTTTGAACTTAAAGCGAAATGAATCAACTCGGAAAATGTCAATACTTTCAATCTTATCTATATGTAGGAAAAAATGAGACAATGTCTTACTGAAATCCTTTGTGGTGTAGCTCGGGGGGAAGAGTTGTGGGTAAAAAGAGCTCAAAGTAACTGATTGCTCTTTGCATGGTGACATCAAAAGGACAGAGAAGAGGTCTCCACTCATCCAGCATCTCCTGAGTAGCATTCTCTGAGAAGTATCTGCAGCAAGAATCATATTGAGAATAACTTTTATAAAATTAGGATAACATAACACGCTTAACACATGTTTTTCTTAAAACAAAAAAAAAAACCATGACTACACTTGAAATATGAAATCCTCCAAAACCTAAAGACCTTAACTGTATTTCAACAGAGCAAAAAGATTAATAAACATCATCCTGATACATTTGAAATGTTTTTATTTTCATCATCAATGTTTTAACTATTTCTGTTGTGTTTTAGGGTGAAATATATTTAAAAATCACATTTCTAGAAAGAGATTATTTTCCCCTGCTTCACTGCTGATCCACCATCTCTGAGCAAGAGCTCATGACAAATAACTTTCCCTTCCTGCTGCTGTAGGAAACTCACACAGACAGAATTAGATGAGGTAATAGGATTATCTGCCTAAGTGTAAACGGAGGTATACGTGTAGTGCTTGCTAAGATATCTGTGTGCACACCACTCTGGTGAAGACAAAACTGGGAACTTGCAGTTGAAAGCAGAGTTTCCTGGTGACCATGCATTTCACTGAAACGCAATAATAAGCTTTCAAACATCGCCCGTCTGTCAATCTCGCCATGTCAAGTTCGGACCGATATAAGACATGTCTCATCGTATAAGCAAAGCCATGTAGCTAAAGACAAAACGGGTTCATCATCAGCCTTCCGTGATGATGAGCTGGAGTCGACAGAAGATGAAGGAAAAACGGAAAGCCAGTTTGGGATGTACTTACGGTCTGCAGCTTTTTATGAGCGTCTTTAACACACTTTCCACTGAGCTAAAAAGCAAAGAGGACACAATTCAGAATCTGTTCAAAAAACACTGATGTTAGTACATTATTCGTCACTCCAACGAGATCATCACAATTTGAATTTTACTGCCTTGCATGCACACAGCAACTTCTTTTACACAGCTGACTGCAGTATTATTTGATTATTGTTAAAGGGTTCATACAGGTTTCTATACATTAAAGATCAAAAACCATTTTAGGAGGAACTTCATTTACTACGCATTTCAAGGCCTTTATCAGAGTCATATTGACAAAAAATAAGGTGAGCCTCTCCTCTCTTTACTCTAATCTATTAAAACAGCTGCTTGTAAATTGGCAGTCAACACCTGTAAGATTTTATGGTTACTGGTTGCGATTTTTTTTTTTTATTTGGGGTTGCAATAAGAGGAAGCGACTATGCTGACGTTCCTTTCTTTGAGATCTTTAAAGATATATTTGAAACACAAATAAGTTTATAAAATAATATAAAAACATTTAACAAATTTTTAGTAGTTAAAAAAAATTATTGTCAATTTATTAACGCAAAAACAAAAATTTTTAGGACCTTTATTGAAACAAGTGTTAAATTAGGACGTAAACAGCCAAATTTGCATAAGTATGTGTCAAATATTCCCCAACTGCTCCTTATTAACATAATTTACAACATCACTGACATCACTATTTTCTGTTTAAAAAAGTATTTAAAATATTTTTTAAGTATTAACAATATATATGCTCGACTTAAATTGCATGAAGGTGTTGGAAATCTGTGACCAAGTAAGCAGAGATTTGGAGCTGCCCTCGTCTTCTCACATGCAAGCGGCTGACATGCCTTCCTGGAAATGCAACGACATCCACAAATACCAACTTGTTTTGTTTTTCAAATGGAAATATCCGTTTCCCTTTACTGTTAACTGTGTTATTTGAGGAGGGGATAAATGTGTGGATTTAGTAGTCTTCTATGATCCAGATCCATAATTTACAGTTTATAGAACTTGGTCACACTGTATAAACCCAGACTCCAAACATCCTTGAAAGGTTTACACACAGATTTGGAGAACAAACTCAGTACTTTGCATCTCAGAAAGCCTATATTAAAAAAAATTTCAAAAAAACATTGCATGGGGTGCTGAGTAGCTCTTAACATATTGCCATGTGAAGCAGAATTAATGAATTAGTAGCAGGCAAGGAAGGTTCATAAATATAAATATTGAAATGTATGAAGTGATACTTAAAAAAAAAAGCCCTAGCAATCCAATAACATCTTTATTATTGATAAATCAATTTGGAATGTGTCAAAAACTGTAAACTTTTAGTCAACTAACTAGCCTTCTGATTCATACCAGTAACCCATGATTAGATTTAAATCAGTATTTGACATGATATATATTTCAATATTCAGTCTTTAGATATTGTGTAGCAAATTTAGATTAATTTGTCTACTTCTTTTTTGTGTACATTAACTTTTGAGTCTTATACGCCAATGAAAAGTTAAGGTGTGCAAGTTTGTGGTTTTTAAGACACTTCTTGTGGGGGTGTTTAGGCCAGCTTTCACATGCATCTTATACAAAGATAAAGCAACAAGCTGGTTCTTGAAGGAAAATTCAAAATAAACCATCAAACAGAATTGTGCTTACCACCACTGAATCAATTTAAAAACTATGTGCTTAGAAGATGAGCGATGTCGTGAAGAACTAAACGTAGAAGGACACAAAGGCATAGAGAAACCTTCTTGACATTTACACTACAATGTGCTCTTACTCCTCCATACATTCCCAAGGAGATGGTAGTAAATATCTCTTTATTTTAAAATGTGCATACAATAGTAACTTCACAATTCAATTCCTTAGCTAAAATCTACCAAAGCAGCATGCCTTTTTATCTTTTTCCTTTATTTTGCAATCTTGTACAAGGTTACGAGGGATTTTCTTTGTAGCGTTAGAGCTTTGGGACCATTGTAAAAACGTTTACCACATTAGGTCTAAAACCTTAATGAGGACATCATCAATTGCTGAATAAAACATCAGTGATGGCAACCACATTCTATTTTTCTACCTATCAGAATCCCTCTAAAAGCTATGTGCCAGTGTTAATAATTATCCTTTTATTAGGTCACGTTCGTTTAGCAGGTGAAAATAAAAAAAGTTTAAGCAAAAATTAATTCAATTAAATACAGAAGAGTGAAAATTGAGGTGGGAACCAAATTAAATCGTAAGGCAAAAGTTTTGTTTGAAGGTAAAACCACAAAAACTTAAATAAAGGCATCGCGCACACTGTCAGACTTTTTCAACATTTTGAAAAAGTCTAAGTTATGTTTTATAAAAAGGATTTTTAAACAAACTCTCCTTTACACAAGTTTACTTTGGATGCGACACGGTCACCCTATCAACCAAGTTAAATGCCTCTCAAAAACAAAAAATGCTTGTCTGCTTTAAAGTAAAACAGCTAATGATTTTCTAAGATGGTAAAATAACTTTTAAACAGCTTTAGATATGTAACCGAAGTGAAATGATTATCTTCCTGTACATATTACTTGACAGTAAAGGAGCATTATTGTCCATTTCTAAAATTAGGCATGCTTTAAAATATCATTAATAACAATAGAATGAATGCAAAACAGGCATACTTTGGAAACCAGTTAAGGCCCAGATGCTCCGTCTTTGAGAAAAGGATTCTGTCATGCAGTTCATACAGTGGTCTCCACGGCAACTCAAGATCCTCTCTTGACAGTAGCTCCCGTTTTCTGTTGAATTAATACAACACACACACACACACACACACAGCATTCATTCGAATAATTCAATTCAAAGAAAGACGAGAGAAGAAATGAAACAGAAGTTCAAGATTTATAAAGCCTAATGCCTTTAATTTATTTGCAAAGCTGTTTTTTTTTGGACACTTTTTGTCTGCATTTTTAAAAGAGTAGTGATTAAAACTCAAAATGCTTATCTTATGAAAAAGAAAAGACAAATTAGACATATTCTTACTTGAGAAGGTTAATTAGAAGCCGTGCAAGACCCTGCATAATGCTAATCTCCAGTCTGGGGATCGTCACTAGCTCATAGAGCAACTTTATGAACAGTACATGGTCCTCTTTGCTGAACTTTCGTCCATAGAGTCTCATATACCTTCAAGAAAAAAACAGAAAGGTTTATTTTAAAACACAGCAAGAGTTTTAAATGCCAATAAGTAGCTTAAAAAGACTTGACATAAAAATAATAAATGAAATGTTAATTTAATCTCAAGATTAGCAAAAGGTATAAATGAACAAACAGGACACAGATATTTGAAAATCCACAAATAAAAAGATGGCAAAATTAGGCTTCTTTAAATTTTAAAACACCAAACTACTAAATCTGGGCCAACGGTACAAACAGCCTTTCTGTCTCTGAGCTGGCAATGACTCACGGGAAATGAGCCAAAAAAACTGAACTGGATTAAAAAAAGGCCAAAAACCCAACAAGAACAAGCACTCATTGCAACACATTGTAATGCAAAACCCCGTGTTTGTGATGCCATAACTTAAAAAAAAAAAAAAAAAAAAAAAAAGATTGCAATTGGGTCAAAGAGAAAAATGAGAACTGTTGCAAATAGTTGGGGTAAAGTAACTTGCAAATTCCAACCATACGTTACTAGAGCGCGCAAATCACGTGACCTTAGTCCAAAGACGCTAAACACCAGCATGACACTGCATATTTAAAGTTGGCTGTAATAAGGAGCCCAAGGACAACACGACAGGAACATAATTATTACTGGAAATCATTCAGAATTTTTATTACTCAATTTATACTTTATTGTTCCCCAAGTTCATATTTTTTTTTTTTAGGTTAAATCGTTTAATTACAAAACACAGGCGCAAAAAACGACGGCTAGTATGACCTACTACTGATGAGCTGTCTGGGTCATGCTGTGTATTTAACTCGCCTGGCCCGGTTATGAAACCTATAGTCACTAATCAGATATACGGACCAGGTTTTTGGTTTTCAGAAAATTAACAGCTACATAACGTTTGAATTAACTTTTTTTTTTTTTTTTTTTTTTAATTTTTTTAATAGACGATAGCTCTACAGTACACAGTTTTCATTAAATGATACACGAAATTTTATATATGCTGTGTAGTAAATTCTAGTACAAGTACTTTTTGGACATTAAACTATTTTTTTAGTCAGTCAAAAGTATTAATCAACCCACAATATTATCCAATATCCCGGGTTACTAATATTAAAAAAAAAAAAAAAAAGATTTAAAGAATTCTCTGAAAAGCTGCTGGCAAACTAGCAAACATATCACTAAAGGCTAAAACAGACAAACAACATCACTTACGTGGAAAGTTTTCTCGTCCAAAACAAAACACCGGGCCATATTTCTCTAAGTTGCACAGCTCTGCCCAAATTTCCCTTTATTTTGCTCAAAATATCGTTAGATTCATCGTCTAGCTTGTCAGCGTATGGCAAAAGTTTGTTGTAAACTATATCTTTTTGAGAAACAAAACCCAAATTGTTATCGGATTGTGTTTTTGTCATATTACAAGTTCGAACTGGTTAGCTTAACTACAGTAGCAATGTTGTTTTCTTTCACTTTATTTCTTATTTAAACTGGTTGTTGTTGCGCTATCTAGCTAAAAGACGGACTAGCAATCTTTCAGTAGCTCAGTGACATGTAGCGCCAGCTAGGGCCCGCAAAAAGACCAAGTTAGGAGATAAATAAGTTGATGACACGTTAGCTAGCCACGTAACGGTGGTAAAATTTGCCAAATTTTGTCAGAGCACGTACGAATTTTAACGTCATTTCAATCAGAAGACTATAGCAAATGTTAGATAACGTCGCTTTAGAACTGAAATCTCTCCCTTGGCAAGCGTAATCCCTAATGCCTAACAGGAAGCTAAAGGTTTAGCTAAAGTTAGCCCTCCACAGCAGCACCGTTGTAATCCAAACGACTCTCACGTCGGCTGATTCATTCTGCTGCTCCGGCCCGCTGCTGACAACAAAGTACAAACCTCTGACGTCATATCCGCTAGCTACAGCTTCCGGAAGGTTACTTTCATTGTTATTTTTAGTTTAAGAAATACTAAAATACGCACAAAAATAAATCGCAACTTTATTTTATGTACATATTTGTAATTATTTACCCTATTTGATAAATATTTTTTTTTACTCTGAAAAATAAATTCGACAATTTAAATTGTTATGTATGTAGTTATTTACATAAATCAGTAACTAATAAATATTTTTTAGTTTTTCCATTTACCTTTAAATAAATGAGAAAATACATTTAGTGTTTAGGTGTGAATAAAAATCCACAGATATTTAAAAATGTCAAAATAAAGTGTACTTCTATGCCAGTACAAATCATAAAGTAAAAAAACAACAACGGATTAATTAACAAATAATTATTAGATAATGTTTTAGCAACAATAACCATATTAAATTAAATCCATTCAGATATGGTTGGTGAAAAAACGGTTAATCTGTTGTTGTGGAAATCCTCTTGGTATCCTAGCAACCCTCTAATTATCATCTCGAGCTTTGTGCGTCTCTTGAAGTTGTCTGTTTAACGGATCGTATGTCATTAGTCTGTTTCTTAATGTTTTTATCGCCACCACAGACGATCATACTACATGCAGCTTCTCAGGAAAAACAGAAACGATGAAAGAAAAGCTTAGTCTGATCTGTGACAGACTCCTGTCACACCAGCAGATCGCTTGTTGCCAGTCATTCTTTGGCATACCAAAGAATGGCAAGGACTTACTGATTTACAACATCCTGGACGTGCAACAAAAGGTTGGTTGTTGCCTTTTTTTTTTTTTTTTTTTTAAACATCATCAAACTATGTTGTTAATGGATACGTTCGCATTTTGTCTTATTGTCCCATAAGTTAACAACATTGTGTTTGTTCACAGCCACTTCTGCTTATAGGCCACCATGGTGACGTCAGTGCCATGACTTTTGGTAACGCAATGAGCCCTGTTCTGCTCTGTTCTGCATCTGCTGATTATATCATTGTCTGGGATGTTCAAAAGTGCCAGAAGCAAATACAGAAGGGTAAATTAGTTTTGCATACATAGAAAAAACAACTTCTCTCTTAAATTTTACTGGTGATTATCATCAATAGAATAGCCTAATTTACTTTATATATTTTCTTTATATGATGTCATGATCGTGCAAATGTGTTTTAAAGTTTCCTCTGTAGCCAAGAGGTTTAAAATATGAACAAGTCTGCCATCTAGTGGAGAATAACATTGGCGTATGTGTTTTGTTTCAATGCATTGGCTCGTTAACAGGTGAGGTGGCCACTGGAATTGTTATTGGTACTTTATTGGGCAAGATTATCCACCTGTCATTCGATTTCTGCGATGAGCGCGTGGCTGCATGCACAGAAGCAGCTATATATATTCTTAGCCCTAAGGTTAGTCATTTTTATGCTGCTTTGGGTCTCAAGGTTAAAATGTTTAAACTTACATGCTTTGTACCTTGATGCTTCTTTTTTCATTTAATTCTTCTGTGTTTATATGAATAATGATCATATGTTAAATGTTTAAAAGGAAATCAATCAGTATGGTTACATTTACATTTTCCTGTACAAAAATTCAAATTCAAGCACTCAACAATAATGACAAAAACTGCATATAGGAATTATATTCTTTAAATTTTTAGATCATTCTTTTATCATTTATATGCTATTAATAGGTTACAATCAAGACAAAGTGACATTATTTGAGTTCATGTACTGAATTTGATTATAATAATTTAGAATATTTGACTAACAATCACCTAAATGTAAGCATTCTTTCTTCATTTATTTATTTATTTTGCTGTAATTTCAATTTGACTGTTTCAAATCTTTTCCTAGGCTTTTGTAACTTCACCTGTAACGGATTCATGTCTAGCTTAAAGGGGACATGTGTAATTACAAATAATTTAAATACATTGTTTACGTTGTATATATGAACCAACCTATTTTTTTCTCTACATTAGACACAGGAAACACTGTCCAAGTTGACTGGCCACCTTGGACCGCTAACATCAGCAGAATTTTGTCCCTGGAATGCAAATGTACTTGTCAGTACATCTGAGGACCGCACTTTTAAAGTATTTCCAATTGTGTTTAACTTAAATTAAAGAAATATTAAAACTGATGTGTTTTTGTTTGTTTTGCTGACCTTGCATCCTTCCTTTTAGGTTTGGGATTTAAACACTGAGACTGTTGTCTACCAGTCATTTGTTCTTTCAGGTAAGGCATTTAATTTTTAATTATTTTGAAAAAACAAAACAAACCTTATTTTTGATTCTGTGGCTGTCACTAATGTATGTTCACAGAACATCTAGTCATTCCATATCATTTGAATAGTGATTCATAGCCTTGCAACAGACTGGTGACCTGTTCAGGGTGGGCCCCAGCTTAGCCCAACAGTAGCCGGGTTAGGGTGTGGCAGCGGGTTACAGTGGGTTAAAAAAGATAGATGGACGAGCGATTCATAAAAATTGGAAAAATATCCTTGAGTTCATTTTTTTTGTTAATTTGTGTAAATATTCATATGTTTCCATATTTTAAAATACTGAAATATGTGTGGTTTATGCATCAAGTTAAACAAAAATCAGCTGTAATGATGCTTTTTCTTCTTCAAATCACTTGAAATGATCAAATTCTCATGTTTCTAGCGTCTCCATTACTCAGTGTGATGTTTTTGGAATCAGAAAGATTCCTAATTGTTGGTTCAGCTGATGGACAGGTCAGTGTCTAGCATGTATGGTGAGTAAATACTCATGCATAATAATTAATAGTCCACATTATTTACACAACTGATTGTTTTCAGGTGTTCTGCTATTCTATTGGTGATGATCACAAGTTCAATCCTGTAACAAAAATGGACCTTCAAAAACTGGAGAAAAGATATAAAGTACAAAGTCGCAACATGAGCCATGAAGCAGGTAATTCCAGATCTCTACAGCAACACAAAGGTTGTGGTGTCAATACAGCTCAAACATTGGCTTTTCGTAAACATATCTTTTTTTTAGATACTCCCCTTTTAACATTTATACTGCAATATCTTTTTCAGAGGTTGGTGAATCATCAACTGAGGATAAAGTTGAAACTTCTAAACCTATTTTGGCTTTATTTTGCCCTTTAAGAAACAAAAACATCAATGAAATGTAAGTTGGCTTTCTATACCGCATGTCATTACTTTAAAGGTTATAATTACATTCTAAAGAACACATTTTTAGGTGTATAACATCAATATGTATTAAATATGTTCAATTAATATTTAGATTATTTTAGTACAGTATGTAACAGTAGAAACAATAGAAATGTGATCATTTATTTAACTCACTTACTCCCTAAAAAAATATACATTCTATACAGAAAAAATGCTACACAACTTCTTTGGTAAAACATTGTAAAGATTTGCTAATTTTTCTCCTTTGAAATAGACTAAATTTCAGATAGAAAATTAGGGAATATCGCACAAGACTACACTTGAGTACCGGTACCTGTTGGTACTTAAGAACATTTACTTATATGAAAAAAATGGATACTTAAAAATTCAGCTGGTTTCAAATGTGATGATTATAAAATTGGCATGATGTCAGCCATTTATTCTTCTTTACAGCACAGTAATTCCAGTGTCCTGACCATCATTTCTTTAGTAGAAATTAATCCAGTGAGTGTTCATGTGTTGGGCTATTCATTTTTCTTGGATTTTTCTGTTATTGATGCATAGTTATAGA
This sequence comes from Oryzias curvinotus, assembly GCA_023969325.1. Lineage (NCBI taxonomy): Eukaryota > Metazoa > Chordata > Actinopteri > Beloniformes > Adrianichthyidae > Oryzias > Oryzias curvinotus. Next base: position 5,533,328 of record CM043720.1, read on the forward strand.
TGTAAATCTATTCTATAAATAATGTATTTGTTGAAATCCATGTCAAAGAACACGACAAATTTTAACCTGTACATTTGATGTGCAAGCTACTTTAGTGTCTGCCTGAAGCAATGAACATGCCTTATTTTTCCACAAACCTGTCTTTGGAACACTCAAACGATGCAATTATCACATTAAAATTCCCGACACAATGACTATAATTGCCCCTTCCCGTTTTGCAGGAGAAGGTCAGCGTATAAATGATGATGCACTATAGTTTAAGTGTCGATAATATCGTAAGCGTAGCATGCAGCTCAGAGGAGGTGGTGGGTAGACATGTAAAAGCCCTGTGTTCTTTGTGGCTTTAGTTTCCAGCCTTCAGTGTTTACACAGTATAAACTACAAGACGGTCAAGGAAACTTGAATAATATGTGTAGCCTTGCGGTGTTTATGTCCTGCCACTAAGACGGGCAAGTTGACATTTTCAAGCGTGTGGTTTCATAGTTTTTTCCCCCAAATTCCTTTAAAAAAATAGTTTAAAAAAAAGTAAAATAATCATGTTTTCTATGTGCTTTGTGGGCATTTGCAGTGACAACAGCTGGTTTTGTATCGGAAGCTCTGATGGTCTATATGTGGTGGATTTGGCAACCTCAGAGCTCTCAAAGGTGTTATTTTTTAAAGGTAGGTATTTGCATTTTTTTCTTGTTTTTTTCCCCCGAAGTCCACTTCAAGATTTAGCAAAAGAGTTACAATCACTTTTTTATTACATCTTATTTTCAGCTGTTCCTGTAGATTTTTTCCAAATCTTGATACGTTTTGTGTGAGTTCAGGATTACACCGGATGGAAATCAAATTACAGCCTTTAGTGAATGAGATGCAACTACTGTACATCAGGGGTCACAGTTCTCCGACTAAAACTAACTTCCCCTCTATGGTGTCCTGTGAGGGTAAATAAATATATATGTATATAAAGACAATCTAATGAATGATCTACAGTTTCCAGAATTATGGAATTTGTCACATTTTGGAGCTTGACCACTAATAAAGACGCTGAATTTTCAGTAAAAAAAGGGGAAACAAACGAAACAAAAAGCACTCATCTTTTTAACAAAAGATTGACATTTAAGCAATATTCAGCTAATTGCTTTCTGTCGTTTTCTGAAGTTAACAGATATGAATGGAAGGCATAATGCAGCCAAATCTTTGACTGGTGATATTTTTTACAGAAATTTCCTGTTTGAGCATCCACATGGCAGGGTCTTGGTCAATATCTCCAAAATTTGAAAACTCAGTGAGTAATTTCTGCAAAATAGTAATTGAATTGGAATAAAAGGAAGGCAATAATTAAACTTTCCTGAAAGTTACATTTCCTTAAATACATTTTCTCTTTACATAGATGCTGGTTTTAGTGAGTTCTTTGTTTACTCCACGTGTGGCCTTGATGGAAATGTGCCTGGGTGACCTAGAGAAGAATGAGAATGGAGATGAAGGCCTCTCTGTGTTTCCAAGGTAAATTTGAATTTGAAAAAAACATTTTGAAAATAACAATATATTTTTTTTTTCTTAACATCACATTTTCTTTATTTCTTAAAGAGATTACAGGCTATAAAATAAGAATTTTAATTCATTTTGGGGCATTTTTACAACAGTGACACTTGAAGTTTTTATGCTCTTGGTACCACTGGACACAGTTCAGTTCATGAATACCTGCTGATGTTTAGAAAACCCCAGTCACTGTTATTTGTTATGCCACTGTTCTCAGCCAAACACAAAAAAGTTGTTTTTTGTCCAATTTCAGTAAAATGTGGTTGTATGGATATTTTCACTGAACAACATGGAACTGTGTTCATCAAAACCATCACCCGAGGCAACAGCAAGAGTTTTTACGAGTCCTGGTACTCTACATAGGAGGTTTTTGCTAAGCAAGAGCAACATTCATTTTTTTAGCACATGCATTTAAATACACGCTTGAATCTCATCTTGCTCAACCTACCGCACATGTTTTAGACTCGGAAAACTTTGAGGGAAGCATTAAGTCTGTCAGTTTAATTTATTCTTCTGTAAAAATGTATGACGGCGTTTCTCCTGAAACCAGTGCAAAAACACTATGATCATATACCCTCCAACTCTTATATATGAATGCAAACATGCTCAACTGTCATGTGTAATTGGTGTGGCGTGTTTGTTTATTGGCCTCCTGCCTGTAATGTCCTCAAACTCTGTGACATTTCCATATTAACTTACCCCATTATGACTATTCTCACCATCTGGTTTTTCTTGAGTCAACCTTATTATGATACTGATAATTGAGGAGCTAATAATTCATAACAGTGGAAAATGCTGTACCCCTTCAATTCAAGTAACTCCTTTCCCTCCTCCCTTGCTCTCAGTTCTCCTCCGCTGCACAGATCCTCTCTGAATGCTGAACTAAAGATGAAGGAACCCAGCAATCCCAAAAAGAAAGGTCAGCAGCTTCCTCTCAAAACTCCGCCATCCCTCACTGTCGCCACATCAAAGCTGCATTGTATCCACAAGCGCGTGACAGGTTTACACTGACGAATTTCCATAAAGTTTGTTGTGCATTTTTTATTTTTGGGATCAGAAAAATGATCCTGTTGGTGTTTTTTTTAGGACCTTGCAGCTTGAAACAATTCTGCTGGAAGCAGACAGCAGAGTAAGGGTTACATGTTGCTCTTGCAGAGTTAGTGCTGAGAAAGCCAAAATTCTCCCGACTCCCCAGCTTTCACGCAGCTGGGGTGAAAGGATTTGCCAGAGCCAGACTATGTAGGGGATCCGCTGCAGAGCTGAGGGTGCTGTGTGACTGCTGCTTCACAGAAGAAAAAAAAAAGGGAGAACAAACCCACAAGCATTTATGGCTAACCCACCATGCTCCTCTATGCATCCCTGCATTCCCAAAGATATCTGCAGCAGAATTGTATACAAATTACACCATAAACCACCAAGTCTCCTGGAGAGAAAAATGTTCTTCCATTGTGAGTCTGGCATCAGTCTGAAGCAGCTCTTTCAGAAGAGCTGGGTGCAGACTGGATGTGACTGTGATGTCATATAGCAATGAAACATTATCATGAAATGGACCAGAACACTCAGCTTTTTTTATGATAGTAATTGTCTGCCATCACTTCTTAAACCAAAAGGCCCCCCATTGCAAGCAACCAGCTGCATATTTGAGAAAGATTTACCAAAAAGGCAGGACAGATTACATGGGATTCTTACTCGAAAAATAAAAAAGACATTAGAACTTGTTATAAATAAAATAAATCGTGTAAAGGCCCCAATGAAAGTGAAAAAAAAATTGGTTTTGAATAATTTTGATTTCCTGAAAATATCTGTTTTAGAAGTCTGTCTTCCTTTTCTTCCTAGTTTCCATTTTGAGCCAGTGGAAATTAAAGTTGCAGTGCAAAAACACAAGATCCTTAAATATGCTTGTCCAGTTTCTTGTTTAAATATGTTATTACACTGAATGTAAGACAAAACTGGCTAAAACTAATACACTTTTCAGTACTATGCAACGGCTTGTTTTAATTGGTTCAGAAATTGTTGGAGTTTTGTGGCTTAAAATAGGATATTTTTGAGGAAAAACTACAAGCATGTAGATGGACATACAGCATTGCATGTTAACTCTCAGTGTAATTCCCACTTGTTCCACTCAGTTGTCAAATTGTTCCAGTTTTACCACATTTTTATGGCTGTCTAGAAGTCCTTTTCCATCCAGGCCTGTTTATCAACTGATGATTTGACTTGACTATGATCACATTTCTTCCTGTTTTTCTGTAATTGTTGCAATGTGGCCAAAGTAAGGATTATAAATTGGAAAAACATTTCTAAACAGTTTGGATTTAGATGACCAACAACGAAAATAGTAGTTAGATTAAGACACCTTTCCTGCTTTTTGGGTTTAGAATACATACACAAAAAGACCTCCACACACTTTTTCCATTAGGTATAAAAGAGATCAAAATCTGATTAAATTTTTACCTTTTTTTACTCTGATCTTGTGGTACATATTTTTGAAGAGTCGCTGCATTAGAAAGGGGTTTTTGTGACTTTAATTGCTGAAAAATCACTTTTTTAAATCCTCGTGTTTTTTGTTTATTTGTTACAGTTTTGTTAGAGTACAATTTTTGAATGCATGCTGCTAGTGCAATTTCATTTTAACTACATCTTGAATTCTCAATCCTACAGTAGAGTGCCATGTTTGACTTTAAAAGTGACAATAAGTGATCCTGACATGTAGTGAAGTTACCAGAAACAATCAATCATCGCAAACATGTTTACATTAGTTGTTGTCTAAGTCTGGCTTGATGAAAGCTATTAGAAAATCACACAGCTAACCACTGGGATTTAATGCAGGTATGACTAAACTTGGAAATTGGTCTGAGGTGCTTACTGTGCTTCAAATGGCTTCTAATGTAAAGTCAGCGTAAATTACGAGGTTTTTACTGCACCGTAAAACTAAAGAGCTGTAAAACATTAGTAGGGGGTCAATAGAGCTGTTGAGAAAGGGATTGTGTTGCCAGACAATTACAGCTTCAGCCTTAAAGTGATTTCTTTTTTACATCTAGTTTGTTCTGAATCAAAAAATGTTCTGGAATCTCACCGTACATGCTGTACATTACTTCAGTGGCCTTAAGCAAGGCACTCTATTTATATGACTGTTTTTTTTTCTTTTGTCTAAATCTTCTCAAAGGCTTTGAGGTTTGAAACCATAAGGTGTCAGCTAGACACCCAAAGTCTTAGTTGTTCAGTTGTAAATACAGAAATAGTTGTTTCTTAATGAAATAATGTGAACATTTAAAGAAAAAGAAGTATAAAAGTGCATTTCACAAGTTCCAAGAAAAATACTAATAGGGCCTACAGTAGTTACATTTAATTTTAGCAACAAAACAAATTGGGTAACTGTTAAAGACCCATTCCAATCACCTTTTGATCTATTGTCAAAGCGTTCCCAGTGGTCATTTAGCTATGCGTATGTCATTTTAAATCAGATTTAAAAAACGTGTCTTGTTTTCTCAGACATAGTTTCTGCAGAGCAGCAGAGGTTCATTAGAAATTTGCCTCTGAGTTGTGGGCGCACAAAATGTGTGCTATTAGATTTGAAGGTTAAGGTTAGATTGCATACAAAATGTTTAAGTCAAGATGATGAATAATTAAAGTTCTAAATATCTGACGATGTATGACAACGTCTTTTACGTGCGTTTGAGAGGCAGACAGTTTTGGAAAGTCTTGCAGATTTTAATGACTGTGGAAAGAGTGAGCTCATGCTCGTGTAGTAAAGGCATTGACAGTAAAGATGGTGCAGAGTAAACCGTCCCACAGTTTACTGTTGATTTCTGCAACCCACAAAACCTTTTTTTGTCATAAAACCAGTAATTGCATTCTAAAATAGAAATGGCAAACAGGAGCGGTTTTTGTTAAGATTTCTGAGTCATTGCATTATTTCATCTACTATTTCACTTTATTTTAATTTTTTCTGTCTTTTTTCCTTATACTGAACACATTTAGTTGTTTGTGCTTTTGCTTACTAAAGTGTTATTTACTGTAGATGTTTTTTTCTGCTTTACCTAGGAAGTGTGCAGGAACAGCCGCTGGTTTTTCACTCCAAAGTGAAGTCATCTGGATACACCAGCTCCCCGAGGTATTTTCATAGAGCAACCTCTGGCTAAATTAAAACAATGCGACTCTTTTGGTGGTCCGAACACTGATCAAAGAGTGAAAGATAATAATCAATATTATGACGTTATAGCCCCTCAACGCTCTGCTCTGTGTTAAAATGAACACCAATTCCTTGAGACTTATTTCTATCATTCCCTATTTCAACTCTAAACTTTAGCAGGAGGTTTTTGTGTTGTCGCTTATTTTTCTAATTTGTTATCGTTTTCTTTTCAGACGGATTATGTTTTCCCCAAAAACAAATGCTCAGAAGAAAAGTCCCCCTAAAAAGAGCAAAAATGTGTAAGCATTTCCTCTGTCTGTGTTTTTCTTGGCAGGACTTTGTGTTTAGAAGGTTTCTGTGTCATATTGACGATGAGCCTGTTTTTGTCATTCAGATCGTCCCTCCACACAGATTACCCAGCAGAAGATGCCGCCCCGACGATTCCCTGTACCGATCTCAGCCTTGTCAACAATCAAGTCTTGTGCCTTCAACATTCAGGTAAGTCAGGGAGCCTTATTGTTTCTTTTAGATTTTTCAAAATCCAGAAAAACTTATAGGGAAATAAAAATTTGTCTGAGCTGTACTTTTTCTATAAAAAAATTTTTTTTTACAGACCTAAGTCCAAAGAGTTTATCAGTAGAATTCAACAGATGTTACCCTCACGCACATCAAAGCCACCCATGCCAACTCTAGAAACGCATTTTCAATCACAGACTCTGGCTGTCAGATATTTTGCAGATAAAAGTCTGAAGGTCTTTCTCATCTTCCATTTGCAGACCTGACAGTAATTCTCTTCCCAAAGGAATCTGAAATATAGACTCAACCGAATGCAGAACACGCCAACCCTCCTTCTGTCCATCTGAGCTGAGCTTGTGCCAAAACAACTCAGCAAAGTTGATATATGACTACATTTTTCATCGTCCAGTTTCCCATTTCATTTCTGAAGGCACTGATGAGCTGTGAGCTGCCGTGGTTTTCTAAGATTTTTCTGGAGAACACGCAGTTACAGCAGATCACTGAGGTGTGACTATTCATGACACGCTCTCTGATAACCAGAAGGTCACGCTTATCCAACTGCGGTTTCCACTCGTATTCTTTAGGCAGTGAAATGTCCCCGCTGAGGTTTTTTACAACTTCTCTGGGTCTCTAATCAGTTTTGCAGAAGACATTCAAGTACAACGTATCCTTGCTTAAACCACTAACCCTTTAGTACGTGATTTTTCATACTCTTTTTAAATAAAAAACTTAGATTGCTTTTTTGTAAATTGAATTTATTATTTCATTACCACACGCACCTTTTTGGTTTTTTTTGATGCACTAGCTCTGGTAAAAGGTCTTTTCTTAAAATCTATTTGGGATTGTACACTGCTTTTACAACTGAGATCTGGCGGGTTTGTTCGTTTGGTATCACAGATCCTCAAAGTAATCTTTCTGTTCAAACTGCTGTTTTGATCAAATTATAGAAAAGTAAAATTGAATTTGACTTCGCATGTGAGAAATATTGATAAAAATTCTGCTTTATGGGATGTGGGGGCAGTGCATCAGACAATCCTGATTCATTGATGATAAGATTTTTAACAATATTAATTTAAAACATGTTAGTTTCAAGAGATAGCAAAAGTAGACTTGATTAATAAAAAGGTGTAAGAAAAGAGATTTCCTTTTCTAAATAGATAGACCCTATTTTCCTAGAACTTTCCATGCCTTACTAGAAAGATAAGAAACAAGGAAAAAATGTTCTGCCATTGATTGCATAACGTTTACCCCCATTTTCCTTTTTCCTTTTAGGTGATGGAAAACAAATCCTATGTGGCCTTGAAGACAATTCAGTGTTGATGTACAAATCATGTCTGACTGGAAAACCAAAGATTTTTATAGGTAGTATTCATATTTGGAAATCCTGTGCTCAAATCTTTGCTTTAGTTGCAATTTTTTGTCAGAATTGTATTTTTAAATAAAAATTGGAAATCATTTAAAATGTTTAAATATATAATTATGCACAACTGGGTTTTTTGGAGGTTTTCAGGAGTAAGAAAATGATCATTACTCGTAGTTTGGGCCTTTTTTTTTTTGGTCCAGTTTGAATAACGTTGAAATCCAGCTGCTAGCGACAGATTTAGCACACGACGTTCGTTAAACTGCCTCTGATGATGAGTCGTGGCTGAAAATAAAGATCATTGTGTTGTTTAGCAATGATATCCTAAGAGGACAGTATGTATTTTAAAAACTTTAGATTTAAACAAATTAAACCTATGATCATACATTCATTTAAACTTGAAGGGTTGCTGATCCTAAAACATATGGTCCACAAGGGGGCGGTAGAGATAAAAGAGAGGATAATCAGGATAATCAGGGGATTCGTGGGTCAGAATGAGTCAGGCTGGTCTTTCAAATACAGCACCATGAAAGTAACTGTTGCTAACACACTCTGTATTGTATTGAGATTCTTTGTTTGCATTTAGGACATGACAAGCCTGTAAGAAGTGTGAGCTGGAGCCTTAGCAGACAGTACTGGCTAAGTGCATCCAAGGATCTGTCACTGAGAATGTGGACTCACTGCAGCTCAGAACCAGCTATCGTCATGGTATGCCGTTTTTTTGTTCTAATTCACTAAATTATTATAGTAGTTCTTTAATTTTTTTCTCCCACCGTTAACGGGCCCTACTTTGAAGCAGTTCTGCTCTAACAACGGAAAACATGGGAATGTGTCTAGGTTACCTAACATAGGAAAAATGTCCTCATTCTAAGGGGTCTCCAAACTCACATTGGTTTAGAAATAAAACAGAATAACTACAGACATGTGTTGTACACATTTTTCACTTTCTATCAAGCTGTTAAAAGTGGATTTTGTCTGATCCTGGTGTTCAAGGTTAGCTGCACAGGCATAATACTTCTAACATCCCATTTTGGGAACATATGAGATTAGATGGAAAGGTAACAGAAAGAATACCAACTTAAAACTTGAACTAATCGGTAAAATAAAGCAGATCAAAATCAGATTTCCCCCTAGATATTAACAGCAACTGCTGGGGAGATCACAAAAAAGCTGACGTTACTCTGCAGGGGGGCAGAACAAACTGAACTTCTGACAGTGTGTGAAGAGAAAAGATCTGTTTACCAGACACATCAGGATAGTGAGGTGAGCTTCAGCAGTGAAAGAAATAAAATTGATCATAAGTGACCTGGGAGAAGCGAAGGGAAATCTGTTGCTCCAACAGAGTCATCTGCACGGTGTGTGGTCAGGAATGAGAGAGATTGTTGGCTTCCAGCAGAGAACAGGAGAGGCTGAACCTAAACTAAACCACAGATCCTGTCGTGCTATGTAGCTTTATGAAATCCTCAACACTTTTAAAACTTAAATGCCAATACAATCAAAGGCCAATATAAAAACAGTTCTGTCCTTTATAAAAATGTTTATCAGTCAAATAAACATATGGTAAATGGCATATACTTATAGCGCTTATATAGCGCTTTTCGGAGTGTTTGGCTCGGCTGCCAAACACTGGAGCCAACCTCCCACCAGAGGCAAGGTGGGGCTCAGTGTCTTGCCCAAAGGTACTTTGACACATGGGCGGGCAAGGCGGGAATTGAACCTGCAATCTTCCGATTAGAGGTATATATATCAGTTCTCATATCAGTTTCTGGTCAAGAAAATCATTGGACCTGTTGGTGGCTCACCTATACTAACAAGAAAAAGCTTCCGGAGTGATCAGGGGTTTATTAATTTTTCTAGTTCAGGAAATCTTCTAACATCTAGATGTAGCAGGCATCACATTAGGACAATGTCTTTCTGCTTGTGTTCTCATCTTTACTCTGTGAATCTCAGATTTACTTTGTGGAGTCCTGCATGTCCCTCACAAAAATACATGACTTTTCTATTGCAAGTGCTAAAAGTTTGTTTTTTTTTAATTTTATTGACAATTGAGGTATCATACATTAAATTAAGAACAATAACCATATAATCAACATTACCTCGAAGATCAATCCAGAACACTTATAGGCTGCATCGTATAGGATACGACACATAATCCTGAATATGAATTTAAACCTCAGCATAGGAGTTATTCTGGACCACAGATTGAAAATAGTGACATTAACACTATCAACAAGAATACTAGGAAAGTTTAGCTAATCACTGTTTGTACAAGGATCTTGCAAGATTACAGTAAGGTGATTGATTTACTTCTTAGTGAAAGTGTTTTTCTATTGCAGTTCATCCATTGTAATTCCATAACATCATACATGTTTTGCTAACCATTACAAATTAGAAACTAAACTCTGTAAGTTTTATTTTTCATAGTAAACTTACCAATATTACGAAAGTCAAGCACAAAACAGAATAGTTGTGAAATAGTTCTTTGTCTCCAGAGAAATTAAACTCTCTGACGTTAAAAACAAACTATCAGAAGAGAGATGTTTAAAAATGAGGCAAAGGACAACAAGAAAACAAAGATGTGATAATGTGATCAGCAGCACTGGGAGAAAGAAATACCAAAGAGCAATTAAAAAACCCAGAGTGCTTGACAATATCTGCATGCAAATAAACATTTTTATGAAATTAATAAACTTTGAGACCTGATTCTTCAATGTTGTTTAATGTTATAATAATATATTTTAGTATTATTTCAGAAATGCCCACTCTCTGTTTCACACATATAAAGATAAAACTTGTTGAGCATTTATTTATAGATGTGCTGAGTGTGGCACACCACTTACCTAGTAAAACTAGAATAATTCATCTTTGTTAACTGTAACTATGTAATGGAAATGCTTTTTAGTAAAAAATTAAAATAAAAAAAAACTTTCTGGTTTATTGTGTGAAAAAGCAATAATTATTCATAAACTCTATTCTAAATAGAAATGCATGTATAAGAGTAAGCAGTTTTTGTATCAATAATCCAAGGCTTTAAAGAAGTTGTTTTGACTTTTCTTTGCTATCTGTTTCAGGGTGACGGCATGTTTTCCAAGCCTATCAGAGGAGCTCAGTTTTACTACCTTGACAAATTTGTACTTTTGGGATCTGGACCTTCTCTGCACTTGTACCTGTACAATGTAGATGTCACCTGTGACGATATTAAAAGGTAATTAGTGGAGAAAAGACAGAAACATAAGATACTGAGGAATAAACTAACCATTGATTGTTTTGCCTTTACCTTTTCTTTAATGAAAGCTGTAATTTAACATCTGAAGATGTGACACAAAGCTAAAATATTGGCTTTTATCTAATTCTGCAGCCCTGTAGCTAGAATCATAGAAAAACATCATAATTCAACTAAATTGTCATGGAAAATTCAACTTTTTGCAAAAGAAATTGACAAACGGGACAACAAACACCACAATTCTGTTGTAATAATTATACATCTACATAAAAGATCTTTAGATGACTCTGTGGGCCAAAGAAACATGAACGTCACATTATCAGTATTTACTGTCTTGACACCATAGTGTGAACCAAATCTATATGTGGGTTTTCTTTTCAGCTGTGTTTAGGCCAATTTTTTTGTCAACTAATTTTTAATGTAAAATATATGAGATATTGGCAGTGCGTACCAGTTGAAGGATTTCTTTCTAAATTATTAATTTGATGCTAATTCTTTGGCCCACTGGTTTTTTACACATGTAAATAAAAATCGGTTGCCATTAGGGTTTGGGCAAATATGCAGGTCACAATAGGAACCTCAGTCTTACATTTATATGTACATTTTGCAACTGTCAGTTCTTAGTGTTCTAGTTTCAAACCTACACCACTTGTAAAACTTACAAAAAAAGAAGCTGTCTTTTCATGAGTCCTGGTAACATTTAGCTGCTACTGCTGTAATTGCTGCCCCTAAATTACACCCAAAGTGTTCAACTGGGTAAATGAGTATCCATATTCTTTTAAGAGACATATATATTCTTTTGTAAAATATTGTTTCCAAGCATATTTTCGAGTCACTGTTATTGAAAAAAAAAAAAAAAACATAAAGAAGCAATCTCTTTTAGTATAAAAGTTTTGTTTGGAAAGTGGTAAAAAATGTTTTCCTTTAGATACCATCGACGGAGTGTCTTCAAACTGGCAACATGCTTAAAGACATCATCAACAGAAATTACAGCCATGTCTGCAATCAATGACTTCCTCTCCTGTATCCTTTTTCTGTCTCTTATCGTCGCTGCAGCAGTCAATGAAGCCATTAAGGCCTCACTGACAAAAGGAGTCCCCTCTTCTCCCCTGAGAATTGGGTTTGACAACTTCTGTCTGAACCACAGCTATATCATTAAGTCTTCATATGTTGCCTAAAGGCTTCCACTGCAGACTTCACTGGTAAAGCATTTAGGTGTCTGTATTTTTTTTCAAGAATGTCTGCATTCCAACCTCTTGTTAGGGTTTACAGTGTATTTACTTCCCAATAAATCCTGAGAACAGAGTTACATCCTGTCAAGGACTGAATGCTCTCAGTCATGCCTTCCTTGGAAAGTCAGCAAAAACATGAACAAATACTTTTCCTTTTATCTCCTAATTGATTTATTTATGAACCAATAATTCAATCGAGTTTTTTTCCTCTGGAGACAGGCAGGTTGCAACTGGAATAGACCTTCAGTCTATCATAATTACATAAATACACATGCTTAGGTCCTGCGGTTCTTAAAAGTTAGCATTTACCTGTGCAAAGTGCATGTGGACTGTATAGTAAATGTCAAGCAAGCACCAGGAAAAAACCCATGCATGCACGGCACGGAGAACATGCACACTGAATTATAACTTACTACAATTTTTTAGCAGTGCACTATTGTTTCTTGGTGACTAAAAATGATTAGCAAAAACGTCTTTCTTTATATTTAGTTTTAGTTTCGGAGCCCCTAAAGGGAAATATAAGTAACAAGAAAAAAAAAATAATGGTATCACGTGCCAAGAGAAGTGGTCCGCATGTGAAACCATGGTGCGCATGAGAAACTAAGGCCAAATCCAAATTGCTTCCTTACCCCTTCAGTTTCTCCATATCCCCACATTTATGAGATATTTAGAGATATGGAAAAATAGTGGCTATGTCCGAATTCCTTCACTACTCATTACATTGTGCACTATATAGTGCGTTTGCCATCTTGCAGTGCTGTCTAAATCTACAACTCCAAAATTCAGTACCCTAGAAATTTCCCAGAAGTCTCTGCAAAAAACCAGTGTGCATCGATGCTCACTAGATTGGCGAATATAGACCACATTGCATTGAGTTTTAACATTTTTCTTGTGCAAAAATTGAGTTTAAATGTATTTTTTAAATAAACCATGAATTGTTTCATCCTCAGAACACAGTGGATTAATAAATAGCTATCATAAAATGCTCGTATTGATTATATTTTTACTTTGTGAAATCGCTGCCGTCGTATTTGCTGTTTCAAAAAAGAAAGTAGTCAGCATGGTGTCCGAATTGTTTTAAAATCCAGAGCACTATATAGTCCCGCACTATATCGTTTTTCAGTAGTTAGAGAGTAGGGAAGGAATTTGGACATAGCCAGTGTCTTCAAATTCAGACATTACTACAGCTCAATGACGTCATCAATAGTTGTTGGTCATCTAAGTTAGCACACAGCTGCTAGCGATCGGAAAATACATAACAACATCAGTTTTATAACTTTAGAAAGTCATGCAAAACAAAAACTCAATACTTACTTTGTAAACTGTAAACTGCGGTTTGTGACACTATGCACTTCTACTCTGCACCACAGTTGCGACACAGATCAGCCTACCGGGGGATGGATAGCTAGACCTAAGTCCCTAGGGACTCCACATTAACTTCTTGAGACCTGGCGTCCACATACAATATGGGTTTTATTTTCACTTTAGTTAATTCTGATATCCTTGGGCCCTGTGACTAGGAAATAAAACAGCATATCAAACAAGAGCTCAGATCTCAAGAGGTTAAAAAAAGCACTTCTGGACACCTCTACAGCTTCAAATACCCCTACCATTGGAGCAATAGGGAGGAGCCAGAGGGGTAGGGAACCAATTTGGATTCAGCCTATAAGGGGTCATTTGCTCACAGGAGAGCAAATGAGAGACATTTCCACTGAATCCTCAAAGAAACATAAAAGAAATAAAGATTGCACTGGTTTTTCATGCGTTCGAGAAAGTATCTGGTGCCCACAACAAACAAACTGGTGCACATGAGAAAGTACCTAGTGTGCACGAGAAACTAAGTGGTCATTTGTGCATAGGAGACCTTTCCAGCCAATCACCTGAGGATGACATTACGTGAGTTGGTTGAGTTTGACTCATCTACAAAGACATTGCAGCTTTGCTAGGCTGGCGTCACCATTATGTTATCTCTGACCATCACCCAAAAGCCTGCTAAATCATGTAATTTGTTTCGGCACAAGGGATACACTAGCTTTGATCAACTGCTATGCTGCAGATGAGTTTCTTTTCGTGAGCACCAGATACTTTCTTATGCGCACCTATTTTTCAACTTCTATGTCCCTTTAGGTGGCCTGTATTAGTTTGATATTTTGTTTATTAGCACAATAGCATTATTACTACATGAAAGACAAATAAATCTTTGAACAGCACATTCAGACATTGTTTTAGTGTGTGGTTCAGATCGGTCCATTCAAGTGGTGGACATGAACAGAGGGGGCGTGGCTTCAACTATGGCAGAGGCCCACAGCAGAAGCATCCACTGCATCACACAGAACAAGGTAAAAACTTTTACAAAATCCTTTTACCATAAAACTTGTCAAATTTTCTGAAGGGCAGGGTAAATTGAGACTTGATGTTTGTTTGTTTTTATTTGTTTAATCCACTTGTAACAGGTAAAACCAGAGAGATAAGTATATTAATAAAACCTATAATTTTAGGTGAATATCTAATTCAAAAAAAGAAAGCAAGTCCAAGAGCCAAATAATTACATGAATATTGCTATATTCAGCAATATTTATGCATAGAAATTTGTTCTGGAGATTCCTTGCTGCTTAAGTAGTTTAGCATTCAGTCCACTCCCGCCCGCACCCGCAAAACTCAGAGAATTTAGTCCCGCACAGTAATAGAGATGCATTGATTTTGTATCGTCCCCCGTCCCGCAGGAAAAAAACACGTATTTGTATTGATATTATTAAAGAGATTCATGTCCTCCTCCAGCCTCATCTTTTGATGCATTCTTCTCTTGTGTAATGTACAACTTCAATATTAAATATATTTTCACAAATCCTGTTCGGTTAAAAGTGTGCGTGTGTGCGCGCGCAGACAGACGGCCTGAAGCGCGCTCTTAGTAAGAGGCGGGGCGGGGTGTTGCACACCCCCCAACAACAGGTTTGATGACAGAGGCCATTGGGCATCTCTACCTGGTGCTTCACGGAGCTTCAGTACGTAAGACTCCAACAGCCGCACAGCCTAACGTAGTCCGCTATTATATATTCATCCGATATTCATGCCAGCACTGATCCCGCTGGGTTTATTTTTTGCCGCCCGCTCCCGCCCGCAGCACAATCCAAACATCACAACTTTTCATTTTATCAGATTCAGGAAGTCAGGGCAAATGGTTGTTTGTGTAGATCGAAGGTGTAAATCACTGTTGAACATGATTGAAGTTCTGGTTGTGGGCAATACAGCCACATGGGCTCCACAATGAACTGGAAAATCATTGCTTCCGACAGTAAAGATCGGATGTAAAAACAATATAATATAATATAATATAATATAATATAATATAATATAATGATGTTCCTTGATGGAGTTGCATTACTTCATCAATAATGGTTATAATTATTAGCTCGAATGGGTTAGTACGGGTGGCCATGTTGCAGAGGTAAAGCGGTTCTCTGATTGGAAGATTGGAGGTTCAGTTCCCACCCCGCCTGCCCATGTGTTGATGTCACAAGAACAGGCAGATGGCTGGATTCAAATGCAGCAGGTTTATTAGCCCGCCTAAAGGTCCACAAAGCTAAATCAGGGTCAGAAAAGCAGAGGTCAATAACAAGCATGAGAGAAGAGACAGGGGTAGTCAGGATCCAGGTGACAGTCGGGGCAAGCAGCAGGCAAGCAGAGTCAGAAACAGCATCAGGAAACAGAAGATCATAGCCAGATACACCACTTACTAATGCACATCGAGTAGCACAAACAGTACTTCACAGTGAGTAAGGCTCAGTGCAGTGCTTAATTATGCTGTGGTTGATTGAGTGAATGAGAGTCAGGTGTGCGACATCCTGGAAGTGTGCGCTGGGGTTGCTGGGAGATGTAGTGTGGATAGACCTCTGGAGATGGTTCATGTTAGTGACCAGAGGGGAGACAGAGCTCTCCTGTCCTTCAGACAGTTGAAGTGTCATCAGACACTGAACCCCACATTGCTCCTGGTAGTTATATTTTGGTCCCAGTGTTAGACAGCAACACTATCAGTGTGGACATGGTTGAATGGGGATATAATAAAATACCTCACACCATTCAGTATCGAAAGAGTGGACGAGTCAATACAGCTAATTAGTACCTATTAAATATATAATCATCTTCCAGTAAGGAGAGTCGTAAAGGTACTAAATTATACTGTTAATTGTTTTGCAGTTACAGCAAAATAAAATAGTGGTCCTTTAATTATTTTTGCCTGTTCATGTTTTTTAGATCAAGCAAAAGTGTAGGTTTGGTTGTAAAGGAAGGCCTGTACTCAGTGACCCTTGACTTATTTAAGTTCTGCATTTTTATCTCAACATACTGAACACTCAGGCCAGCCCGGATTAGGGGGATAGACCGCAGCCAATGGCACGTACAGAATGCTTTAACCCGTTCAGCTGCAGCTCTCTCCTGCATACAGCTGACCAGCCCAGGTGTGCCTGCTCTTTGTCACGCCAGCTTTTGTGCGCCAAACCCTGTGGAAAGCCCGTGGCTTGTTTTTTCAGCTTGGCTACTGCGTCAGCGAGTGTTGTTTTCCTAAGTGCCGGAGGGCCTTTGAATGCTGCAGGGTTGGTAGCTGTGGATCAGAGGGATTGCCCTGCTGAAAAACTTCACACATAACTTTACACTTCCATCTCCTCTTGCTTTGTCGTACCAAGGGGGTGCAAACGTCATGGACTGCAGCCCGAGAGGCACCTTTCTCACTCCAAATTTCCACCGCCTCCTTCACGACCTTCACCTGGAACTCATCATAGCTGAGGAGTTCTCAGAAAAAGGGAATGGAAATGCCCTCACAGATGCGTACTGCCGTACAGTTAATGGAAATCTAAACAAAAGACACTCCTACTGTTACACGCTGTCTCTCAATCTCACATTTAACTATGCGATCCCCTATGTTTTAAAGTATATGATCTTGGCATGGTGATGCAAATATAACATTTCATACAGAAAACGTGAAGGGAAAATTCTAGATGTTTAGCCGGAATCTATCTCAATGTGGTACATGAACCATGGAAAATAAAGTGGAGCCTCATTAGCAGCAGTTTTGCTTCAATTTCACATTTCTTTCTGCCCTTATGTGCATACATTTAATGTCAATTTCTGATTGTAAATTGCTTTGCCTTAAAATCATGATCAAGACTCTTGCTTAACCAAATGAAACAAAATCACAAACAGCACAACTTAGTTTAGCACAAAAATCTAGATTTGGAAATACATGTGTGATAAAAAAAAACTCTTGTGCATTTCAAATATTAAAGAGCCTGTATCATACCATTCTCAAGCCTTTCAGAGTATGTATTACTAAAGAACAATTAAATCAAAATGAAATATAACTTATTTTTCGCAACTCATTTTCCTACCCGGAAGTGAGATGACTCGATCTCTGAGGCACCGCCTATCGCTCCCTGGGGGGTGCCGTCCATTTCATGATGTCAACCTAGAGCCGGCCTCAGCTGTGTGTCTGTGTCTCGCCCACGAAAACTAACAACATCCGAACTTTGATGAATGTGCATATTGTGTATGTAAAATGAAAGAGTTTTGGCGATCACCGCTAGCTCTGCTGAGACAGTGGGGGGTGATTGGGGGGGTGGTGCTGGCAGCACAGAATCTTCCTGGAAGGGGCTGTTCCTCACGGCATAATGGGAGAACTCATTTGTTTTTGTGGATTGGTGCTCAGAAAGGACTACTTAGAAATGTTTAAATGGATCAAAATGCTGATTATGGGTTGTTTTTCATAAGGAATTAACTTTATCATGCTCTTAAAAGCTCTAAAAGTTGATTTTGTCATACACAGGCCCTTTAATAAAGAAATTGGGACATATTTTTTTACAGAAGTCTTTCCTTGTTCTGTTTTTCTCAGAATCTTTTGAAAATATGTTGAAAGAGCATAAATAAACACAGAGGAAAAAAGTAACACTAATAAATGTTGGCAGCAATTTTTTGTATTTAATTGTGTGTTTGAATTTAAAACTACTTTTTTGGTTTGTTTTTCTGTGTGTGTCTTTCTAGGGCTCCAGATTCTGCACACAAACCTCTGATTCATACAACCTTTTCATTACCAGTGCAATCACTGATGGTTTGAAGCTTTGGGACCTTCGCACAATGAGGTCTGTATGGATTTAATGACTAACCTTAACATTATCTATGCAAAACTATATTTAATTAACAATTTATTAATTTTTATTTCTCTGCTACTTTGTCTGCTTGCAGAAAAATAAAACAAATCTGATCCTCAAACTATGTGAAGGTTTTTACCCTACAGACATTCCTCACTTGATAAATAATTTGGCAAATATTCAGAAGAGGAAAGCTGAAAAATACTTCTTTTGGCCCCTTTTCACTGATGTGCTTCTTAAACTGATAATTTCTGAGATCTTGTTGGAGCTCGATTGTTCTTTTTGGCCGAGCTGAAGACATCAGTATTGCATTCCTTCATGTCTGAGACTGCTTCTTCATTAGACTCTTCCTTCTAGACTACCTTGATAGATAGTGCAGATACTTTTAACATCAACTGAACCAGAGACATTTGTAAACTTGAGGGTTTCATTAGAACCCCCTCAAAGATGCACTTTTTCCAGGATGAAACTTTTTTTTTGATTCATTTCTAATGTTAGTTTTAGAGTTAAAATCTATTGGCTACTATGACCCTAATTAAAATCAATCACTGCAGTCAACTTTTCTTTTTCCAAAATGTCTCTTCTTATAAAAACAAAAAGGTTTTATACAATTCAATTTAATTCAACTCAGTTCTATTTATATAGCCCAATATTACAGCACAGTTGTCTCAACGGGATTCACTAATTTTACTAAACATAAATTCAGTTCTAAAATACAATAGCTGATTTCTTAAACTAAAATAAACAGACTAAAGTGAACTTCGTGCAGTTTGAAAAACTAGTTGCGAAAGAGTACACCTCCTAACTCCTAAAGAAACATTTTTGCCGGAATAATCTTAGACTACTTACTTTCTGCATATATTAACATAGTATACAGTTGAAGTATTGCTTTGTTGTTAAATTTTTTGAGACCTGTGGGTGAACTTCTACCCTTGGGCTATCTTGGATGACCCCACCCTTACTTTGACATGTTCTCCCTACCATGACAAAGGTGGATAAAGGTGGAAAAATTTCATGTAATCCAATGAACCAGTGAAGATCACAAAAAATTGAAAAAAAAAAAGGTTCAGAGCTCTGTCTAGTGAATCTAGATGACCCAACTCCCAACAGTAAAGTGCCTAGGATAGCACAAGGGTTACAGTCCCACTCCGATCATATTTTAATCTACAGTGGGACAAAAAAGTATTTAGTCAGTCATCAATTGTGCAAGTTGTCCCACTTAAAAAGATGAAAGGCCTGTAATTTTCATCATGGGTATACCTCAACCATGAGAGACAAAATGAGAATATAATCTAGAAAATCACAATGTCTGATTCTTAAAATTTATAAATTACGGTGGAAAATAAGTATTTTGTCAGTAACAGAAGTTCCACTCAATAATTTGTTAGCAGGGACATTTTGGCCCATCCCTCCATGCAGATCTCCTATAGAGTAGTGATGTTTTGGTGCTGTTGCTGGGCAACAATGACTTTCAACTCCCTCCAAAGATTTTTTATGGGGGTTAAGATCTGGAGACTGGCTAGTCCTTGAAAAGCTTCTTACGATCCACTCCTTCGTTACCCTGGCAGTGTGTTTGGGATCGCTGTCATGCTGAAAGACCCAGACACGTTTCCTCTTCAATGCCCTGGCTGATGGAAAGAGGTTTTCACTCAAAATCTGATGACACATTGTCCCCATTCATTCTTTGCTACATGGATCAGTCGTCCTGGCCCCTTTGCTAGAAAAACAGCCCCAAAGAATGATGTTTCCACCCCCACCCCGCAATTTGAATAAAAAAATACTCGTAAATGAAATTGTAAGATTAATTTTCTATATCCCTTGTGCTATCCTATGGGGTCAAGATGACCATTGACGTGTTATCCCTACCATGACAAAGGTAGATAAAGGTGGAGAGGATTTCATGTAATCAGTGAAGATCACAAATCATTGAAGTAAAAGGTTCAGCGCACTGTCTTGTGGGGTCTTGATGACCTCACTCCCAATGTCAAAGTGCCTAGGTGCCGAGATGAAGTTTGCAGTTGGACATGATTACTGTAAGACTTGATGATTTTACTTTTCTGTTGTTTTTGTGAAAGCTGTGTGAAAGCTGGATCCAAAGGCAGTCATTAAAATATATTAAGCCATTACCCAGTATTTTTTGTGAGCATGCTTCAGTAAATGCAGAAGTGTAAACTAGTTGGTTGAGAGAATGACCAGGAAGACAGTAGTGTCGAGAATGGAAAGCAGAGTTCATAGGGTAAGTGGACAGATGAAAACACAGGAGTTCAAACTGAGCACTACAATGCTGAGTGACCTGAACATCACCAGACTGATGGAAAACAAAGATCTGGCGATGACTATTGAGAATCTTGGGGAAGATATACTGCAGGGAAAGATTTGATGGAATGCAGCTGCACCAGACGGCTGCCAAGATGCCGGGATTCCACGTCAGCGGACACGCCCACTGAGGGAGACAGGCAAAGAGGGACGGCGGGACAAAAAGAGAGAAGGGAAAAGCAGGAGACGAAAAGAGAGCTGAACAATTCTTAAGCTATGACAACATTTTTTTGTAAAGTTGTACCACTTCTGCCATTGCAGGCATTCATAGTTGACCCGGTCACCTGAAGGTTTCCAGGTTACACAACTGCAAAACAAGCCTTGATCATTTTCTCTTTACCACAGTGCAGATTTTTACCAATATGGCTTCCTTTTGTGAGTTTAAGCATGTTTTTGTGAGTCAAACATCACTGTTTTGATCTTATCTAAAGTTATTGTTCCAAAAAACTAAAGTAACCATTTTACACCACTTGATGATCATTTCACCTTGTGTGCTCAATAAGAAGCTCATTGTATAATAAATACATGTTATTCATTGCTAAACGCGTTTTTCTAGATTGAGCTTTAAAGCTAAATTTCAAGTATTGATGAAAGATACTGATGTTAGTGGCATTCCAGTAACACGTTAACACGTTGCACTGAAACACTTTATCTTCACAATCTGAGTCAGAGAAAAGACCCAGACAGTAATTTATTACAGTTGAGTGATAAAGTCTCTTTAAATCAAGAACACACTAATCATCATATCATGAAAGAACATAACTGATTATGAACATCAATGTAACACAGCAACTGCACAGACTCCCACTTTTCAGAATTTGACCTTCTACAACTGTGTAAGTCATCTGGAAATTTTCAGGTATTCATCACTTATGAAACACAGAGAAATGTGTCTTCAGAGCTTTTGCCAACATCTCTGCTTCAGTAAAACACTGGATCCACATTTTGACTTCATATGTTGCTTTTTAAATGCGATGATGACAAAGAATATTTAAAATCTGCAGGTTTTTGAGAATATTTGGATGTCATAGGACAATTTTCCTATTTGATTTAAAGGTCGCACACAGTTTTTAACTGGACCATAGCTTCATAGCAACTACTTTTTCCTTCCTTTTTTTCCTGCAGTAACAGCCGTGGTTTATTGTGTTTTCTTTACCATCTATGATTGTCGTGTTATTGGCTGCAGAAGCTCTAAGTCACGGCCCATTTTCATTTGTGAGCTTCCGCTTTCATTGCATGAAAATTTCCTAAGGCTGTGATGTACTGAGGTTTACACAAGATGCACAGTCAGCCTACAGGAACATACAGCGAGGGAACAAGCGGATGATTTTACAATTTCAGTTCTGGTGCTGAAAACAGCCAAGCACCAAAAAAATGCCAATGAGCTGAATAACTGCTGTGACCCTGTTTGAGCAAAACACTTATGTCCTCATCAGTTTTCTTTGAGAACTCACTGTTACTGAGTACCGGTATATCAAGTTTCTCTATGGTCGCCAGTGAATATGACCTACTTTTATTCCCCTCAATAACATGAACACGTGACACAACCCTGTCTGTATGCCAGGCCACAGAAAAACTCAAACTGTAAAGACAGAACCTGTTGCTGCAGACCAAATCAACCAGCAAAAATGTTGAACGAGGGATCAATTGGTCAGTTCCTGTCTCCTGTCTGTTCTATAGTTTGTTGAAGGGGATTTCCCTCAGTACTGTCAGTGTTTGTAAAGTGTGCCTATGTCTTTTTGAACTTCTCAGTAGTCCTTCTTTCACATCAGGTCCTGTTGGAATGATAAATCACCACCTTTTCCATCGTTCCTCCAGGTGTGTCCGGCGCTATGACAGCCACGTGATTCGCTGCCACCCGTGCTTTTCTTCCTTCTCACCCTGCGGACGCTTCATTGCCACCGGTTCAGAGGATAAATGTGTAAGGTCCTTGCATTTGAGTTTTTTTTCCCTTTACATTATTCCTTTTTTATCCTTCCTTCCTATATGTGGATTATTTATTTGTTTGTCATTTTAACTCTGAGGTTTTTCTAAATAATCACAATAGGCATAGCTAGGGTGGCCCTGAAGAGCAAATCACACTAACAAATCACTCATTGCAAAAACATGTTTTTGTTTCCAATCTTGGAAAAAAAGAAAGAAAAATTGAATATATATAAGAAAAAACTATATATATATATATATATTGTGTTTTATGAATTTAATAACTACTAACTGGCACTGAAATGCCACCTGCTTGATTTAAATAATAATCTTTTAACAAAAAAAATTTAGTGGGCTGCTTACTGACACAAATAAGGAAATTCTATTTTTTTTATGTTATTGTGCTTATTAATCACGTCTGCAATATGTCAGTTTATTGTAGACCAATTTTGTGCTTTTAAAATTATACAAAACTGGACTTGTGCAAACAGAAGAGGATATACGGACAAAGACAATTATAGGACTATGGGAATCAGGGAATATAAAGAATTATGGAGAGATTTAGAAAGGAAAAGAAATATTGGAAATGCTTGTATTATAGCAATAATTTAATATTCAGTGTTGCACAAAGTTTAGGCAAAAAACATTGAGAAGATCACTGATCACATTAAGTGTCAGCTGCATCTTTCTGATGAATGGGATAAAGTGTAAAACTTCCCTTCTCACATTATGTCCTCCTTAAGGTCTCCTCTTCTAATATCTTCCAGGTCTTCTCCATATCTGCTCACCCCTCGCTTCCTCTGATCTCCCTCTCAGATCTCCTTTCTGTCCCAGACTGTAAGATTCCTGTCTGGATGCCAGTGTTTTCTCTCATGGTGCACTCCAGCTCTTTTTTTTTTATATCCGGCTGCTGAACTTCATCATGCAAGTTCAAACTGCTTAACTTACTTAAACATGTAAAGGCTCAAGATTACAGCTTGGTATTTTATCAGCTTTACCCCAGTCTATGGAAGGCACAGATTGTGCTTGACAAAGACATTTTTATCTACATCCAAGGCTTTTTTCCAAAGAAATCAAATCTTGCATTTATGTCAAGCAGAACTGGTTAATGGCTTTTCCTGGCTCCCTTACATTTGTTCTCAAGATGTATTTAGAAGATAGCCTCCCTTTTTTTCTCTTCTCAGTTTTTGACTGTGGGATATTTATTTGTTTAAAACTGTGGAATAATATACGCGCGCTGCTGGTGATTATTAATTATGGGGATTCGGCACAGCAAGGGCATTTCAGAGCATCTCTGTAGTGATCGAACATTTCCAATGCTTCCTGGAAATTGGGAGAGTATTTGTGGCGAGCTACATGGTATTTATTCCAAACTACCCTGAGACTTCTGTCAGCCAGGCACATTTGTACTTGTCTTCATATTTCAATAAGCAGTCATGGAAAAAAAAGACCAGCATTAGCCCTTTGAAATGACTGATTAAAAAAAAAAAGGTATGCACGTATATAAAACATTTGCTGTTTCAGGAGCTTCAGTTTTGTAAACTGACACAAGGGCTAACTCTTTTCTGTTTAAGCCATTAAACATCATTGGCTCTTCCAAGTATCTCATTGTCTTCACATTCTGTACATAGAAGCACATTTATGTTTTGACCGTTTTTGTTTTCTGGAAAATGTAATTAAAAAATGCTGTAAGAATCTGGTGAATTGTCAACTGAAAAAACTTTTTTAAATGAGTGTTTTTGACATTAGAGCAAAACCTTTTATCTTAATTATACTTCATTGAATCAATCTTGGGATGCACTGTGCTGCAAAGGTTAGAACTGGTCGCAGCTGATTCAAATACCAGGACAGAGAGCCTTCCCGCGTGGAATTTGCATGTTGTCCTCATGCAAGTATTGGTTTTCTCCGGACACTCCAGCTTCCTCCTACAATGCAAAAAACATGCTTCATAGGTTCATTGGTTACTCTAAAGCAGGGGTGTCAGAATCCAGGCCTTGGGGGTCAGTGTCCAACATGTTTTCCAACCAACCTGCCACTGAAGCTTCTTGTTAGCCAAACACACCTGATCCAGGTAATCAGCAGCGAATAAGGCAGAATTTCTGAAAAACCAGCAGGAGGCCAGCCCTTAAGGCCTGGAGTTTGACACGTCTGTTCTAAAGTGTCTCTAGGTGTGCATGTGTGTCTGTCGCAGTGATTGTGTAGCCCTGTGACAGACCGGCGACATTTCCAGGGAAAACCCCGCCTCCAGCCAACAGACGGGCTCCGGCAACCTCATGACCCCAAAAGGGTCATATAGCAGCTTAAGTGGATGGATGGATGGATGGATGGATGGATGGATGGATGGATGGATGGATGGATGGATGGATGGATGGATGGATGGATGGATGGATGGATGGATGGATGGATGGATGAATTGACTTATCATTACTCAGCAAACTAAACAACAGACTTAATTGGAGAAATTGGTTTTAGGATTTTCTGTCACACTTAGTAATTCTTTTTATCATAAGTATTTTGATGCATAAAACTGCACAGAAAGGAAATTGATGTAATAAAGTTCAATCCTATGCAAAGTCGTATAAAACACAAAGTTGCATGAACCAAAATCTAGACATTTAATATATTTCTTTTTATTTTCCTACTAAACTCTCACAAATATTAAAATCAAGATATTTATCTTGATTTTATTTTCTATGTGCAGATTTGAGGATGTTTTAAGCTCAAAATTTGTTTCACTTCTTTGTCTTTTCAGGCTTACATTTATGATATCCGAAGCAGCCTCCACCTCCACAAGCTTCACAGACACACAGACACAGTTCTCAGTGTTTCATTCAATCCTGCCAAGCCAGAGGTAAGACTCTTTTCACAAATTTAATAACAATTTTTTTTTTAAAAAAGGTCAAGTTTGTGTCAACTCCTGTCCAGAGAGAATATTAGTAAATGCCCTTTTTTATGTTTTCTGCTTAATTGTGAATTGTCTTTAGTAATTTTTGCTCATTTTACAGATGGACACGCATTTAAAAAATTCAAGTCAAGCAAAATTTTATGCTATTCTTCATATTTTTTAGTTGAAATTGTTTTTTGTGGTGTCATTTTAGTAAAGATAAAATTGATTTTTTTTAATTGTTCTGTTTAGTTTCATCTTCACATTAAAAATACTGTAGATCAAACTAGTAATATCTCAGATATTTTTTTGAAAGTTCGCACGGTACAACGCTTCTTTCAGGAACAGAAAAGAAGGATATTACATTGAAAAAAATTAAGAGTTTAGAAAGCATTAGTCTCTTCTCTTATGGACATTTTTACTCAGATGTGAAGTTTTTGGTTCTTCATTTTTGCTGCAACACAAATCCGTAGTGTTTGCATCCTGGAACAAGAAGGTTTCCATAAGTTAAACCATGTGGGCATCCAATAAGAAAAATAAAAATGAGTTTTTGTATGCTGTTATCTGCTTTGGGTTCAGCTACCTTGCCTTATTATTGTACTAAAACATTTGCAGGTTCGGATTGAAGTTTTTTCTTTTTATAAAGCATTAATAGAAAATGTCTTTCACTCTCACAGCTTCCTTTAAATTTAATAAAAAGAACTTTGCTGTGTCTTTCAGTACAGGCTCTTAAAAAAACATGTAGGGATTTTATCTTACCAAAAGTCCCATCCAAGGATTTATTTTGAACCCTTTAAAGCAGAGATAACGCTGCATCAGAAACTATTTTTCTATGTTCTTCTGAGCCTGCTGAGATGTCTCCTGAGTTCCTTTTTTTTAATGCATTTGAACCACCTCTGTGTAACTTCACTCATCTAAACTTTGCATTCACAACATCTGGTGCATCCAGATTTTCAGGTTAAAAAGTGAAAACTTTGGTGCACAGCCCTGTATTGGCTGCAGTGTGCTGCGGTGTCAAAGACACTCCATTAGTCAGAGCATACTTGCTGTGCAGCATTTCTTCTGCACATTCTGTAGTTTGTAACACAGAGTTTAAAAAAAAGCTCATAAAAGGACTACATTTTTGCACATGTTAAATATTAATGTGCTTTTGCTGCATGTAAATACAGTCAAACATGCATGTATTTCTTTTCTATTACGGTAAAATCTTTTTTCCAGTGGTGAGAATAATATTTTTTTTTACCTATAGGAGCTTTGTCAACTAAAACAAGGGGAGTGTTTAGAAAATAGTTTTTTCTTTGGTAGAAAAACTGTAAGTTAGATAAAGCTTAATAAAAAATGTTGAAAGAAAACTACCCACAATCAAATTTAAAAACCTGTAACAGCAGATTTAATATAAAAAAGTCAGTTTAGTCCGTTTTGATTCTGTGCTGCTTATTCTTATGTTTAATGCGCGGTGTCCCCAAACTGAGTCACTGTGTGCAGTTGGGTCACATTTTAGGGCCAGATGTTCTTGACATTTACTGCTTTTCAAACCTTGTGATGTAAGACAGATAGTGTAATGGACATTTTCCACTCATTTTTTACTCGTTATCCACGTTAATAGACCATCAAGCAGACAAATCTGCCATTAAAGTTAATCCTTCCAGGTTTAGACCTGCAGTTTTCCTCAGCAGGAGGTCCCTGCTTTTACTTCCGTTTTTTGTGTGTCCTTTAAAACCTTGTGGCATTTCACAGAGCTTGCCTCTGTAAAGGTTGGCATGCCTCTCTGTCAGACCAACATTAAAAGGGTCAACTGCTTTTTAAGTTGTTAACAGACTCCAATTCCTGTTATTTATGAAGATGCAGACATGGAAGATGAAAATTTACATCGATTTGTTTATTGTGGTTTGTGTTGTTCTTCCTGTACTTGTTAGCTCTTCTACTAAACATCCTCAAATCTGCACAAAGAAAATAAAATCAAGATAAATATCTTTGCTTATAAGGCAAAGTATATAGAAGTCATTTAAAATAATACAATAGGTAAGAATGCTGTACAAAAGCGGCAAATAACGGTAAAAACGTGTGTATTGAGAATTTTTAGATCACTAAAACATGGATGGAATCTGTAAGATTCTACTCCTTCCTAACAAAACTTTTAAGTGTTGTATTGTTATCCTTTTTTTTTTAATAATTTACCTGCATTAAATAAATGGAAATTATTGAGTTTATGTGTTATTCCTGGACAATATTTTTCATTCATCAATTCACAGCAGATTTGATGTTGACAGAATCTTGTTTAAAGACCCACACCAATGAAAATTGTGTTTTTCACATGTTCTTGTAGCATTTTTCTTATGTTGGAGGACGTATGTTAAGAAAATTAAGATTAAGAAAGGAAATTTGGAGTAGGCCTTGTCGTCGAGTAGCTTGTCGTTTCTAACGTACAAACTACAATTGGCAGGCCACACGCTCCCTGCTCTACTCCATTCTGTTGCATCCACTTGCAGACAAGTAGATCCATTAACGTCTTTGATTTCCTCATCCGAGCTGCCTCTAACTGTTATGGCTGGGTAGCTCCATTATTGCTCGCCATTTTTGTTGCTGCAGTAATGCTAGGTTGGGGTCGTGAGGACTGTAAGCTAGACAGGGATAATGGGAAATTAGAAAAAGGGTTACTCCCCACCAATGGTCCCGCCCACAACTCGGTGATAGATTTCTGACAAAGAACTGCCTATGATACTATGTCCTAGAAAACAACTCAGGTTTTTTGATTTTGCCTAAAAACAGCATGAATATGATTAAAGGACCACTGGAACGCTTTGAAAATAGATCAAAAGATGATCGGAGAGGGACTTTAAGGAACTTAGTCATAATAAAAACCTGGTGCACCCGTCCATCTTTTTGCCTGATGCAATATCAGATGTCTTTAAGGTCCTTTTGGTCCGACTCCAAACAGTTAAAAGTTTGCTCTGTGAAGGCTAGACTTTAGATTCAGCATCTGCCAGCTCTAGAATGTCACATGAGAGTGAGATAAAGACTGAGCAGAGACAGACTCACTCAAATCAATTTAGCTGGAACTGCCAAGAAGAGGAAGTTGCGATTTGGCCAAAGTTATTTTTAAGAATCCAAACTTTTCACAGGCTGTGGACAAAATGTTTCTTCTTTGACATCAGTTTTAACTGAAATCTATTTTTTTCTCTTCCCGAAAAGTCAAAACATGAAGGACATTATGCTGATTGAAATGACAGATGCAGTCCTCATATATTTATCCGCTTGTTTTCTTAGTATTACGTTTTGGAAATTCAACTGAACTCCCATTTATAGTCTAAAACTACTCTGACCGGTCACTTCTGATGCACTTAACATGAAGTTTTTCATGCTTTCTGTGGGTAAGCTGTTCTAATGTTCTTTAAAATAAGTTAGGAAATTATACAAATAGTTTTTTTTTTCTTACGTAACTTATTGAAATGGTATTGGGACATAAAAATCTTAATTCAAATGAAAAATAAATATTTTTCTTGACCTTTCACGATAGTTTGCTCTCAAACCAGCTGTCGTCTTCACATCCTTTCCTCTATCACCACATTTAACTCCACTCAAGTCTGTGTATTTTGATGTTATTCCACTCATAAATCTTTAGATCCGTGGAAAAAGCAACAACACAATCCTCTGTCTGTCCATGTTGCCACAGCCTTAGCTTTGCTACAAACCCAAGACTTTCCGTAATCCAGGGTGGTAACATTGGAAACAAGGGCCTGTTGAAAATTCAGCCCATACTACACTTTTAATTGTCATTTTTATTTATTCTAAGGACTTGTGATTTGTGGTCAATTTATCATGGTATTAAGTCAACATCCCAGATGGTACCTATTATGCAACCTGCTGTACACACCCAGTTTGGAAATATTTAAACAAGACTTTAACATAAAAAAAAAAAATCTGCAAAAAAATGAAATAAAAAAAATAGTGTCTTTCTTTGGCAGTAAAAGAAGCACACTTATGTGAGTGTCATAGAAGAAGATAGGGAACATTTGGCTCCTTGTATCAGGTTAAGGGATTAGGCCTTACAACTAATACATCAAATAAATATTTAAACATAAAAACTAAGAAAAACTGTGAATGTATGTGCTAACAGAGACACACATTGGGTGCATGTACTTCCATAATGGAAGTAAATGCATTATCTGCCCTCATGTACACCTGAAGGTTTTTTGTGCACAGAAAACGGGCAGCAACTCTCCCCCAGTGAAAGCCGATTAAATTCCCTGCACTTTTATTGTGTTTGAGTCATCCCCAGACCTCGGCAGCTGTTACTCCCCTTCCCAGCACAGGCCGGGAAGGGATTCCTCCAGCATTAAGCCAGTTTGGGACGTATGGAAAAATGTTGGGCAAAGCCAATTGTGGTTTTTATCCCGGCACAGTGAAGCTTTATTTTCTGTTGAATGGGGACACTTTAAATAGATGGCACCTTTAAAACAAACTTAATCTTTGAATCGCAGTAAAGGATAATGATCAATGCTCTGAAATTTAACCTAAAATGCAAAATTTGTTTTTTGATTATCAACATTTTAAGTGTAGCGTAATCAGTGAAAGTTTATCAAAACTTGGGTTTAGCTCATACGGACCTTAAAGAAGTCCATTAAGCAGCTGCTGAGTGAAATACACATTAAAACCCTTTTTACGACCTGCTGCCAAAGTGTTGAGGTAATACTGCTTTGCAGCCTCATCTGTTGAACTTTCTGACACAGAGGAATGAGATGAAATAGACTTCTGATTTTGCTCAAATGTGTCTACGGCATCCGCATGGCCTGCAGGGTGTGGGCTGCAGTGGGATTGTTGATGCGTGGGGCCCCTGCTAGTCTGTGAACAGCTGATTTACCAAGAGAAATATTGGCAAATACAGTCTGATAAAATAAAGTTATATAACACAGTTTAGGTCCAGCAGGATCTGATTTTTTTGATAAATGGCAGGTATGGAAAATCGAGAATCTCAGTGGGAAAGTGTATGAATCCAGCACTCAGTGACGCCTGTGTTCCTGAAGGACCAGGTGTGAGGTTATGCAACCTCATTCTCTAAATAGAGAGTCGTAAAATGAAGGGTAATGTGTGACATATTTGCAGAGGGACTTCATCCACAAGAATAAAATACGAAAATGATGTAATTCTTTTCCTTTGTCTTTTTTAGCTGTTGACTGGAACCTTGGATGGGAAGCTGAGATTGTTTCAGACCAACAGCAGGCCAGATTAGTCCTATACCATCACCGCAGCTTTGCACGACATCCCAAATCGCGACCACGTAACACCTCAACCCATTTAAGTCTCGTTAAGTGAACTGACACACAAAAGACTTTGTAAGAATTTGGAAATGTTAAACAGTTGTTGCTTTTTGATTAAAAAAAAATAGATTTTTTAAACTTCCAAGTGGCAAATAAAGTTCCCTGTGTGTCTCATTCAGCTGTTTATCTCCTCACTGCTTTTTGTTCAAATTTTCAAATAAATTTACATGTGTACTATAGATGTTTGACATTTGTTTTTTGTCATTTTAGCTTGAAAGCATTATCTATTTCAGTTAACCTACCCTTTTTCAAATAAATTATGTTAACTTTGATGCTCATGCATTACATAATAGCAATAGACCTCCACAATAAGTTTTGATTTTTTTTTTTTTTTACAAATTACAATCTTTGCTGTACATGTATTCAATTTAAAGAAATGAAAATGTGTCTATTTCTTTGTTCAATTGTATGCTGATGACACATCAAAGTTTACAAAATGTAAGGAAACAATCCACTTTTGTCTCAGGACATTAACTTCATTAAAATCTAAAGCTGTCATTTAAGTTTGTACTAAAGGTAGGTTTTTTTGTAAAAGGGAAATCTATGTTGAAAGTTTACAATAATATAACAGACTTGGTAAAAAAAAAAAATCAAAAAGTGTTTTTTTTCTAGCTTGCAAGATTTTTTTGTCTAACTTTTGTAGGGTGTAATTCTGTTTTTGAGTTTGCTCGCTTCTCTAATTTACAGATTTTAATTGTCAGAAAATACACGTTAAGTAAAGCAAAGACACTGATGCCGTCTTGTAGTTTGTCAAAATAAAAGTGTTGTCCTTTGCAAGGCTGATGAGCCGATGTTAAGTATTAGTTGGATCGTGCTCAGGCTCATTGAGATCTCCAATCAGAGAATCTTGATAAAGCATCTTGTTAT
Organism: Oryzias curvinotus; assembly: GCA_023969325.1. NCBI lineage: Eukaryota > Metazoa > Chordata > Actinopteri > Beloniformes > Adrianichthyidae > Oryzias > Oryzias curvinotus. The sequence continues at coordinate 5,564,757 of CM043720.1, forward strand.
CACCATGCTGATTGGGTTAAGGTACAGTAAGTTTGTTTATTGAAATACCCAAGAAAACATTTAAAAAATCTACATGACAACATGTTTTGCCCTTTATCACCGGTTCTGTTCATAGTTTTCATAGACAGAATTTCTAGGCGCAGCCAGGGGCCGGAAGGGATCTGGTTTGTGGACCACAGGATTTCCTCTCTGCTTTTTGCAGACAATGTTGTCCTGTTGGCGTCATTGAGCCATGACCTCCAGCGTGCATTAGGGTGGTTTGCGGCCGAGTGTGAAGCAGCTGGGATGAGGGTCAGCGCAGCTAAATCTGAGGCCATGGTTCTCGACTGGAGAAAGGTAGTTTGCCATCTCTTGGTGGGTGGAGTGTCCTTGCCCCAGGTGAAGGAGTTTAAATGCCTTGCGGTTTTGTTCATGAGTGAGGGAAGACCGGAGCGTGAGATTGACAGGCGTCCGTAGTTATGCGGTCGCTGTATCGGTCCGTCGTGGTGAAGAGAGAGCTGAGCCAAAAAGCAAAGCTCTCAATTTACCGGTCGATCTTCGTTCCAGTACTCACCTATGGTCATGAGCTCTGGGTCATGACCGAAAGAACGATGTCCCAGATACAAGCAGCTAAAATGAGCTTCCTCCGCAGGGTGGCTGGGTGCTCCCTAAGAGATAGGGTGAGAAGCTCGGTCACTCGCAGAGTGACCGAGAAGCTCGGTCACTCGCAGAGTGACCGAGCTTCGGAGTAGAACCGCTACTCGGAGAGCTCGGAGTAGAACCGCTCGGAGAGCTCGGAGTAGAACCGCTTCTCCTCCACATCAAAAGGAGCCAGTTGAGGTGGCTCGGGCATCTAGTCCGGATACCTCCTGGACGCCTCCCTGGAGAGGTGTTCCGGGCATGTCCCACTGGTCGGAGGCCCCGGGGAAGACCCAGGACACGCTGGAAAGACTACGTCTCTCGGCTGACCTAGGAATGCCTCTGGGTCCCCCAGAGGAGCTGGAGGAAGTGGCTGGGGCGAGGGAAGTCTGGGCATCTCTGCTTAGACTGCTGCCCCCGCAACCCGGTCCCAGATAAGCAGAGGAAGATGGATGGATGGATGGATGGATGGATGGATGGATGGATGGAACATGTTCTTAATGTCTATGTATTGTGTCTAAGTGAATATAAATAGCTCACTTAGAATGCTTGTGTCTGTCAATAGTCTGAGTTGTAAAAAGTAACATAATCCTTTCAAAATAAGAGCGCATCACTTGGTTGTTCATGCTTCTTGTATAGTGTGTATACTCATAAACTAGGTCTTTGACAGTAAAAACATTCAATTTAAATGTACACTTACCCTTTAAAGATATTTTTCTTTGTAGATCGTGTGACACTAACTTACATGAATAAATCCACCCATTTTACCTTCATCTCAACTGACCTAGATTGAGGTAAATGTTTGGAAGATTTCTCATTTTCTAATTTCTGCTGCCCTAATACTTGAAATTAAATCCAACTTTATAGCCTTTTTTCTCCAGACTGTGATTTGATCTATGCCATTAAAAAAAGAAATATAAAGATCCATCTCTGTGCTCCACTAGCCTCTGTTGAGAAAATAAATCTATGTTGGCTTTGAAGTTGCACAATATCAGCAGCCTGATTTCTTATCGCAAAAACTGATGTTGTACTTCAGGGAAAAACAGGAGCAAACCCAACTTGGATTTATGAAATAGCTTTGTCATGCACCACTTTGCGTGTCTGCGTGTATTTCCTGCAACAGATATAGGTATGTACTGCCAAGGCTGAGTCTACCCTGTTGTGGTGAGCTTTAGTGTTCCTGGAAGCTTCAAAAGTAGAGCAATAGCATAATAAATTGTACTTGAAGTTAATTTATGAAGCGATGTTCTTTCTCATTTGTGTGCAGGAATGTGTGCATCTGTCACAAACTCAGTATTTTCTCTTAAACAAATTAAACACTAATTCTGCTATTCAGTGAGAGGCCTTTTTCAAGTCAGTAATATATTGCTGTGTGCTAAAACTTCTTGTTTGAAGTTTCTTCTGGTGTACTCCCTGCATTGATCTCACCAGTGAAGAATTAGGTTACACTTGAAAATAGACACACCCGAACATCCCAATGCATTTTGGTTCACATTTGAACTCTCACAAAATTTTGTCATTTGGCCACAGAGTCTAAACGGATAAACCCCGAAGTAAGAAGCTGGATTTCAGCTGTCAGACAGTAGAGCAGGATGTAACAGTGGAGGAAGATACAGTTCGGGATGATCATAACATTCTTTGTGCATCTTAATGCCATCGTAACTGTAAAACAGCTTGTGAAAGCCTGCGCGTCATGGCCCGTGAATGAGTTTTTTAGTCCACTGCTTCTGCGGTCTCTTGGCTTGGCCTTTACTTTCCCCCACAAAACAATGCATACATCATTTAATGATCCCCACAAGACCTCTTAGGATCTTAGCTCTTTTGCTTTCATAAAGTCAACCTTCCTGCAGGGGAAAGTTTGTGCAAACATATTGTGTAATGTTCTGTGAATCATTCAGAAGTCACAGGTAATCAGGCCAATGCATACACATACACACATAAAAATATATATGATTAGCAAGAAAAATTTGTGTTCCTGTTGCTTCATTTCTCCGAAACACAGCCAGGAGCTGAAATCTGAAGCCAGTGAATTGCTGCCAAAGTCTTCAAGAAATGTTGACTTGAGGCTTCCTCTGCAGAGCAGTCCGTCTCTGCAGACCTACCTCATTTCAAGACATTAGACCTGACTTGCTAATTGCCTAATCTTTAACTCAGATTTCCCTTTTTCTTTGTTTTCCCAACCTTTTTCTTTTCTCCATCTCTTAATTAACTTTGGTTTAAAAGCTCGCTGGGCATCTGCAGTAGCATGAGTAGATGACCCAAGGACATTCCGGTCCCAGTTTTCATGCCGTCATTAGTGGGTAAAATAATACCGACTTTCAAGATGAGAGTAAGTCATTAAATTAGGTAGCATGCTGCTTCTGTTATAAAAAAAAAAAAACACAAGCACAGTTACACCTGCAGTCACACTTGTTAAGTCCATATAGACAAACAGATGTTTGTGTAAGTTTTATATAAAGTTGATATAAATCCAGGTTTTGGGCTTCCATGTTTAAAACTCTCATGTTCATATGTAGCCACGCACATTTCCACAACCTCTACGTACCAACCTCTACGAAACCAACAGCTATTGAACACATGTTGAAATTTAAACCAGGTAAAACTTTGACCAATTAGGGACTCAGATTTGATAGTGACATTTAGATGGCATCCTTCAATTCACAGAAGTACCAACCATTCAAAAATTGATCATGGGGGACAAATTAATAATTGGGATTTTTGCCCAGCCGGAATTAAATGACAGCAAGTCTTTCAGATATCGGAACAAAGCTGTGAAAGAAAAACCTGCAGAAAGATTTGGAACATTTGCCCCGCTTCGACATTTCACAGCAAGCCTCTTCCAACTGTAGGTGGCGGATATGTGCTAAAACAGTACAAGAAGAAGCCCCTCCCTGCTTGCCTAGTGTGAACACGATGAGGTATACTCATGTTCAATGGGCGTCACATGTTCTGTGTGTCCATAGCTTAGGAGCTGCATACGAAAGCACTACTCATACATCAAAATCCGTATAACTGACATTATCCTTACAAATACGTCGCGATAAACTTACCACACGCACAATAATGGTACGTTCCATTTTCATGGCAAAATCTGCTAAGGTGGGTGCAGAAACCACTGCAAGACACACCTGCACACTCTTTAAGAGGAAGCTACTAATAAAAGAAAAAAACAGGTAATCTCTGTACAGGTGCATGTGACTAAGGCAAAAGCTACAGCCATAAAGTGGTGCTTTGCCCTTTCACCATTCAAGTCCAATTTTTAATACTGTTTCGTTTTTTTAAAGTAATTTTTTTATTTCTGCTTCTATTCGTCACGTCAACATTCTATGCTATTTGATCTGTACGTATCTGTAAGTTATACGAGTGATAACGTGAGGAGTTATAAATTGGTGAAATATCCAGATGGAGCCACACGTTGTGTAAGACGAGGAAATCTGTATCTTCGTACTTGACTCCTTGTCCTGAACAGTTATTTGCTGCAGAGTGCAGACAGTGATGGAAATACAGATTAGTAGCAGATGGTGACATCCAGGGAGCAAAGCATAAACACTCAGACCCTTAAAACTCAGATAAATCAACACATGATCCTTCAGGAGATTGCGGGAAGAAATGGGAAAAACAGGAGCTCACAGCACAGGCTTCCAGATTAATGAATTAATTTGTGGTCTTGAAGGAACACTGTTTCTAAGGCTTTGAAAGCCATCACTAAAAGACAGATATAAGTAACAGAGTGCTACTGAAAGGTAAAGCATTCTATTTAATGTTTTTTTTTGTTTGTTTTTTGTTTTTTTACCTAGAAAGAACTTAGTTCAGTTTTTTCCTGGTTCTACCAAGAAGTTAAGGAGATGCATGGACTGCATTAAAACGAGGTGCAAGGGTGAGATAAGATTATACTTTGGCATGTGAGCCCAAAACATCAAGTCTGCATATTTCTCAGAAGCATTAACTCACTAATCAAGCGAAATTTGAACCTTTCACTGGACAAAGATAATGTTTCAGCATCCATCATTAGCAAATTCCTTTGTTTTATGATGGAGTTTATTTCCTCAAAGAGGCAATTTTATGTTTTCCTCTTTAATCATGTTCAATTAAGCTGTTGAATTAACAGCACATGTGGCTGAGCTTCCTTTCTGTGGATACATTGGAAAGGTACCGGTGTCCCTTTGTAGCTTGTTCTGCAGATTTCTGATAAGTCTGTATTTCTTGGCATTGGTTTTTAATTCTTTCCCTTTATCATAAACTGAAAAGCTTAAAAAAGCCTGATTGAAAATGATGTGACGGATTAAGTCTGCTAATACTTGACATGGCATCAAAATGGGCATAAAAACCTCAAGCATGCAATTTGTCAGCCTTTGCTCCAACTTGGTTTTAAGGTTTGCCAGCAAACCATGGGGATCACCCGCTTAATTTAAGGTACCTTAATTGAAGTGAGGCTTCTTTTTATCTTGCCATATGCTCTCTAAAACCTCAAATTCAACTCCAAGGAAAGTGTTTAAACATCTGAGTCACTCAAAGGTAAAGCCACTGGTTTGTGCAGAAACCCAGAAGTGCATCGCAGTAATTTACTGCAGGACTCCTCAAACCTTTCAGCATACAGACAGGACAAAGATGCCAGCTACCAAAACCTGGACTCAATAATGAACAGGAAATTCTCTTTTGGAACATACCATTCCCGCTAATGCACCTATCCTCAACGCTGTTTCTGTTGTGTCTTTGTGTCAAAAAACTGATGTGCAGTACATTTTCTTCTCGGCATGACGGAGAGTCCAGATAAGATTTGCTCTTTTGTCGTTTTTTATTTTTTGTTCCCCTGTTTTGCTCATCTTGCCGTTATTATTCAGCTCAATTCCTGACAGTTTTCTTTAATTATTACTAAAAGTATCCGTTTTGTTCCAAAACCAGCTTGATGCTATTTTTTTTTTTATTAAAAAATGTGATCATTTTAACAAAATGAACCCTGTAACTTTATCAAAGAATTGACAAAAAAAAATCCAAATTATTTTGGAATTATAATGTTTTTCAAACCCTTTGATCTCATCTAAAAAAAATAATTGGAAATAATTTTCATAAGATAGTATCGATATGTTTACGTTGGGTGATCTGATACTTCTTTTGGTAACATCAATGTTAATTTAAGATGCAAACATGAGTGTTTAGGGGAAAAAAATCTTTTTTTATACATTGGATCCACACATTTTTAACATGCTGTGACTGTATAATAAAGAGTTAAGTGTTTTTTGCAGTCTTTCAATACAGCAAGTAGCCCTATTCATTTTACCTTTATTAATTTTAAAAATGATTAACAATAAATGAGTTATCCTCACCATTTAGCTATAAAAATTAGTAGAAATGTTCGATTAAGAAATGAGCAGGAAAAGCCTTTCTACTGCCCCTAGTGGAATGATGATGAACTACAGGGCAGAACACATGAACCAAGTTATATACAATGGTTTTTTATAAGGAAGGTTTGGATCATGCTGATGAAACGGGGGTCTCAAAAATGTGTGTATCCAATGGGATACGAATACCTGCTTATGGTTAAATTTACTTTATTGCTCTCTAATTTAAGTTACCTTAAGTAAAAAGATAAAACTTTCACAAGGTCTAACTGCAAAAAACAGACTATGTTTGTCTTTCAGGCCATGATGGTGACATCTCCAACCATTAGGAAAGTGTGTATCTTTTTTTTAGTTAGAAAAGTACTTAAATGGAAAAATTGGCCACCAGCCAATTAGAAAAGGGACAAGCCCAGCTCATCAGGTATTAGCTTAGCTAAACCTATGGCACCAATTAGCCGAAATACAGTGAATTAATTGAAATAATATCTTCTTTTGTGTTTTTTGATAACCTAAGATGCTTTCTATAGTTGTATGTAGACCCTCTAGTATAGAGTTTTCTTTTTAAAACTCCTGTGATAGAAATCCTTATAATGTAAAGATAAATGAATGAAAAGCTTAAATTAGAAACATCACATCGATCGTACTCCTGAGGTCCAGTAATCAACTTAAAACTTCAACATGACCCATTTTAACACTTCAGAGCAGGACGGAGTTGTATGAGCAGCAGAACTTCAGCTGCTGAAGCACCTTCTGTGCCCAGGGACCCAAGGCCAGAGCTCCTCCTCCTCCACCTCCTCAACTTCTCCCCACTGAAGAGATCTCACTCTCACTTAGTTCACTTTCACTCAACACCTCCTTTCTTTGCACATTTCAGAGCAGCCTTTTTTCTTCACTAAAAGTTGTTTTAATTTCTCATTTTATTCCACGAACCTTTTGTTTTTTAGAGTTAAGATTACTAAAACTTTTGAAACTTCAAAATGCTTATTTAATGGTCTGGTAAAACTCCAAGAGCAAATGAGGGAGTCTGGAAGTCATTACTTAATGACTCACATTTAAAATCTTAAAGGATGAAGAGTGGATCTAATAGAAGGGGGGGGTCATTGTAATCCAATGCTTAAAAGAATTATCCACTCATTAAACTAAAGCTAAATGCATTTTTTATATTTATGGAAAAACTATTACCAGCATCTTTCTTCGTTTTATTATTTGTCATGTTTAAATCAAGGCTAATTATTCCATTTCACATCTTCAATCAGGAAGATTTCGCTTCACTTCATATCCAACTATTGACTTAAACATCTGGAGTTAACTCTTAAGTTACTGAAAGAAACAAGGCTTGATCTCATTTTGATGCGCAAACTTGAGTAACAACAGGCTGTTAATGGCAAGAAAAAATGCATGTTGGATGTCTCTCAGTAAAGATTGTTTGAGACGCCAATAAAAGTTTGTTTAGTTTTGTGGGGAAAAAAATACAGCATCTTGTTTTGGTGTTAGTAAAGCTTAAAAGTTGATGTTACCAAAGCAAAAAAAAAAAAAAAAATCACAAAAAATTTGTTATGTGGTAATACATTTGATAATCTTGTATTAACAAAGGCCACACACAGAGGTTTCTTAGGCATCTTTTAGAAGAGAAGAAGTCAAACATTTGCTATCTCCCTTTGATGAAAAGCCTGGTCTACGCCAAGGTATGCAAGCCTTTTTCATACTAAAACTGGAATTAGGCGCCATGAAAGCAAATATGTGGTACCATGGAAACTTCTTTTCTTTATGCTGGCTCTCCAGAACACAGTAAGATTCATGATGAAAGTGAAAAAATGTGTTGTTGTCTTGTCTTACGAAGTCCATTGAAAGTTCAGGGTGACGGCATCATCCTGGTCAGTCAGAATTTCCCCCAAAAGCCAAACAAATCTTACTCAATCCATCTTTCCATGTTTGGATGTTGTGATTTAGATCAGTTTATTTTTGCACTCCTATTGACTTCTCAATTACCTTGTTTAACCTATAGGAGTAATTTAGTGAGCTGCGCTCTGTAAAAAAAAGAACATCCTGTTGAGTAACATGGGTGTTGTAAAATGCTGCCTGTGAAAACTCATCTCCTCTTGGGTGGAAATGCTCTTCAAAGTAGGATCCAAGCTGCTTTAGTTTCTTTTATTTCTTGGAAGTATTTTTCTGCACAAAACCTGCTTTAAGTCTTACCCTTTCAAGCAAACTGATGTTCACTTTTGACGGAGGTTTGCTGCATTATCCAGGTGTTCAAGAGAGATGTTAAAGAAACAGAGGAAGTCTCCGCCGACCAGTGTTTGGGAAAGGAAGTAATATTTTAGTCTGACAAAGAAAATGACTACGGTGTGAAATAAACATCTGAATCTCCACCTTTGTACTGTGTTATTTTGTGAGGTAGTTTGTTGTCGAAGCAGTTCCCAGCTTGAGGTTAATGAGGAAGACACCATCATCTGACACTGATATCTGACGTAAAAATGTCCTTCTTGATTTGTTGAGCCTCTCAGTCCAGCTACATCACGTCGGCTTCACTGGAAGACTTCTAATCAAAAACGCAAACCTTTTTCTTCTCTTGAGTCTTTTCTAAATCAATTGGCGTTTGTCAGGTGGCTTATTATAAACGTATTTTTTTAAATAAAATATTGAAAGGGCGCATGTGTTGGATAGAAAGATAGGTGGCCCTGAAGTGCAAATCACATCAACAAAACACTCAAATTAAAGATCAACGCGATAATTAAAAAAGCAAAACAAATAAAGTTCAATCCGATCCAACCGCTAGATACTGGGTGTCAAGCAGGAGGCGTTGGGTCTTGGGCATGACATGACCATGGATTTAAACTCACACCTTTCTAGTCTCTGGGCAGACACTCTACCCCTAGGACACTGAGTTGTTCAACATTAAATTTTAGAAATCACAACAAGATTTTATAAAGCAAAACGTAAAAATATGTAATTTTCAGAAATCTAAATAAATGTTTAAAAAGGGAGCAAAATAAGTAATCAGTAAAGGTAGGTATTATATGACGTTACTGATTGAATCTTATGCCAGAACTGCGGTAAAGAGTTGATTGAGCAATCACCCAATTTTTTCAGAAGTTTAAAGAAACATCTGCAGATTTTGCCATATCCAGATAAAATTCTGATTGAAGAGGTGAACCTATGTCATCATTATTCTAACTTTTTCTTTAGATTTTAGGAAGTTACTTTTATTTTTATGAAACACTTTATTTTTTATTTTGTTTCACTTTTTGGGGAATTGTGTTTTTTTTATATTTTAATCACATTTTAGTTTCTGGAATTGTGTTGTAAATTTATAAAACGTGATATTTTCTTTTTTTAATTATGTGGTTATCTTTATTAATTGTTGTTGCAATATTGTTCTTCAGGGGCACCATATAAAGGTATCCATAGCAAGTAAAACTTAGTAGAAATGACTGAGTGAATGAATCTTTTCTGACTAATTTTGGCTGTAGAAGATTGTGCAGTTTTGATTTGGCTGTCCCATTTTCAGCATCATCACTCTCTTCAAGGTATTTTCAACTCGTGTTTGCTTCAGTCCAAACTTTCACCACAGTTAAAAAAGCAAAGTTTCACTTGACAACAGTCAGTCAAAGGACCTCATCTGTCTCTGCATACAAAGCTGTGTAACCATCAAAACCATCATGCAGTCTTTCCATTTGGGTGTTATGTAAGTCTATTTAACAACGCCAGCCCAACTGGCAAGACTTGTTTTATTGGCATTACTCAGCACTTGGTTTTATTGATTTAAAAGGAGTATTGTTAGCACAAAAATAAAATTTTCTACTTCATTTCTGCTCTGCTGTTTAGTTTTAGAGTTACTGACAACATGAGCAACTCTCTCCAGTCATTCTTGCTTTAAACCTGCATCGTAGATTCTCCTTTTGGACCGAGGTTCTGTGTCAGACGAAAGTTTTACGTGTTTGTGCATGACCTTCAAAAACACATAAAGCTCTGCAGTGAAGAGGAAAATTTGAGACTGAAGCTGTTTATCAAACCCACCATCCTCATGTCACTGCTCCTCAAAATTTACAGGGTTTTTAGTCTGGAGAGAAATATAATTTGAAATGGATTTCGATGTTGTGCTGAAAGAAATTCAGAAGTCTATCTTCACATGGATAAAACAAACGCTGTGAAAATAAAGCTTTCTGTTGGACCTTTACACAAAAATAAAGATTTATATTCTTTTTTCTTTTTTAGATATGAACCACTTCATGCTGTATGTCGCTCATTTGCAACATATATAAATTAGGACTCCATTTAATTTAGCATCACCTTGAAAGACAAAGCATTAAAGATTTCTTTTTTTTTTGCAAAACTGAAAATAAATTCAGGTATCAAAAGCAGTGTGAACCTCATCAATAAAAATGCATTTCAATTAAATGCTTTTTCCAAAACATCCAAAGATGTTGTGCACAAAAGTAAACAAATAAAAAAACAAAAAAAAAGCCACTGAAAATAAATCAGTAGATCAGGTGTGGAAACATATGGGCAGAACAAAAAATCCCTATTTCACAGAAAAAGGTGTGGTTTTAGATTTAATTTGAAGACAGCAGAGTCAAAGTTTTAAATATCAGATTAGAGTCAGTTTCAAAGATGAGGAACAGAGCGGTGGAAAGCTCAGCTTCCCATGTAGCTGAGGTGAAGAGGTCACCTGTGAGAAACAGGAGCTGCGAGAATAGGAAGAAGTAGAGGTACGGGGGTGGGGGGGTGGGGGGCGGGTTAGACAAATATATGAGGGAAGAGGTGATGGATGGCTTTTGAAGTGTACATACTTTGGGGCAAAATGGTATTCGTCAGTCACTGATTCTGCAAAGCAGCTGATTTTAAAGGATGAGAGAGTCATTTTCACATTACCTGCAAGAAACAAACAAAAAAATGTATCCAGAAAATCACGTTTTATGATTTTTAAAGAAAGCGTACATTAAAAAATAGATATTTAGCTCCAACAAACAAGCAAGAACTCTGGTCCTCACAGAACTACTTCTTCATGTTATGTGATTATGTTTTGATGTGTTGTAAAAATATTCCCGGTGGTCTTTTAAATATGGTTATGCTTTTTATTTTATTTTATTTTATTTTTAGCCATTTCTAGCTTATTTTTCTTTATGTATGGCCTTCATCATCAGAAAAATGCCAAGAACATCCCAAACACGACTTTCGTCGGATTGGATCTTTGAAAAAGCTCTTCCATCCATCACTGTGTTAATGCGGTTACATGGCCAGATGAGACCAAAATGGGGCTCTTTTGGTTTGAACGCCCCTCCATGTGTTTGGAGGGGAAGAATGCTGAGTTTCATCCATCCACTGTAATGCACCGGGTGGAATCATTATGGTTTGGAGCCGTTTTCCCGCTAAGGAGACATTACAATTCATCCATATTGAGGAAAGAAGGAATGAGGGCATCTACTATGGTGAGATTTTGGACTGAAAAATTCCATAATTGAGAATGAAACGTGGCTGGATCTCCCAGAATGACAATGAACCCAAACACACCACCAAGGCAACAAAGAAGTGGGTTTGTAAAAAGCATTTCAAAGTTCTGGAGTGGTCAAGCCAGTCTCTGGAACTTAGTCCAATAGAGAATCTCTGGAAAGAGTTGAAAGTCTGTGTTGCCCAGCAACAGCCCCAAAGCACGTAAACTCTTGAGAAGATCTGCATGAAATAATGGACCAAAAAAGCAGCTATAGTGTGAGCAAACCTGGTGAAGACCTACAGGTAAACTTTTGTTGTGAGAAAATACTTTTCCTTTGTGCCAATCTGCAGATGAGTTCTTAATTTACTGAATACTTTTTGACATTCTCACTCCCAGTTTACCTACAATGAACATTACAGACCTCTCTCATCCTTCTAAGTGGGATAAATGTTTTCAAGCCTCGCTGTAAGTATGTTTAAATTGAAATCTAGAGTGGACAGTCAGCCAGAAGAGTTAGCCAGATGAGGGCAACGATCCAGGCAGCAAAATTCTGTACAAACTGGAGTTTGTTTGGGGAAACAAAAATGAGGAGAGTTGCAGTCATTAGTGCAGTAATATACCTGTCAGGTAATCAGCTTCATGCTTTCCACTTTTGAATAAGGCTTTACCAGCAGATCCCTGTCAAAGGATTTACTCTTCATTAAAGGGTGATGTTGTGGGTGTTTTTTTTTCCATTCGGGAACCTCCCAAATGGATAAATAAAAAAAGTTGTCTATCATTCTGGATTTGAATCTTTCTGCCTTTTAACCACAGTCTTTCAAACAGTTTAACCTTCTTTAAGATGATTTCTTAAAGAGATTTCTAGGGATTTAGACAGTATTTCACATCCTGACAGTGAGGAGGGAGATGATGTTACGCATGATATCAGTGGAACTGCAACAGACCAGTGACCTGCCAAGGGTGTGCTCCTCTGTCTTCACCCTACAGTCGTCAGTTTAGGCTGCTGCGGCTCCGTGATCCCAAAAAAGGGATTCAGTGAGTTTGATGGATGGATGGATGGATGGATGGATGGATGGATGGATGGATGCTGACTAAGTATGCATTCAAATGGGGCTGGACAACATCGCAAGTAGATCGCAGCATTTTGAAGCTTTACTCAGCTACTTCTAGACCTCTAAATAAATTAATCTGCTGCCATAAGATTAGCTGTGTGCATATGAATTAATAAAAAGGTTTTACATTAGTAGATTTGAGAATTTTTGAATCTAATTTGCTTTATTTGGTTTCCTTTAGACCATCTTCCTGATTTTACAATGTTTTGTCTTTCTTCTTCAAAAAACATTGATGTGATGTAAAATAACATCAAACGGCTGCTTCAAGCTGAAGCTCCAGATGATGGATTCCTATTCATTAATCAGTTTCAAAGTATTTAAACTGTTCAAAAGTCTTGGCATCAAATGAAAGCATTAGTGGGCTCGTGCTCTCGCCAAACCATTGAGGCTTTTCCAGGCTACCTGTTCCTGACTGTTCCAGCAACAACAGCCTTTTTTAATGGTTGCTCCAAAACAGTAGAACAACAAAAAACTCTGTACAGATTGGAACTGCTTCTTTTTAAATCAAATTTGAATGAGGCAATCTGTTTTAGGATTTTAAGTCATTTCTGATTTAAACGATAACTTTTAGTTGTTTTTATTTATTTTTTGCATCCATTGAGTTGTAGCTTCAATTGAAACTTTCTCAGTTTTTTTGTTTGACTTTGTAGCTGATAATAGCACACAGTTGATAACCCAGATTTGGTACACTGCAGTGATTTTCTACGGGTGTATTCAGACTGGACACATTTAGTCCGCTTAAAGTGAACCAGAGTTTGTTTCTTCCAATAATCCAGAACAACTTTCAGTTTAAATACACCCAAGCGGACCCTGGTCCTGGAACAGGAATTGCTTTCTAACCCATCTTTTGAGGTGGTGATTTCCAAACTGAGCTTCGGTTGGCTCTGAGGTTCCTCAGTCTGAATACTCCCTGTGCACAGAGTGGAAAAAGTGGACCAAAACGGTGACCGTAGCAGTGCGACAATGAGGCATAGCTGCTCGTCAAAATGTGGTTGAATGAATGCAGGCCTATTTAAACAACTTTTAAAATGATACACATTGCCTCTCACTGTTTTCCTGACAATCTATATGTCATAAACACTGATCCGCGTACCTTCTTAGCCGTTTCCTCAGCAACTACCTTGCATGCCTCCCCTGTATCAAATAAAAAGTGTTGTACCTGACGTTGATGCAAACATTCAACACTGGTCAGTGAAATGTAATGTTTGAACATGTTACCTATCCCGACAGAATCTTCCGAAATTTCTTCCTCTCATTGTTTTGCCCCAGCCTTATAATACCTGGCCAATGGCTAAAGAGCCTTTTAGTCATGTGGTTTTGTTTACAAGCTTCGGTTCAAAACAGGAAAGCCCGCTTGACGGAGTCTGAATACAGACCAAATGCAAGATTCAAGACCCGATACAGCCCAAAATAAGAGGACTTGGTCCGGACCAACGGATTTTCCTAGTCTGAGTACACACCAGGTTTTCCTTCCCTTTTCTTTATAGCGTAATTGCTACTTTTTGTGTCACAAAGACCACACACACACAAACACACAGGGGGAAAAAAGGTAAAAGATTAAACATGACCATAAAAAGCATAAATAACAAATGTGTGTCTATATATATATATATATATATATATATATATATATATATATATATATATATATATATATAATTTGTTATTTATGCTTTTTATGGTTATTTTTGCCATAATATTGTAACAACAAACAACAATAAGTAAAACATCTGTTTTCATAGCAGTGTTACATCAACAAAATTACCAGCCAGACAGGGACTGAAACATCAATGCACAAAGACTACTTGCTTTAAAAAAATATTAATATTATTTGTTAGGTTGAAATTTAACATGACACTGCTGATTGATTTTTTTTAGACCAAGTCTAATGTTTGCAATCAATGCTTTTCTGGAGAAATTCTAAATGACAAGTGTATCTACTTTAAATGAGAGCAAATCTGCAGAGAGCTTCAACTTTTTTCCACTCCTAATAACTTTAATCTGGTCAACTCTGGTATCTGCAGATGCTTTGATTATCAGCCAGCATTGTATCATGTATGTCTGACAAACTAATCATTTCTGCCCCCATAACTCTAAAAAATTCCCCTGAATGGAATGCACGATTCAAAATTGATGCAAACCATTCCACAAACCAAAGATGACGCTGCAGTAATGGGATTTAGCAGAAATGGGGCATCAGAAACAAAGCATAACATAAAGGTATAGGAATATATTTATCAAACCATTCCAGAAAGTTCAGAATGATGTGATGGACGTTTTCCTTCCTTCTCATTTTTAGAATCTTTCCATTTTGCATTAAACTGTAGGAACACCTGAAGAAGTGCGGCTCTTCGTGTTTCTCTGGAGGATACCTGCTGATCTGCAGGGCAGAGAAAGCGATCCTTACGCACGCGCTGGAGGAGAGAAAGTTTTTGGGGATGAAGACATCAAGGTGGGAGACCTAAGGTAGAGGGGTCATGTATCACAATTGTAGCTTCTGATTGAGCAAGGATAAGAAAATTACGCAATCGGAAGATAATTATATAACTATGTCGCCTAACAACCGGACATAAAACTCGCATACCCCAGACACTGTGATTGACGGGCGCACGGCGAGGCACGGTATATAAGAGGAGGGAGCAGGGAGCCGCAGCCACTGTTGCGCCTCAAGTCTGCCAGGCTGGATGTAGAGCGCCAAAGCGGACCAAAACGCCCTTTACGCAGGGGGAGTTACTGGGGATACCACTTCTAATTTAATGCTCCCTGGATTCAAACCATCGTACAGTCTGTAATCGATTAATTTCGTCGTTGCTGGTGGATATTTGCTTAAATTTTATTCTTTATTTTTATTCAATTTCACAGGTGAGTTTTTGGCGGATTTTTACGCGCGCGTATCACGTCTGAACCCAAATATGGATAAGTGTAAAAAAAAAAAAGTATATTTTAATCCGACAAGTCAAAGCTGCTCTGCTACAACATTTAAGCGTCCAGAAACCTAACTTCTATATGTTACAACAATATATCTTTATTTCAAACTAACATTATTTTTTTGCACTTATTTTACTTTATGTGCTGTAGTGCAAACTAAACTTTCATTTATAGTGGGAACAAAAAATAAATTGAACTGCTTTTTCTTTTGTGAAGGAGAAATGAAACTGTGGAGACATCTCTTCTTGTTTTTATCTGTGTTCCATCATGCAGCATCTCAAGGTTGGTGGAAAATGTGCATGTTACTGCCATTTTTATATTTTTGACACAGCATGGTGTCAACATGAAAAGATGACTAACAGGGAGATTAACCAGTCTGTTAGTTTGATTTAAAAAGAGGAACATAACAATTTCTTTCACTTTGTCTGATTTTCTAGATGAAGAGCAGTTGGACGAGACGTCCTTTGACTTGTTTGAAATCAGTCATATCA
Source organism: Oryzias curvinotus (assembly GCA_023969325.1). Taxonomy (NCBI): domain Eukaryota; kingdom Metazoa; phylum Chordata; class Actinopteri; order Beloniformes; family Adrianichthyidae; genus Oryzias; species Oryzias curvinotus. The sequence continues at coordinate 5,580,679 of CM043720.1, forward strand.
CACGCAAGACTCTGGGTGCCAAACAATTTCGGGGTCAAAATTTAGATGCCCCTGCCTACCGCTTCATCCGCTTTGACTTTCTGCCTCCAGTAGATCCCCCAATACTCAAACAAATACTGGAACAGATCCAGAACAATGAGGGCTTTGTCTTTGTAGCCAGCATGCGGCAGGATCACACCTCACGCGGCACTCTGGTGGCTCTGGAGGGTCCTGGTGGCAGGCGACAGTTTGAGATCATATCCAATGGACCGGCCAACACTCTGGATCTAGTGTACTGGGTTGATGGCTCACAAAACGTGGTCTCATTCGAGGATGTGGACCTATCTGACTCTCAGTGGAAAAATATCACACTTCATATTCACGGGGAGAACGCAAACCTTTTTGTGGGCTGCAACCTGTTAGACAGCTTTGTCCTGGATGAGCCGTTTTATGAGCACCTGCGGGCTGAAGGGAGTCGCATGTATGTCGCAAAAGGATCCAACCGAGAAAACCACTTCCGGGTAAGAGAGATGGTGGCTTTAAGCATCAGGTTACGTCTTATGTTTCCTTTCAAGGAACTAGATTACTGCCTTTGCTAAACCTGTGATGACAGTTTACATGAAACAAAGGCTTCCCAAAGCAGATAGTGGCAAAGGAAATGTTTTGTATTTCCTTATAGTTCTTGTGTGGAATACATTTCCATTTTTAGGTCTGAAATTGCCACTTGTGTAAAAAAAACAAAGAGGGTGACCGGATCATACCACTTTATGGTATAAACCTTTAAAGTAAATGAAAGCTTGTACAGTAACTGCATTTTCCTGCCTCACAGGGCCTTCTTCAAAGTGTGCGTTTCATCTTTGACACGCCGGTGGAAAGCATTCTCCAAAACAGAGGCTGTGAGGTCATAAAGCAAGGTGAGAGTGGAGGTCTGTCCTTTTATGTTTTCCTATCTCATCATTACCAGCATCCAAACCGGCACACAGATTAAGGGTCCTGCTTTTCTGGAGGAGTGGAAACTATTTCTATTCTGTGTGATTTTCAGAACTCAAAAGATGAGTCAAGCTAATTATATTTCCAAAGCCTGATACCTTGCAGATGTGATTTGAAAACTCCTTCACATGCGATCCCCCCCCCCTGCACACAATGCCTGTGTTTTGTTAAGTATCAACCACAACAAACACTTTAGCAAGGATTCTTGTCTCTCATCGGTATGAATTCGCCACCCTTTGTTTTATTTTGCGAGTCTGAAAGCCAAAGGTTTCATGCCCTGCCAGATATAATGTTCAAGGAAACAACACTGTCAATTAAGGAGTTGAAGCTGAGCATTGAATTAAAGAAGATACAGATGCTTACATTTATTTCCACTGGCAGTAGACTCAGAATACTGGCTTCAGAAAAAGAAAAGAAAAGTTGAATTGAATGCTGCAGAGCTTCCACTTCACTCTACTCTCACACACAAGCGCACACAGGGTGAGGTCATGAATTGGACAGTCGTCTTAGTTTTCTCAGCTAAAGCTGAACTCACAAAGAGCAACATCAACACAAAACTCAACACGACCATCACAGAGTGAATGCGTTTACTTATCCATTCTGTGCTGTTGTTTTTATATCTGCAGCCACAAGAAAAGTCACCTAAATGAGTTTTTGTCCACGAGATGATGAAAGGCACTGCGGGCCGGGCGCTGCCTGTCTCACTTCTCAAGAGTTCAACACCAAAAGTCATATTTAAACCCGCACAGCCCACACTCATAAAAACTGTCAAAGTGGACATTAATAAGCGGCTTTAAAATTAGGCCTGTTTGCTCACTTCAGAATACTTTCCTGTGTCTGTGCGTGCTTCGACAAATAAAGTGTCTACGGGAGAGAAGAATGTGTAAACGCTTTAACAGACGAGCCCTCCAGAGACCTAAATGAATCCAGCAGACCGAAGAGGAAATAAAGCATGGCGGGACATCACTTGGCAATTTGCATGACTTCTTGATTTAGAGTCTCCAATCTGCTGTTATTCTTCACCAGCTTAAGTAGCTCCATCCAAAGCAGTTGCAGATTTGTGCTGCGCTCTGGCAGAGTGACAGGATTCCACAGAGCTTTGATACTTGCCTTGTGTGTGTTTATTTTGGGAATGCTATCATTTTTCCCCGATACTACCAAAGCTTAGGAGTTTTTTGGATGGAAATTGGGGGAAAACTAGAGGGGTAAAGTGAGGCAATGTGGGTTACTATTTGTCATATGGTCCACTGCAGCCTCCACCCTGAAATGCTGCCTGTCTTGCCGTGCGACCTCTTTTTTTTTTTTTTCCCTGTCTGTGTTGTGCAGCTCACAGCTGGTGAACACGTTACACTTGGTTAGACTTCCTACTCCAGATGTGTTGATTGTGCAGAGAAAGCTAAACATTTAGCCCTATTACTTCATTCAAACAACCCTCTAGTTAACAACCGTGCCTCACCTCCATGTTATGAAAGGAAAGAGGTCATAATTTCAAGCCCTTAGTGCAAGTAATGAATGAAAACCGTTGAGGTTTCACACACTTCTCATTAACAGACCACCTCTGGTTCTACTGTTTCCTAGCAATTAACACTAGAATCCATAGATGATCCGTTTTTATTTGCCTAATCTAGTCTGCCAAAACTTGTGGCTCGTTTAAAAAGGGGAAGGAGATTTATAGTTGACATCTTGAAACGTCTGCTTCTCAGCAGTGCCTGCTACTCTGGTCCTCCTACAGTCAATCCTGTTGTCACTTCTGCAGAAAGGTCGATTATCACAGCTTCATATACATTTTCCTTTAAAACACTGCAGCTGACAGCGCATCTAGATTTGGAAATGAAATAGCTGTCAGCATCAACATTTGAAAAAGTTCCTTATTCTTCACTCTTTAGTCTTTAGTCAATATTTTCAATTGTCAAAATGAATATTTTGAGTGATTTTATTCTGTGGGGCTCACCTTTCTAATTCACCTGACAAACCCCACCTCTCCCTTCTTCCAGATGATCCTAACATTGTGAGAGAGAGCACAGAAGTGATAGACGTAAGGCCCTCCATCACCACCAACATCATTGGTCAGAAGACGGATGACCTTGGCTCAGATATGTGCGAACGCTCCTGTGAGGAACTTAGCACCATGTTCCACGAGCTCAAAGGACTGCGTGTTGTCGTCAGTAACCTCATCGACGGTTTGCAAAAAGTGGTAAGTTGAGAAATTGGGGATCCGTGTAGCTCTTTCCTATCAGCATTTTTTAAACTCAACCCAAATCTTGACTTATGATGATTGAATTGAATCAGTTTTCAGAATAAAAGTAAAATCGAAATTTTTGCAAGCAAAATAATTTGACATTTTTGAGTACCAATACAGCCATTGGCACGACAACATTTCACTTTGAAGTTTGAACTGGGCTAACAAGTACGTTGGTCTGAAAATAAATAGTAAGGAGCCACAGGACTGTTTATAGCCTTGATGACTGAACCCATTTGACTCCTGCTATCTCTGCAAGCATGAGTCAGACAACTTTTATGACATGTTACATGTGGAAATAGGAAGTATTCCCCTGCCAGTGACTGGGTCCAGTCTAATGTCTGGCTTTGTTTAAACAGCCTGTGTGTTTCCTCTGGGAGCCTCCCAGCTATAAGAGTGTCTGGGCATGAACCTTGGGGGAAAAAGAAAATAAAAAAAAGAGGCTGGTATGAAAAGGGTCCCCGAGGCTCTTCCAGATCGAGTGGTGTCCTAGAGTTTCGTGCTTCTGTTTTACTGTTAAAAAAGACACACTCACACACAAGAGGCCTTGATGGTGGTTTATCAACTGACAGTTTCTGAGTGGTCGAGTAAGAGATCTCTCAGTCTCCAAGTGGGTTTGAGGTTGCAGTGTGCTCAACTATGCAGCACTTCACAGTGGGCTGTTTTCCTTGTAAAAATAGAGATGTAAAGAAGATTAATGCTGTGAAAGTTGGAGTTTGTAAAAAAAAAAAAAAAGAAGATTTACAGACATTACAGTTTAGTAGCTTTGTGTGGAGGTGCACCTTCGAATGACAGAGAGAGCAACATTTACTCTTCATTTTCTACATCTGGGGAAAAGGCAACCTCACACATCCAGAAAATAACTTTAGTCTGGAGCTTAAGCTCATCTACCTGCCAGTGGCGACAACTTTGTGATGAATTTGCTCTAATCATTTGTGATTGGCTTCCTAGCTAACTGCAGATGTGCTTGCTGTATGTTCAGACAGAGGAGAACACGGTCATGAAGGAGGCCCTTGGGAGAATGAAAGAGACTAAGGAGAAAAACATGTGCTGGCAAGATGGTCGCCTGTTTGAAGATAAGGAAGACTGGGTTGTAGACAGCTGCACTAAATGTACCTGCCAGGTAGAGCCAAGTAACATCACATTTTGCTAATTTACTGTGGGTATATCATGTACTTTAAATATTTTTGTTACTTGCAGGAGTCCAAGATTGTGTGCCATCAAATAACATGTCCTCCAGTGGCCTGTGCGAGCCCGTCATTTGTTGATGGTGAATGCTGTCCTGTGTGCATGCGTAAGTAGTCAGAACCTTCTCAGCATGCAACACTCTGTTGTAAACATGTGTGTTCTAAATGATGGGGCAGATTTCCATGAACCTGGATATGAAACTTTAATGACGTGCTTGCTGCAGCCAACTTGTCTGTTGTTGGACTGAACTAGCTGCCTCCTAAATCACTTTTACACCAGTTTTGTAATTCTAAAAAAAGACTTTTTTTTTTTGCAAAGAAAGAGAATTAAAAAATGTCTGCCTCTTTCAGCAAAGGATAGTGAAGATGGTTGGTCCCCCTGGTCTGAGTGGACAGAGTGCACAGTCACCTGTGGGATAGGAACTCAACAGAGGGGTCGGTCATGTGACGCTACCAGCAACCCCTGCAGCGGGCCTTCAATCCAGACTCGGAAGTGCAGCCTGAGCAAATGTGATAGTCGCGGTGAGAAAACTTGGTTAAACATTTGTGTGAGACTGTGGGAGGGGAATAGAACTTTGTGGGGGGTGGGGACCCCAGAAAAGCTCAGATATCATGAGGTTAGATCCCTCAAAGTGTGAACTGATTGACTGAAACCTGAATCTCGTGTTTGGGGTGCGTGAATCACCTTCTAAGATGCCATTCCACATAAAATTACTGATCACTGACTTGAGTGTAAAAAAAAAATTAAATATTTATGCATCTTATAATGGGATTTAGTACAAAATAGACTCTAAAGATGATCAAATTTTAACATGACACATAATGGGAGCAACATGTGTTATTGTTTGCATCTTAAATTACTTTAATGTTATACTAAATCAGTCTTATGAGGATACAGTTTATCCACAAAGCCATAAATAGCAGCACCAGAATCTGAGGCCACTGCCAGCATCACCCAGTGTTTACTTGTAAAAATCTGGTGACTGTTTCTTTTCCGTACTGGTTCAAAGTATACAGTCTGTAAGTGTTTAGATGAAAAAAAAAAACAGAGGATGAAAAATGGCCTGGATGTTTTGGTGATCTTTGTCTGATGCTTTGATGACTGGCACCCAGTTCGCCAAGACGGAGGGTGGAGTTTGTGGTCGCCATGGTCGTCTTGCTCCGTGACGTGTGGGGAGGGACAAATCACCAGGATACGCCACTGCAATGCTCCTGTGCCACAGCTGGGGGGCAGAGACTGTGAGGGCAGTGGAAGGGAGACTCAGAACTGCACTGCCACGCCATGTCCGAGTGAGTATTTTAGTCCAAGAGAGCGCTGGTCAAAAGCAGCATCTCTGTTACAGAAACCAGTGCACCTGTTTATCCAACAGTCAGTCTTTGAGGTCCCTCAGGCAACATTCCTTGTGCTTCAGTCAAGCGAGCTTCTAGTCTTGATCACTATGTTCTCTCTTAGAGCATTACGTTCTTTACTTTTGCTTCCAACTTCATTTGAATGTTGTTAAAACATCACCAATTGAAAACCCTCAGCCGTTACATTTTGGGATTTGCAAGGGCATTGACCTCCTTTGGAAAGGTTTAACATTTTTCTGACCTCAAACCTTAACATCTAATGGAATCTCAGAGGCCTACCCTAGGAGTAAACATCTGATGCCATCCACACATTCATTTTCAATATCCACCTATTCTTGGACAGTTCACCAGTCCATTGCAGGCCCACACATAAACACAGATTTCAATTCACACCCAAAGGACATTTTAGAATCACCAGTTAGCATATTAAGCAGGATTGTGACCATAATCTATAAATTTCAAGTTCACCTCCAAGAAGTCAATGTCTGCAGTGCTCCTTTTCAATTTAGTCTCTGGTGTTTTCCTCATCAGGTTTGTCATATCTAGAAAGGTCATTGGGATCCCATTCCTGAAGATCATGTCAAATCTGTTCACGCTAATTTTACTTGAAGGTATTCTTCAGGTGAACAGCTTTTTTTTGGAAATACCACAGATTCCAGATGGGATTTTGCTCCAGGCCAAGCCATTTTCAGATATTGAAGCATTTTCCCTAAAACCAACTTAGTGTTGCTTTAGGAGTGTATTGACAGGTATGTTCCAAAGAGAGGCCACAGGGGAGACCATTGGTCATCCACTACAGCCCAGTCAAGTTGAAAAAAAGAAACATTATATAAAAACAATAGGAGAAGTAGTTAAGTTCCTTGCAGTAAACGAACTTCCACTTCGTGGCAGTGTGGAAAGCTTAAATGATGATTTCTCTGCAGGACTGTTCTTAAAAATGATTGACTACACACTGACAAAGGACCCCACGTTTAACAAAATATGCAAACAACTCCCACAAACTGCAAAATACAACTCTCACAGCATCCGAAACAAAATGATTGAAACATTGGCCAAAATGGTTTTAAATTAAATCAAGGATAATTATGACAATGCAGATTCTGCTGGATTTTGCAACAAAAAGGATGGAACCAGAGACAGATGCAATGTGGAGAACCTGTCAGTCAAGAATACATTTGCTTGTAAAGGTATTCCAGAGGAACACCTAATTGTTCTGCTTGACATCAGTCAGTTCAATGCAAAACTTATTATCACCCAAATTCCTGAGCATCTTTCTGCATCATGTTAGAGTCAGTCAGTGCTATGATGGAGCTTCTGTCATGAGTGGGGTTAGGGATGGTGTTCGGGCCTTATTGCAAAAGAAGGTGGACAGGATATCCCCTACTATAACCACTAGCTGCATTTGGCAGTAGTCTGGGCAGTGCAAGCAGAGCCGTGTGCAAAAACCTTTTCTGATCTCTCAGGATCCCTGCATTCATTTTTTCATGGTCATTATGTGTAACAGAACTACGATGTTCCCTCCCTAAAACGAGTGTTGGAAATCAGGTGGACAAGTCATCATGATGTGATCAAGTGCCTTGTGGAGAATCAGGATGCTATGAAAATCCTGTTAGAGGTTACAGAGGCCAGGGCTGCTGCTGTTGACATCTGGCCAGAGGCATCAGGGTTACTGATGATGTTAAGAAGGGATCATTTCTTTAAAACAGGAAAGTTTATTCTAAAAGTTGTGGGTTCCTTAAAGTCTGCAAATGCTATGCGGCCTCTTGATTCACGTCCAGCTCCAGCTATAGAGTGTAATTCTTGTTTGTTTGGGAAAAACAATTCAAATGTGTTTCCAAACTACACATTTTTTTAGTTGATGGCGGATGGGGGCCGTGGTCTCCATGGGCTAGCTGTTCTGCAACCTGTGGAGGGGGCATAAAAAGTCGGACGCGCGAGTGCAACAGCCCTCAACCTCAGCACGGTGGCAAGAAGTGTCTTGGGGAAGCAAGTGACAGTGACACTTGTAACAAAAAAGACTGTCCTATTGGTGAGCATCAGTAACAAACATCTTTACCTCAATAAATAAAATAAAAACTCCTCTGGAAAGCCAACACTTTGGGCCAAACAAAAATCGTTCTAATAACTTCTGCTTCTCAATTTTTGGAAAACCTTAAGGCTGAAACATGTGGTTTTGTTTTAAAAAATGTCATCTTCTCTCAGATGGCTGCCTGTCTAACCCCTGCTTTGGTGGAGTGGACTGCAGCAGCTCTCCAGACGGGTCTTGGGAGTGTGGTCCATGCCCGGCTGGTTTTCGGGGAAATGGTACCCATTGTGAGGACATTAATGAGGTGAGGGAAATGTAATTTCTCATGTGTGTCCTCCTGTTTTCAAGTGTTAAATTCATTTTCTTCTTCTTCTAGTGTGACATGGTGTCAGATGTTTGCTACAAAGTCAGTGGAACACAGCGGTGCGTCAACACAAATCCAGGTTTCCATTGCCTGCCCTGTCCAAAGCGATACAAGGGGACCCAGCCTTTCGGCATGGGTGTGGAGGCTGCCAAGACAAACAAACAAGTGAGTTTGTGGTACTCCTATGTGTTCACAACAAATCAAAAGTTAAGGGAAGCAATCTGAGCTTTCTGCTTCAAGGTAAGTAAGTAGCTGAGTGAATTTTTACATGTCAGAAGTCAATTTTAAAACTATTAACACAATGAGGTAGTTTAGTTGCCTTGGGAGAGTACATTAGAAAAACCTTTGAACCGGCAAAGTAAAAAAGAGGCATATTTTAGGCGTTTTTACACTTTTGACTATTTTGATTGTACTCTTTATTCCAGTTGTAATAATATTTTGTGAAGTTGTGGCAATAAAATAATGTCACAAGTTCTGCTAGTATCTCAGCAAATGTTCTGTATCTCTCATCAGCCATAGTTTATGAACATCCCTCGTGAGCTTTTGTGCTCCTCTTTGCCCTCAGTAGTTGTTAAAAGAAGCCAAGTCGTGTCAATTGTGTTTGGAAGTGCTCTACATAATTGACTTCTATAAAAAACAGTTTCAGCATCCAATCATTTTGGTTTGTGTAGCTCTGAATCTGATCTTCCAATATTTCCATCTTATGAAATATGTCTGGTCTTTCTCTATTGAAGGTTTGTGAGCCAGAGAACCCATGCAAAGACAAAACACACAGCTGTCACAAATTCGCCGAATGCATTTACATCAGCCATTTCAGTGACCCAATGTACAAGTGCGAGTGTCGCATTGGTTATGCCGGGGACGGCTTCATTTGCGGTGAAGACTCAGACTTGGATGGATGGCCCAATCAGAACCTTGTATGTGGAGCCAATACCACCTATAACTGCCAGAAGGTATTTCACTCCATGTTTATTTTTTCAAACTAGATAATTTGCTTCTTTTTCACTTACTGTTGAATGCAATCATACATCAAAACCGAAAATGTAATATTCTTTTTTAGGATAACTGTCCTGATTTACCAAATTCTGGACAAGAAGACCTTGACAGAGATGGTCAAGGAGATGCTTGTGATAAGGATGATGACAATGATGGAATCCTGGATGAAAGGGTGTGTAATTTTTACAACTGCCATGAGTGATACCCTGTGGTGTTTTGGGTTTTTTTTTCTCTGATGACAGCTGACACTGTGGTGTAGGACCCAATATGCGTCAGAAACTTGATAAATTAACAAAGCTCACTGCCGAAAAGAAAGGTGGAAAAGCAGATGTCTTGAAGAGATCATAGAACTGAAAACCAGACACTTATTTACACCAAGGATCATTGACACAAGTCAAGACAGCTGTAGATGATTGGCAACCTAAACCTGGTGTGACGGACATTGGGAAAACAGTAAACAGAACATGACCAAAACCAAGAACACAACTGAAACACCAAACTAAAGCTCTCAGTCTTCACAGACTCTTAATAGACTTCAAAACTAAACAATATTAACCACTTATAAGGAGAATAGATGGACAAATAGGTGATATTTCAATGAATAAGAGTTTTTAAAGGTAGAAAAAACTGCCTGGAATACATCCTGTAAGGGTGGTTGTAAATCTGAGGATGGGATGGTCACCTTTAAACAAGCACATCTTTTTTGGGAACAATTTGGATAGATGCTAAAGACATAATTAGGATCATTAAAGTGATCAAACACTTCATTTGCAGTATGTCACATCTGAAAGCAAGTTGGGTCAGTAAATTATATTAATATTTCTTTACAAAATTGTTTTTAATCATTTTTGGTGCTGGCTTATCCCAAGATGTTCTCACAAAGTAGTCACATTAGGCTGCTGCAGCTAAAGCATCCTTTTCATGCCGCTCTCATGCATGCAGAATTAGTTCACAGCTGTTTTGTTGCACGGAGTTAGATGTTTTTTATTTTTCAATCGGCAGTGGTTTTGCCTGTTAGTATCCCACCGTTCACACAGAGTAAAAATTAAAGGTTGTAAATGTGCAAAGAACAGTTTGGCCAGTGGTTAATAGTTCTTGACGCACATGAGGTCCAGAGTTAAACCCCACTGAGAGTCTTTAGGATGTTGAGAGAAACTGGAAAGAGTAGAAAGACTCTCCCATCATCAATCAAGAACAGTCCAGAAATTTTATTTAACTCTAAATGGGAAAAATATGCTGCCATGTTGCATAATTGGGAAACTACAATTGCAATAATTCCAAACTTAAAGTGGGCCAAGAACATGTTGGGTTGATTTTGGGATCGGTCAGAAATGCTGATTTAAAAAGAACATTTCTGCCTCAGTGAATCAATTCTCAATCAAATGCATTTTCTTAATGAAAACCTTTCTCTCCACAGGACAACTGCGCCCTCCTCTACAATCCACGTCAGTTTGACTTTGACAAAGATGAAGTGGGTGACCGCTGTGACAACTGTCCCTATGAACACAATCCGGCACAGATCGATACCGACCATAATGGAGAAGGAGACGCCTGTTCAGTGGACATTGATGGAGATGGTAAACAAGTCCAAACTGTGCTAAAACCTAAATAAAAAAATTAAAAAACCACAAAACTATAGAACATCTGATTAAACTTTTCCCTCCCCCCCAGATATTCATAATGACAATGACAACTGCCCCTATGTTTACAACACTGACCAGAAGGACACAGACATGGATGGAGTTGGTGACCAGTGCGACAACTGCCCGTTGCTTCATAACCCTGACCAGGTAAAATGCAGATAATCGCCTTAGTCTTCACTCTAAGATAGTTCATGCTAGCTTTGCTATTGTCCCTACAGTCAGACATAGACAATGACCTGGTTGGAGATCAGTGTGACAATAATCAGGACATTGATGAAGACGGCCACCAAAACAACTTGGATAACTGTCCATATGTGGCCAATGCCAACCAGGCTGACCATGACAAGGATGGCAAAGGAGACGCATGTGACTATGATGATGATAACGACGGGGTACCTGATGTCAAAGATAATTGCAGGCTTACACCCAATGCAGACCAGGTGGATTCTGATGGTGAGTGTTATTTGATGCGTTTGAACAGGATTCTAGTTGGGAGTTATCGAGCACATAGGCCACCTCATATTTCAGCACTACAGCTGTTTTTTACTAAGTTTTAAAATGAGTGGACAAAGAACACCCATTGGAGCAATGTTGCAATACAGAAAAAAGTGCTCAATTTTGAATGGGTGCAATGACTAAAGTGGACCATTTTTATCACATTAATCTTTCTATGTATTGCCATGGAATTGCGCTACTTTATTCAAGTGTTTTTGATCAATGAAACGTGACTTCACTCTAGATTACTGTTTGTAGGATTCATGAGTTTATCTTTTTGGATGCAAATTTTTGGAGCTGCAGTTACTCAGATTTCAGTTTGTATTCCACCAGTTTCTCTCTGTGATGATAGTTCATTACAAACACATCTGACATAAGCATGGATGGCAAGCATCTTTGAAAGCATCCCCACAGGATGGTAGCTGAGAGATTTATGGTCAAATCAGATGCCACGAGCCACTTCTGACATACCATCTTAGAATGACATGAAGTGAAGTAATCAAGGGGATTTATGGTGAAATTTACCATGTTTCTATGTATAATCAGTTTGTAACAGTGAAAAGATCTACTTCGGTCACTTAGGTAAGAGCTTAAAAAATGTCTTGTTGAAGCAGCTTTTAGGGGTTTATATTATTTCATTTAAAAAAAGTGCTGAATGCTCAAAAATGCTCCCTGTCATCTGCCATATCACTGCACAAATGACATTGCTGCAGTGTTATAACACAGATAATGCTGCACAACATAATACAAATTATTATACTACCATCCAAGTAGCACAGATATGCCACCTTTGCTTAGGTTTTTCTTAGACCTTGAAAGGCAAAAAAATATCCTCCTGTTTAACATGTCCCTAGGATCTAAATGTTTTATGTTATTTGTGTGATACTCTTTACAATACAAATTTAAAAACTGTAAACAAAAAGAAAATATAGTCTATACAACACCAAGTAATGGAAAAACACCTTTGGTGTCTGTGCAGTGTGTGTAGAATATGGCAAATGTGGAAAAAGCCAGGGGCTGAGGTTGGTGTGGGTGATGTCATTCCAGCTTTCGTTTGGTTAGCCGGCCAGGAGGACACATGCCAGGCTGTGAAGTTCTTATTTCCATCAAGTTTTGCTCACGTTTAATCCAGAGCACCCAATTACAACAAGGTTACTTAGGGATTTTGCAGCTGTTTGTAACTGGAAACAGACTAAGAAGAAGGAATGCCCTGGACACCGCGCTTTCACCCTCCCCAAAGCTTGTCAGATAGTGTTTATTTGATAGAACCGTTTGAGCCCCTTGTGTAATAAAAAAAAGAAAGAAAACTAGTGACAGAAGCTACTTCCAGGCAGTGGTCTTCATTAGCCACTGGCATTTTTCCCTCTGTGAGTTTCTGGCCTACAGTCAAGCTTTAATAGACCTCAGGCTTCTCATCCTTGCTAGTATCAGTGAAAGCTGATTTGCTTTTGCAGACTTGGCCCGATATTTAAGGTCAGATTCCTTAGAGGATTTGTTATTTTTCCAGTCATTTTTCATATTGACCTGGAGGAGCTCCTCTTTAGTCATTGCAGTGGGAGTATTCGGATACTCACTTTAGCTGCTGTCAATATTTTTCCAATCTATTCAAAATTAGGTCAACCATTTCCATGTGTATGCTGCTCTCTTCAATCAGGTGATGGAAGAGGGGATGCCTGCAAAGACGACTTTGACAACGACAGCATCCCAGATATCCTTGATGTTTGTCCGGAGAACAATGCCATCAGTGTGACAGATTTTAGGAAGTTCCAGATGGTCCACTTGGATCCAAAGGGAACCACTCAAATTGATCCCAACTGGGTGGTAAGACACCAAGGCAAAGAACTAGTTCAGACTGCCAACTCTGATCCAGGAATTGCAGTAGGTGAGTGGCACACCCAGCACTTTTGCTCTCAAATCAACTGGTTTGAAACTTCTGGATCTCCAGTTGACCATTTTCCTAACATGGTTACAGGTTTTGATGAATTCAACGCCGTGGACTTCAGTGGAACAATGTATGTAAACACAGACAGAGATGATGACTATGCTGGCTTTGTGTTCGGATACCAGTCGAGTGGGCGTTTTTATGTGGTGATGTGGAAGCAGATCACCCAGACCTACTGGGAGTACAAGCCATCCAAAGCTTTTGGCATCTCAGGTGTTTCGCTTAAGGTCGTCAACTCAACCACAGGCACTGGAGAAAACCTAAGAAATGCTTTATGGCACACAGGCAACACTCAAGGACAGGTGGGAGGGAAGACTTCATGCTACATGGTCTATTTTAAAGGCTGGAATTATATCCTGTGTTTTTAAATATTTCACATAGGTGCGCACTCTGTGGCATGACCCAAAAAACATTGGTTGGAAGGATTACACAGCATACAGGTGGCATCTCATCCACAGACCAAAGACTGGTTTCATAAGGTAAATCTGTCTGTTTCTCCTGCGTCTGCATCAATAGTGAGCTTCAGCAAATCCTGACAAAACGTTTTTGCCGTTTTTCAGGGTTGTGGTCTATGAGGGAAAACAGATCATGGCTGACTCGGGACCCATTTACGATAAGACATTTGCAGGAGGGAGGTTAGGCTTGTTTGTCTTTTCGCAGGAGCTGGTTTTCTTTTCCGACCTCAAATATGAATGCAGAGGTGAGTTTGAAGCCGAATTTTATGTTTTCATTTGAAGAAATTGACGCATGCATGTGTGCATGAGAGCAATAATATCCAGAGTAGTTTTTTGTGGCTTACTTTTAGAAACTGCCACCATGTTTGGCTATTTATTTCTTTGTTTTACCAGTTTACCCACTGTAACAAAAAAGTTGCACACACTGCTAAAAGCTTCAAATAAATGATTATTGCTTATAAATCCAAAGCTGAAAGCAATTGGAGCTTTCTTAACTACCGAAAGCTAGCATTAATCATCTTTTTATCTATTTTAAAAGCCTTTCCAGTGTTTTTTTTAATTATGATTATGCCATCTTTAGCAAAAATATTAATACTAATAATTTAGTCACATTTGTTATTTTTTCAAACAACATTTTTTTCCTGTTTACTCTTGATTCAAGTGAGACTAAAAAAAAATACTTAGAAATGCTCTTTGAAGCTAAATTTTGTTACTATATATGTCATCCATCATCAGAAAAATGAAATAAAAATAAAAAACGGAAAACACTATTCTTATTGGAGTTCTTTTCCTTTCCATATACAATTTAGTACATTTTACAACAAAAAACTATAAGAGAGAACTACATCTCTATTTCTGTTCAATGTGGTTCGAATCTTTAAACCTTCAACATCTTTCTCAAACCTCAGATAAGCCGGAGTACCGTACAGTGCTTCTCAAGGTAACGGTGAAAGGGGTTTTGTGTTGTATCCTGCCTGAAGAAACTTTTAACCCCTTGACGCCTGAATTGATTTCCAGCTATGAAAAAAATAAATAAATAAATAAAAATCACTTATGTTTAAGCAGATGCTTAATTAAGGTGAGTTTGCAGCAGAAGGGGCTTAATGCATATTAGCATCAAGAGGCATCAAGGGGTTAAAAAAACAAAGTTGTTCTTTTTTCTGCTTGTTAGCTTGTACAATGCCCCAGACGCATTGTGAAAGACCTTGTGTTTCAGTCCAAGGACTTTAAATCGGCTGATTGCAAAACACACTGTGGTCTTTTTTTCAAGAGCACAGCTGCATCACTGAACACACGCTTCCTAATGCACATATTTCACATGTTGTATTGAGTTGTATTGACTGCACTCCAGCAGTTCAAATGCGAGTCTCTTCTCTTTTTTCAATCTTTTCTAATGCACAAGTAATGAAGCCGTCTTTTTCAATCCTTCCACAGATAACTGAACCGGGTTGGGAAGACGATTCCAAAAGGGCAAAAGAGAAGACTCCTTTGCAGTAAACCACATTGCTGAGGATGTTTCAGCATCAGACTTTGCACATTTGCATGCTTGATCCAATACCTGAATAACTGAACTAATTAGTGATCAATACAACCCTTCTTTGACACAAAATTTGATGGAACTGGATATATTTTTTAAAAAGCATCCCAAAAATCTATTACATTTAGTGTACTTACTCTACTTTTTAGTCACTTTGCAACCACTTCAGCTTATTTTTTTCCCCACAAATTATGTAAAAATATGGACTATAGCCAGAATTGTCAATATTTTCTGATTTTTCTGATCCCAATTGTGTCATTTTTAGATGCTGAACTTCCAAAGATGTTTATAATAAGTCTGTACTATAATTTCTTTTTGTAAATTATTTAAGCCTTGCCTTTTTGTTTTTTTGTTGACATTTTTGCGAGATTGTAAATAATTTATTTATTTGTGTACACTGACTCATATATATGAATATCAAAATGACAAGGAAACACATTACAGTATTGCAGTATTTTCTTTTTTTGTGTGTATTCTGAACTTCCTGCTAGGTTATAAATCTAACAAAGAAATTGTTGCATTGAGTTTTTTTTTTTTTTTTATTCTGGTTTGAAACCATTTTTATAGTTGAGTTTATATGTCAGAATTTTTAGGCAACATTAAAAAAAAAAACAAAAAAAAACAAAAAAGCTGATCTATATCTTTCAAGTAACATGGATGCTGTGGTTTTTATTTTAGAGGAGTCCAGCTCTGAGCTTCAAATGATTTATCAACACCTGAGAGTCTGAGGTTCAACAGTCAGCATTTTAGTGTTGGATTTGTGACGACTAAATATACAAAATTAGATTTTTTTTGTTTCATTCGAAAGTTATAAATACCAATGCTGTTATTTTTTTTGGTGGAAGTTCCAGAAGTCAGTCTAAGATGACGATTATTTTTGGTTCGCTCTGAGGTGAATTTTCTTTCTTTTTTTTTTTTTTTACAAAAATGCCCATAAATGTTTTTGTACACTTCTGTCTTTGAATACACATTTTCTAAAAATAAAAAAAAATAGATCAAGTTTGCTTTATTAATAAACAAAAACCTCTGTACTACTTTGTTTTTGTACTTCAACAGATTCTATTCACAGACTATTAAAATCAATATGTCAATTTTTGAAGCATTTTTGGTACTTTTCTAGCTCTAGAGTGCACACAAGGATCAGGGTTTTTCTGATACAGGCCATTCAATCCTTTTATTTGTGGAGTTTGTAGCTCACCCTCTGGACAATAAAGGAATTACAGCCTTTATTTGTGCCAAGGTGAGTTTTTATTTTTTTATTCCATTTTTGATTAAATCAGATGTTAAAATAGATTCATTGGCAAGAACTTGGAGGAAAATTTAACATTTTCTCTCATTTATTTATTAGACTGCAGTGGTTCCTAAATTATAGTACAATTTAAAAATGTGAGTGGCACACCTAGCACCCAGCAAATTAAGAAGTGAATAAGTATATCTTAAAACTTAAATTTTAAAAACAGAAATAGTCTTCCTTTTCTTTTGAGAAATATATATATATATATTCTTGTCTTTAGTTGATGATTTTGTGACAAACAAAATACTTAATAGTTGTTAAGACAGTTTTACATAAATGCAATTCAAATGAAAAAATTGAAAAACAACCAAACAAAAACATTCATCATCCAATCGATATGATTTTTTTCCCTTTTTCTGCTGTTTATAGCTTGTATTATATAATAGCTTGAAGTTGAATTTCCCTCAAAAGGCAATCTCTGCACATTAGTGTCAGTATTATCTCTAAATTTAACCTCCTAACTGACTTAAAACCAGTCACTTCCAGCACCTCCTGCAGTGGATGATGATACCACGCAGCTCCGTCAGTGTTTATTCCCATTGCAAACATTTAACCAATAGACACTCAAAGTGTAACACTTTGGCAGTTGAAGTGTCACTCAGTCTTAGTTGCACAAAAGAAAAAACAACAACAGCTTAAAGCTGGACTATGTGACATGTCTAAGAGTGACATTTAGCTTCTTGCTCCCCTGCTTTTTTTTTTGCTTGACGTAAAGAACTTCCTGCTGATGTTAGAGTTACGGCAACTAATCCGTCTTAGCCAGATATCATTCTACCCAGGATTCATTTTTGGAGAGCTTGTGATAGTTCTGCTGATTTATAATCTAATGAGAAAAGGGTTTGACGCAAACCCAGACGTTGCTGGTAGAATTATATCCTGTGGTTGGCTTTAGAACACCTTGGCACCCTCAGAGAACCTAAAGAAGAAAAGCAGGGATAGAAGAGAGTAATGGATTTGCATGAGAGCTAGATTATGAAATGATGGATGAGCGGATGGATGCCTGGATTTATTTTCCTCCAGACACCCAAACCTTGACTCCTATGAGCTAGTATGACAGTGCAATTATTTATTTTGTGCCACCAGCTGGCACCAGTTTCCATTTCCATGTCATATGCTCTCTATACCAATGCCGCTGCACTTTCCAAGAAAATTTAATAGGATCCTCAAATTTTTACTAAGTCCTCCCTCTGTGGTCTGTGGCCCATACTGGCCAAAACAAAACAAAAAAGTCTATCAAGTTACGCAACATATGACACTTGCACAGAGATTTATCCACTTTTATATCAGAAAATGTCGTCATAAAGAGAAAATGCATCACATCAGCAGTTATGTTTTTAAAAAATCTGGTGTAATTTTCTATAAAAGTCTAGTTGCATTAACTCAAAGTCCCTAAATCCTCATCTGCAGAAAATAAAATAACAGTTTACATCAGCTCAAATTTAAATACAGCTGACTCCAATGCTCCGTTGCCTAAAGATCTAGCGGTTTTAGGGTTTGAATTAACACAATGTGCCTCATATCCTCCAGAATCTGGGACATGAAGGGGTTAAAAATACGTGAGAGCGGGGGAGGTTCTATTAGGGAAAAATGGGGACGAAAAAGCAAGCCCTTGCAGTTTAGTGACAGGAAAATCTGGGTTCAAGTTTGCAGAATTGTCCACGTGGCACAAAGACTTGCAATCTGGCTCTAAGGCTGGGGGCTGGTTTAAAGGCCAGAACTTGTTCCATGGTGGTTCATAACGCTCTGCCAGAGGATGCCAAAGACTGGTTTTAAACCAGCAGTTTCCAGCAGAGGCAAGCATTTCAACAGTGTTGAACTGAAGACGACAACCTGCTGCAAACTGGCTCAAATGGGAACAAAAGTATAAAAAAAATAGCTTTTTTAGGAGACATTCGTTGTGACGTGTCAAGATATTTGGGGTTATGTTTCGTTTAAAGTTCTCTTTTAAAGTCTCTTCGGTTTTTTCAAAGTAAGACAAACGAGTCCATCAAATTTCTTTTTAAGTGTTTAGTTCAACTAAAAGGCATGTGTCATCTTAAAGACCCACTCTGATGAAAATAAAGCTTGAAGCAGAATTCTTTATTCAAATTGCTGTGAACCTGAAGCAGACAAAAACATGGAGTTTGAAAAATTTGTGACACAGCGAACCTACTAGCTCCCTTACTCCACTTTATTCTTGCAGGAAATAGATCCATGTATGTCTTCATTTTCCTCGTACGAGCTGGCATCTGGCTGAATAGCTCCAATATTTCTCGTCATTTTTGTTGCACTGGTTGGGGGTTGAGGGGCTGTAAGCTAGCTGGAGAGCTTGAAACAGATCAGTGACAGGAAGGGGAAGGGGGGTAGGGGTTGCACAGCACCAACAGTCCCACGGCTCAGAGGTGAATTTCAAATGAACTCCTGCTGCTCTGCAGAAACTGTGTCCTAGAAAATGCAGTTTTTTTTATCTGACTGGTGGTTTTTTTTTTACCTTCTCCAACAGATTTTTCCTCAGATTTTGCTTTTAGGTTGCGATGTTTCGATTTTAAGAGACTTCCAGACGAATGCAACAACTTTTCCCCTAATTAATAATTCCATATTAACAATGATAAATACCTCTCTGGAAACGGGTTACGTGCCACAGTCTTTTAAATATGCAGTTGTTAAACCTCTTCTGAAAAAGCCCAGTTTGGATCCTAACATCTTGGCCAACTATAGACCGATATCAAACCTGCCCTTTATTTCTAAAATCCTAGAAAGAGTTGTAGTTAAGCAGCTTTACTGCCACCTACAGGACAATAGCCACTTTGAAGACTTTCAGTCGGGGTTTAGACCCCACCACAGTACGGAAACTGCACTAGTTAGAGTCTCTAATGACTTGTTATTGGCTTCAGAAAAGGGACTACTTTCTATTCTTGTCCTGTTAGACCTCAGCGCAGCTTTTGACACTATCGACCACAATATTTTACTCCATAGATTAGAGCATGACATAGGGATCAGAGGATCTGCTCTCCAGTGGTTTAAATCCTATCTGTCAGATAGGTATCAGTTTGTTAATGTAAATGGGCATTCCTCTCAGTGCACTCGAGTTAACTACGGAGTCCCACAGGGCTCAGTCTTAGGACCCATCCTGTTTACGCTATATATGCTACCCCTAGGAAACATAATCAGGAAACACAGCATTAATTTTCATTGTTATGCCGACGATACTCAGTTGTATTTATCCATGAAACCTGACCAGAATGACAATATAGAGAAACTGAACGCCTGCATCAGTGACATCAAGACCTGGATGACAATTAATTACCTCCTCTTGAACCCAGAAAAAACTGAGGTTATTATACTAGGCCCTAAAAACCTGAGAGATGCTCTGTCTGCTCAGATAATCTCCCTGGATGGTGTAAGTATAGCCCCCAATTCCACAGTTAGAAACCTTGGGGTCTTATTTGACCAGGATTTATCATTTAAGGCTCACATATCTCAGGCGTGCAGAACTGCATTTTTTCACCTGCGGAACATTGCTAAGATCAGAAATATACTTTCTAAGAGTGATGCTGAAAAACTCATCCATGCATTTGTTACGTCGAGGCTGGATTACTGTAACTCCTTGTTAGCAGCGTGTCCTAAGAGTTCCTTAAGAAGTCTCCAGCTTGTTCAGAACGCAGCAGCTAGATTTTTAGCAGGAACTAGCAGAAGAGATCACATCACTCCTGTGTTAGTTTCGCTCCATTGGCTCCCAGTTGATTCTAGAATTAAATTCAAGATCCTCCTGTTAACCTATAAGGCCTTACATGGAATGGCCCCATCCTATATTAAGGACCTCATAGTCCCTTACCATCCAATCAGAACACTTCGCTCGCAAAATGCAGGACTGCTTGTGGTTCCTAGAATTAGTAAAAGTACAGTCGGAGGTAGAGCGTTTAGCCACCAAGCCCCTGTCTTATGGAATAAACTCCCAGCTCATGTAAGAGAGGCAGATTCAGTTTCTACATTCAAAGTTAAACTGAAAACATTCCTCTTTGGACAGGCTTATTGTCAGACTAGTTAGTATTCAGAGATTATTTAACTTAAGGTTAATTGTTTAAATTAAACTAAATAACAATAACTATTGTTTTAAAAGGCTGCTAGAAGTTGAAGCTGGGGTAACTATGGTGCACTGGGGCTCTGTCCTCTTTTCTGTCCTTTTCCAATACTTTTCTTTTCTCATCTACCTATACACTTCCTCTCTTCTCTATCTGTGATCATCATTTATCATTTAGTTATCCATGCCTCTGTTTGGTGCAGTACGATTCATGTATTGTCCCTCTGTCTCTCTCCCCTCCTGGGGAGTGGGAGTGCTTCCAGACTCCAGTTGGCCCATCCGTGCTCCTGTTCCTGACTGTGTACCTCGTCTCTGCTCCTGCTCCTACACCTGGCTGTGGTTCCTGTCTCCGGCTCGACTCGCGCCCCTGACTGTCCCCCCAACCCCGGCTGGATGAAGCTCGTCTGCTGGACTTTAAATATGTAGATGTAGAGTTAGATAAGTTAATTCTTCTCTATGAGTTCTGGTAAATCGCCTGTCCGTCCTGGGGGAGGATCCCTCCTTCATGTGGGCACCTCTGAGTTTTTCTTCTTTTTTTCCGGATGGTTTTTTGGGTTTTTTCCAGCGAAAGTCTAAGTGAGGGTCCAGATTGCAGGGCTTGGTTTATTTAGATTTTACGTAAATGTCAGATGATGAGAATCAGTTTTACTTCAAGGTTGAGCGACGTTTGATTTTTGAGAACTTCATCGAATTGAAAAAATAAGGAGCAACTCTAATTCATGCAGGCAACAAGCTCGTTTTACAGCACTGAAATGAAAGATTTTTTTCTCTTTTGTTCATGGAGTTTTAGGAAAGAGAGGAACAACAACTGATTGGAAAACAGGACATTAAGTGCATTCCAAAGTTTCAGAAATGTTGTCTATTTAGAGATTAACAAGAAAAAATAAGCTGCAAAATTAGAGATGTGCAGAAAGCTACCACCTATAAACAGGACAGAGATGGAGTCCCTCCAGTTATCACAGCCTAATTGATGTGAAGTAATGATCTGGAGGAGGCAAAATTGTTCAGTAGGAATAATATTAACCTTTTTTTTTTAACAAACTAAAAGGCCTTATGCATCATATTTTTTTCTATTTTTCCACAAAAAAAAATTTTTTCTTTAAAGTTGCATTGTACATGAAAATACAGAAAACAAACTGCACATTTTCCCCAATCAAAATGTGGATAGAATTGAGATTTTTTAGCATTAGCTTTTATGTAAAAATAGGAATTTGAGCCACACTAAATCTGGTTTTAAACTTTGCATTTAACATATTTTCACTTAAGTGTGAATTTCTGAAACCCTCAAACTGTGATCAACTACAACCTTCTGGATTTCCATTATTTTCTGGGATTCTGGAAATGGGCGCCGCCTGGGTGGCGGGTGGAGAAAATTAAAAAAAAACCTTTAATGCCAGCAGCAATACATTTAATTTAATTCAGCCCCTATTGGTACATAAACTAAGCAATTAATCGATGATTTGTAAATTAATGTATTGTACATTGTGTAAATGTGTTGCTGCATATTATAATTAGTTTGGTAATTTTTCATTGTAAATTTCTGTAAGTTATACTATTCTACCCACTATTATTGATAATACTGTTGAGCTACCCTACTAATCCGATTTCCCAGATGGGATAAATGAAGTAGTTATTCAATTCTATTCAATTAACAGTCCTATCTTCTGAAGAGCAAAAACACGGGAAATAATTCTCACTTTCTTTCCTGTGATCATTTTTATGCAATAATTTGGATGTGAGATCTAGTTTTTTCTAAAAAAATGTGGTCAAAAACTTGATGTGTTCATTTAACATTAAGTTAAGGTTTGCACAATCTCACAGAAACTTTTGTTTAACTGTAAAATAAAAGTCAAGCAAAAGACAAAAACACATTGCTTTTTTAACTCTAAGAGAACATGGAGATTAAACACGGAGGCAAATTTGTGCTGGATGTACCAAGCACTTACCAGAGACACATGTATGACGGTGAGTTTGACAGTCAGTCAGTCCAGTCATCCTGTACATCTGGAATAATAGAGGGCAAAGCAGCTTCCATTAGCTATTAAAAGGCCACTCTGTGATTTATTGTTACAACTAAAAATAATAAATTATACATTACAAGAACCTTTAATTCAAAACCCTCAAAAAAAAGGTTAAAATTCACTTTGTTTTAGAGGTTTAAAGTTTAGAAATATGAGTGATCTCTGTTTGGTCTCAAAATGAAAAAGAAACCGTACTGGCAATGCTGTATCATTACTGTAGCCTCCATCCTCCATGGCTCCTGGTCATTCCTGTCCCTATAAGCCATCTGTGGTTCATAGTTTGGTTGTGTTTTGGTAATGTTCTTAGTTGCTCTTTGTCCATCCCAGCAGTTTCAGGTTAATCATGATCCACAGCTGTCTTCATTTCAGTTAATTGCCCTCACCCTCTAGAAGTGTCTGGTTTTCAGCTCATCTGCTCTGTTGTGTCTCCTTTTTGTTTCTCCAGTGTTTGGTAGTGGTTCAGTTTTTGTACTAAATGTTTTAGTTTCGGTCAGCATGCCTTGTCTCCTGCATTTTGGGTCCTTCACTTCCAGTTCCTGACAGTCCCAGTTCTTATCATTGACTGCTCACAATAACATCAGAAAAGGGAAGCTTTTTGACCTTTTTTACCCACAAAACTCAAAACTGAGCTTATAGATGTATTACTCTTGCTTCCAGTCTAAGATTTTGGACTGACAAACCAAAATGACAGAATTTGGGGGAAATCCCTTTTCCTTTCCACACCATGGATGGCACTACTGGTAGACTATTATTTCCTTCCATCTTCCAAACCAACTGATTCCATCTTGGGGTCATGGGGTTGCTGGAGCCTATTCAACCTTGTTGGGCAAAGTCAGGGCAGACGCTAAGATCCACACCTAGGGTCAATTGAGAGACATCAATGAACCAACAGCTTCCTGAGAAAACGGAACAGTCCCAGCCGGGATTTAAACCTTCTGGAATTATTTCAGTTTGTTTAATTATATAATTTGGTGCTCTTGCTTGTATGAGAAAATT
The DNA here is from genome assembly GCA_023969325.1 of Oryzias curvinotus. NCBI lineage: Eukaryota > Metazoa > Chordata > Actinopteri > Beloniformes > Adrianichthyidae > Oryzias > Oryzias curvinotus. Next base: position 5,604,253 of record CM043720.1, read on the forward strand.
GTTTTTTTTTACAGGCGTGTTTGACGCGTCAGATCATGGAGACTTTGTGAGGCTCGTTTGATTCAGGAGAACTTCCCTACAAGGTCACACGCTAAGCGTTCATTTTTCAGCAGTGGAAACAAGCGATCAGCCCAAATCCTTTTCCTTTTCTGATGGCTTTTTCCGACTTGTGTACAGTTGTAATGGAACATCTCATAAAAACGCACAATCTGTTCACTGCATGAAAGGAATCTTAAAGAAAAATGACCCAAGTTTCAAGAAAAAAAAAAAAAGTCTTATTTTCTGTATTGTAGGGAAAATACTCTTATCTAGTAAGTTTTTAAATGGCAAAAAACTTAATTTAAGAAAGTGTTTTAGTAACTAGTATATTTTCTTTAAAAACTGTAAGATTATTTTTCTTACCCAAGTGACAGATTTTTTTTTGTTTGTTTAAAGAAAATCTGCTGATGGGGTAATAACTTGACTTTTTTCTAAGGGGCCAGTTTTTGCAGTATACTAGCTCTTAAATCCTCCCTTTTTTGTTTCTATTTGTTTTATTTAGGTTTTTTTTAAGAGCTACACATAAAAAGAATTACTGATAGTCAAGACTGAAAACACAGAATGGCTGTTTTCCATGCAGTTCCATTTAAAGCGGTGGTTTTAAATTTCCAGCACAGAAATACGTAGAAATATCGTGCTGTCATTGCAGTTTAGTGCCGCTGCTTTTGCCGTTTACATCCTTTAGTTCTGTTTGACCTCTTCCTGAATCAGTTTCTCATTCCTCAGCATTAAAATTCCAAACCTGACATCTGTCACACAAAGCAGGAGGAAAAGTTTGAAGTAAGGGCCTCAGAGTTCCACAAATGTTCAGTATTACGTCTTCCTCATCTTGATGATGGCCTTACTTCAAATAATTACACTCCTGCCGGTCTAAGGGACCCCCTGGATGAAGCAGAGCAGGTGTCTCCAGAAAACAAAAATCTGAACAATGAAAGCACTGAAAGCTTCAGGTTCTAACTACAGACAAAAGGCACATTCTGTGTCGAGTTTACGCTCATACGCATCCACTGCTTGTGTTCAGAACGGCTGGGCACCACTGCTCCATGACTTTCCAACGTGGATCCTTTCAAAATGTGGCTTCCTGATTTGTTTTTTTCTACTGAAACCATTTTACTGCAAAAAAATTTAAAAAATCCTTAAATTAGGAAAATAATCTTAAGAAAAAAAATAAATAAATAAATAAAATCACTAGAAAGTAAAAATATATGTCAATGCATAAAGTATTTTTACTTCATTGTCAGAACATGGTGGAGAAGGACCCAAAATGCAGGAGACCAGGCTTGGTGACAGAAAGAAAATTTAATTGATAAACGGAAACATGACCAAAAAAAAAACCCCCCAGGGAGCAACAAACAAGTGACAAACCAGAACAGAGTAGATGACCTGACAAGGACAAACAGAAAACCAGACACTTAAATAGGCTGGGGGCAATTAACTGAACTAAAGACAGCTGTGGATCCTCAACCTGAAACTAGTGTGAGTGACAACAAGAAAACCAACAACATGACCAAGAACAACAAAACCAAACTAAACCACAGAACAGAAATCTTATGATACGATATTTAAATCTAGAAATTCAAAACGAGAAACATAAGTTAAAAAAGCTAACTATTAGACTTACCGGTACTTCAAATTTAATGTTATACAGCCCCATAAGAAGTATTTTTGGTAGTTCTAAGCAAATTTAATTCGTTGAGGAGTTTTTTGTTCCTAATTGTAGTTTATTTTGATTACAGTGACAAATAACTAGTATATTAAGTGACTCATTTTAGAACAAAATATTACAATTTACAGCATAACTTAAGTATTACATCAGGTTTTTCTATTATCAAAAGTAAGAGGATTTTGAATCATTTTAATATTTTTTTTCATTCATCTTCTACCGTTTTATCCCTTTCGGGGTCACGGGGCTGCCAGCCACTTGTGGGCGAAGGCCGGGGACATCCTGGAGAAGGTCGCCAGTCTGTTGCAGGGCCACATATCACACATCATTCACTCTCACACCTAGGGACAATTTAGAGTTGCCAATTGACCTATGAAGCATGTTTTTGGACGGTGGGAGGAAGCCGAAAACCCTGGAGAGAACCCACGCATGCACGGGGAGAACATGCAAACGCCACACAGAAAGGTCCCCCATTGATGTTCAAGTCCCCCAGCCAGGACTTGAACCAGGGGCCTTCTTTGTGTGAGGCACGACCACTGTGCAGCCCTTTCTTTTTTTTTTTTTAAATAATAATTCCCATATTTCTAGATCCAAGCTTTTAATGAGACAAAAGATTCTCAACTGTGCTGATTTTGAGAAAAGCTTGGAAAGGTGTAGAGCAAAGATAAAAAGTTAAAACCTGGCAAAATGTCTAAAAAATGTCTGAAAACAGGGTTTGCATGTGTTTCAGTAGTTAGTGCTAAATGTCAGATTTATATTATTGAAATGAATCTTATGCTATCTGTAAGCTTTCCCATAGTGGGAGTGAGTGTCAAGAGACATCCGGTGACAAACTTTTTTTCTTGAAAAAATTGGGAGGCTGTTCTCAGAAACAGAGGCTGAACGTGTGTCAATTTGTCAAAGCCGGTCTCAGTCAGGTGACGCAGAAGACTCCGTAAATCACATTCGTGCAGCAATTTCACTTAATCCCCTGCACATTCTTTATGGAGCATTTTCTTCCAGTTTACCCCTCTCCCTTGTGCTGCAGTGCCAGAAAGCAGAGCTCGTCCTGGCCACAAGTGTCTGAAAGCTGTTGGCTTTGGCAAGTCGAGTCCGTCTGACTCAAAGCAAAGACATCACAGACGTTTTTTTAATGTGTTTTTCCAAAAAAACGAATTGTTTTAGATCAAAAAGGGGCCAAACAGAGAGCATTATGACAGTGAAATATCATATTTAGGTGTCTAAACTGACTTTATTTTATTCATACCCCAAACTGGCTTTACCTGTTACAAAAGTTTTTTTTTTTTTTTGTTTCATTATCTTTTTGTTTTATTTAAAGCAGAAGAATAAAAACAGAGTGGGATCTAACCAAGCAACAAATGTCATAAGTTCCACTCACAACATGACACAGCTCTTATATGGTATCCAGTTCCACTTGGTACCAGAAAAAGGACCCTCAGGGCAAATTTAAGTGTAACCCATTACTTATTTAATTGGAGATGGCAGTTCTTGGAAAGGGGAACTTCTTGTGGTGTAAAGCCTCTCTGTTACATCTTAAACTCCTGGTACCTCATATCAAAGCAATTTTTCATTCCGCCTCCGTAACATTGTGTTCACTTAACATATGCTTCTATTTAGGCTGACCTGTGTGTCAGCGACTTACTGGATGGAAACGTGGAACTCGGTATCTTGTTCAAGGGTACTCAGCTTGAGCCCCAAAGCTAATTGAAGGACAAATACTGCTCCTTTGAAGAGGAAGACGCACCACCATAAAGAGAAATATGTGTATTGTAAAGAGAAATTCCCCTACGGTTGAGGTTAGAGAAGCTTTTAGGTACTGTGTTTCAATCACATGTCTTTTTCATTGTTGTTTTAGAGTTTGACAGTGCCCGAAAAAAAGTCTCTGCAAACAAAAACAAAAGTTTTTGCAAATAAAAGAAACACTGCTGCGAATAAAAGAAATGACGTCGCAAATAAAAGAGCTGCTAAAAATAAAAAGACTGGCTATGGATACCGACTCAGAAATGGGGCCACCATCAGTCACCTCCTCTACATGGATGACATCAAGCTATATGCTAAGACATTGACTCCCTGATCCACACCACCAGGATCTACAGTACTGACATTGGGATGAGATTCGGGCTCGAGAAATGAAGTCGGATGGTGACAAAGAGTAGTCCACACAGGAGGGGTCTCACTCCCAGAAGGAACAATAGCAGACATTGAGGACAGTTACAAGTACCTTGGAATTCCGCAGGCAAAAGGCAACAAGGAAAGCTGCAACAGCTAAATACCTCCTACGAGTAAGGCAAGTCCTGAGAAGCCAGCTCAATGGCAAGAACAAGACCTTGGCAATAAACAGCTACGCACTGCCAGTTATCAGATACCCTGCAGGAATAATAAGATGGCCAAAGGAAGAGATACAGACCATGGATGTTAAGACACGAAAGCTCCTCACCATGCATGGAGGGTTCCATCCCAAATCCAGCACTCTGAGACTGTATGCTAGCCGCAAGGAAGGAGGCCGAGGACTAGAGAGCGTAGAAGCCATTATCCAGGATGAAACATCCAAGATGCATGAGTACATCAAGCTCAAGGCCCCAACTGACAGTGTGCTCAGTGAATGTCTCAGGCAATGGAGAGCAGAGGATACAGTGCTGGAGGACAGATCCTCATGGGAGGACAAACCCCTGCATGGGATGTACCACCGGACCATAACTGAAGTGGCTGACATCAAAAAGTTCTACCAATGGCTAGAAAGGGCTGGCCTACAAGACAGCACTGAAGCGCTCACCCTGGCAGCTCAGGAACAAGCCCTGAGCACCAGAGCAATAGAGGCTCAGATCTACCACACCAGACAAGACCCAAGGTGTAGATCTACCACACCAGACAAGACCCAAGGTGTAGGCTGTGCAAAGAGACGCCTGAAACAATCCAGCACATAACTGCAGGGTGTAAGATGCTGGCAGGTAAAGCATACATGGAGCGGCACAATCAAGTGGCTGGAATCATATACAGGAACATGTGTGCAGAATATGGACTGGAAACCCCAAATCAAAATCGGAAACACCTCTGAAGGTGGTGGAGAATGAGAGGGCAAAGATCCTGTGGGACTTCCAGATCCAGACTGATAGGATGGTAATGGCGAACCAACCAGACATCGTAGTGGTGGACAAAGAACAGAGGAAAGCCGTTGTGGTGGATGTGGCAGTGCCAAGCGATGGAAACATCAGGAAGAAGGAGCATGAGAAACTGGAGAAATACCAGGGACTCAGAGAAGAACTGGAGAAAGCCTGGAAAGTGAACGTGACAGTGGTGCCTGTGGTAATTGGAGCACTCGGGGCAGTAACCCCCAAGCTTGAGGAGTGGCTACAACAGATACCTGGAAAGACCTCAGACCTCTCAGTCCAGAAAAGAACAGGAACAGCTAAGATACTGCAGGACCCTCAAGCTCCCAGGCCTCTGGTAGAGGACCCGAGCTTGGAGGAGAAACCACCCGCGGAGGGTGAGAGGGAAAAGAATATGTTTAATTGCTTTTATTGTTAGATCAAATTCTTTATGTTTTTTAATAGGCTGCTAAAGGTTTGCCTCATTCCATACTCATTTCTCCAAAAACTTGTATTCAAAATGCTCAAGATTAAAAGATTTCTGACTTAAATACTTCAGCAGCTTTTTGCCAACAAACTTTCCTTTACAGCAACAACTTTAGCCAAAGTGTTTAAACATTCCTGAAGAAATCATTGATCTGGAAAAACCTTTAAGTTTTGTTCATTGATTTTAATGTATGTTTGCATTTACAGAGCTTATAATGAACCAAGTAAAATGAGTAAAGTGCTGCTGTCTTAAAATAATTCTTACCACAAAGATGAGCCACAGCATGATAGTACCATGTTGTGTATTTTCAAGTTGAAGAAAATAGTCACAGGAATACTGCAATATTTTACTTAAGACATAAAAGTGTTCATTTTACTCTTCAAGTCAGAAAAAAAATGCTTTATCTGTATGAATATTTCTAACAGTACTGACTCAAATAAAAATATTAAAAGCGTTGAAAAGCTGAAATAGACATTTTTTGTGTGTGAATGTTTGACCCAGTTTTACTTTGAAATGATTTATAGGAAGTAGGAAAATACATCTATGAACAGCCTTTGAATTCATCACCACCTGTCTTGATTGGCAATAAAGATTTTTATTTTAGAAAAAAGTCTTATTTTAACGGATGATGCACTTTGCTGACAAAGGTATTTTTTAAAAAAGCTTTCTGTCTGTGGCTTTTTGTATCAAATATGTTGCACTTTAAGTCCTCTCAACCCGCAAAGTGACTCTTAGTGTTTAAACCTTCTTCCCATGGGGACTTGTGTTACACTGCAAGAGAACTATTTGAACATGAAGGACTTCCTTAGCTTTTAACGAGCTCTTTAGTTATAAAAGCCACAAGGGCAAAAGCGTTACAGCACCTCAAAAACTCCCCTCTACCGTGATGCTTGTGCCTCGTTGCTCACCTTGCAAGTGTTTCTAGGGGGGGAAATACATTTATACATATGAGAAAAAAATTAATTTCCTATAGAAAATGTAGTTTTAATCTTTCAGCTGCAAATCTAAAAATGACAATGATGGCTTCCTTCCTGAGATAGGCTATTACGAAATTTCTCATGTAATATATTTTTACCGATTGTCATTTCCTGTCCTAAGTGGATGTGTTCAAAACTTAAAATAAAAGAAATAAACAATACTTTATTTATTCCAAGATTAACGACCTTTTTAACTCTTTTAAAAATGCCAAAAAATAAATTAGAATAATAAAAAACAAAAAAAAAGTCATTACATTTGTGTTATAAGAACAAATATCACGTTGATAGCTTTCCAATATTTTGTAAAACATTTATGGGGCAGCAATAAAAAAAATAAAGTATTTACTGTCCCTCAAGCAGCCAAGGTAAAAACGAAAAAGGAAACCCAAACCCTGAGTATGTATTTATTTATCTTTTCTTTTTTTCAACGAGAACGTTTTAGATGTCATCACTAGTTTTATGAGTCTTCATGTTGCGACCAGCAGAGGGAGCTATTCATTAAGCCAACACTGCTGCAGTGAGAAATGGAGAAAAAATAAAGTTTATTGAACTATTTGAATGAAATAACACTTTTGGGGGGAGAAATTTTCAGTTTTTTATATAGAAAAGACATAAAATATAATAATCCTTCATTCTTTCATCCTTGGCATCAATATGTTATTATTCATTGTGAGATATTTTTCTACTGTTCTTGTTCTCTATAAATTCTTCAAGCTGTAGTTAAAATGTTTTTAGTTCAATTCTAATGTTCCCAGAATCCAACTTAAACTGAACAAAAACCTAGCAAACAGTGCAACTTATTATTATCGACATGTTTTCAGTCATTTTGAGAATAATAAAGCATAAATCTAAATCTAAATCTAAAATCTTTTCTACTTTATTTGTATTTTTTTTAACTGTATTTTATTCAAAATAATGCTTAAAGTAAAAAAGAATAAAAGTAAAGTAATTATGCTGTAACAAGCCTAGTGGGACATAATAGCCAAAGTTAAGCCCAATATCTAAAATTTTTTAAATAAAGTAGTCTAAAGTCAAAATCTAAAGAGTATTTTTTGTCACACGGCCAAAGGGCAGCAATCTTTTTTTCAGTCTTCTCACCTTTTTTGATCTACTTTCTGAACGTTCAACTTATCTTCTATTGTTTTCCCTCTAAAATAGAAGTGAACAGAACATAAATAATAATAATAATAATAATAATTACATAAAAAAACTGCACCTCTGACATGTCAGCAACAGCAAGTAAAACATTAGTACAACTTATTCTACTTGAATTCAAAAATGCCAAAATCCCAAGAGGTATATTTTAACAAAAAAAAATGTCACCCAATGTTGTAAACATGCATAATAGATCATTAAGATCAAAGTTTGTTGTTTTAAACAACATTTTAAAATAAAACTTTCTAAACTTAAAGCCACTTCTTTGTTTTAGGACATACAATAATAGATCTGACCACTGAATTAACAGCATTTCTTCTTCTAGATTTAAATGGCTTTATACCTGAGTAGTTTATACGTGATTCACATCTTGTTTCATGAGTGCAATAAAGTCACTGAGCTTGGAAAAGATGAACATTTCCTGCAGCTAAATATGGGTAAAACAGAGAACGCTGTGAAAAGATGACTCACTCTGTCACGTTTTGCGGCAAAAGACAAACCCCAAACATATTATTTTATTTGATCCTTTTTAAAAAATTATATTGTTTCCTTCATAAATATTAGCGGCTAACGTATTTGTTGTAAATGTAACGAGCAGATGGCGTTAGTAACTTGGGTTAGGAGCGGCGCTCTGCGGACAGCCTGAGACGAATAGAGGATCTTTGTAGAAGGGCGTGGTGCTCCTCATCGGGAAGTTTCTTGAGGGAGGTGAACCTTCACAGCGTTTGATGAATCACACCTAAAATCTAAAGGACGAAGCGGAAAAGTTTCTATTATAGAATTAATCTGTGCAGAGAGACTCTGAAAACCTGAGAGGAAGAATAGCAGCTCACCCGAAACGGTAATATTTCATGTTTTATATGAACAGTTTGCTTAAAATTTGAATGTCAAGTACCACTGTCATAAACGTGCTATAAAAAAATAAATTAAAGTTTATCATTTGACTTTTGAGTCCAGTTTCCAACAACTTTTTCTGATGACACCACTAAAGGTCCTGATGTTCAGCTCTATGGTGGCCTGGAAGGGTCTTTGGAGAGCTCTGGCTACAAACTCCCAACTCAAAGGCTTCTTTCATTTATTCAAACAAAAAGGACTTGTTAGGGATTTTTTTTTTTTTTTTTTTTTTTTTTTACAAGTAAAATACCAGGATGACCCACAACAGTTGGTATGTAAACCAGAAAATCATGTTTACTTTTAGAGTAAATGTTGTGTTTTTTAGGCTTTTCTGGAGGATGGGGCTGCTGTCCACGCTGAAATCCCTGTTCATCTGCCACCTGATCATCGGCTATGTGTTTCTGGTGAGCGGCATCCTTATCAACCTGCTTCAGGTGTGCACTTTACCTGTGTGGTTGGTCAGCAAGCAGCTGGCTCGCAGGATCAACATCCGGCTGGGGTACTGCATCGCCAGTCGTGAGTACTCCCTCTCTTTTATCCTGGTACATTCTGTCCTTGTTTTTTTTTTTTTTTTTTTTTTGTCAGAATCTGTCCTTCCAGATGATAAGATAACCAACATGACGATTCTCATGAAAATGCATTTCTGTGTCGCAGAGGTAGTTGCAGTCCTGGAGTGGTGGTCTGGCACGGAATGCACGCTTTACACCAACCCAAAAAGCTATCCTCTGTATGGAAAGGAGAACGCGATTGTCCTTCTCAACCATAATTTTGAGATAGACTTTCTGTGTGGCTGGACCTTCTGTGAACGCTTTGGAGTTCTGGGGGTGAGATTGCACAAATATGAGGAAATAGCTGACTTAAACAGCACTTAACTCACCCTTCTTGTTTTTGTTTTTTCTTGCAACTTTTCAGAGCTCAAAGGTTTTGGCCAAACAGGAGCTGGCATATGTGCCAGTGATTGGCTGGATGTGGTACTTCCTGGAGATAGTTTTCTGCAAGAGGAAGTGGGAAGAGGACCGGAGGTTGGTGGCTCAGAGTCTTCAGAATCTGCGGGATTACCCAGAAAACTACTGGGTGGGTTTTCTGCTCCCCTTGTGGGTTTATTTTTTATCAATAAAAGTGAAATTGATAAAAAAAACATTCTTATATATTTTTGTAACTAGTTTCTGCTGTTCTGTGAGGGAACACGCTTTACACCAGAGAAACACCAGGCCAGCATGCAAGTGGCTGAGAGTAAAGGTTTACCTAAACTTAAGTACCACCTTCTGCCCAGAACAAAGGGGTTCTGGATGACGGTCCAAAACCTCAGGGGAACTGGTGAGCATCCCATCTACCTTCAGTTTGGATCCAGTTCCCCTAAAGCTGCTAACCCCTTCTGTGTGCCTGTTTCTGAGCAGTCTCCGCTGTTTATGACTCCACTCTGAACTTCAGGGACAACGAAACGCCAACCATGCTTGGAGTCCTCAATGGGAAGAAGTATCATGCAGATTTATACGTCCGGTAGACAAATATTGTGTATTATTTGGGTTTTGCTCCAATTTAGCTCCAGGTTCTTGATGTTTTGGCTCTGTTTAACTTACAGGAGAATTCCTCTGGAGTTGATTCCTGAAGAGGAGAAGGAGTGCGCTGCCTGGCTCCACAAACTTTACCAGGAAAAGGTGGGGGAGTGTTCAAACTGAAAGGTTTCAGTGAGTCGCAGGCAGCAGCTCTTTTCAGCCATACAGTTATCCCTCCGCTGTGTCGTGTACAGGATGAACTGCAGGGGGCTTATGAAAAGACGGGACTCTTCCCTGCCCCTAAAATGAGTCCTCCCCGTCAGCTGCGGACTCTGATGAACTGGTTGTTCTGGTCCTGTGTGGTTCTCTACCCTCTGGGCCTCATGCTCACTCACGTAATCAGCTCTGGATCGGTGCTCACCATCCTCGCCGCTGTGGTGGTCTCCTCAGCAGGTCGGTTTCCTAAATTCACTCAGACCTTTTTCTGAGAACGGGAATCGGTTGACTTAATCGCCACATTTTTGTCCAACATTTCAATAAAGCAGCAGATTTGCCGTCTTCACTGTAAGTTCTTTCTTCCTATTTTAAAAAAACTGGAAACTATCCAGACTTGAGATTTCCAAAATAGAGATGTAGATTCAAACAAGTAACTACTGTGTTCTGTTTTAAGTGGCATGACTGCTCAAAGCTTAAAAGTTTGCCAGATTTTTTTCCTAAAAATGTATAAAAAGTTCACAATGAGGAGAAAAATCTGAAATGAAATAACTTGATTCTTTCTAAATGAACAGGACATCCTTTCTGTTTTTGCAGCGTCAGTGGCTGTTCGGTGGATGATTGGCCAGACTGAGATCGGAAAAGGTTCTAAATATGGTAACAGGGAGGTTCCTCCGAACGCCAACGGAAGCAGCTAGCTCTGTGAACTGCTGTCAGACAAGACGAGGTCTCCTCAACAAGTTCCGACCTGCACCCGTTCACCTCTGATCCGACTGAAACACACCTACAGCCTTTTCACTGTTCAAGGGAAACTAAATTGAGCGACGCAAAGAAGCTACAATACTACCTTTTTACTCAAAAATAAACATCACTTGACATACACACTTGTAAAAAAGCACAAAACAGCTCCTCTTGTCACACTTTTGAACCAGGAATTTTGCCAAAAGTGCCTCCAGTCAAAGCTGGCAAGAATGAAATAACACCATATGAGGTTATTTTGACAGCAGACGCAGCTAAGGAGTTCTAGGAGAAGAAACCGGACTAACTAAGGTCAACACAGATGATCATCCTAAGCTTCCTATTTGCCAAGAGCACTGCAGAGTTAGAACAAAAACGTTTCGATTACCTTACATTTGTTCTGTTTGGTGCCAACAAGCCATCTCCAAAGGGAATAAAGGGTCAAACCATGACAATACAAGTAATGATATGATTACCTTCCTGCTGCTGTAAATGTGCTGCAATCACATCTGTTTTTTTTTTTTTTTGCAACATTCTTTAGATTTTAATCTTAAAAAGTAACTATATATTAAATAAAAAAGGTAATTTGTGGTATCTCAACCTCAAAAAAGTTATTTTAAACGGTTTAATACCAGTAAACTGAAAATGGTTTAATTTTGACACAAACAGGTTTATGTTTAACCAGTTTTTCATGATTTTATTTTTTTTATTTTTCTGTAGAGATCTGTCTTGATCATTCAGAGAACTTTTATGTGACGTTAAATACTTTTAAGGCTCAGTAATTATACTCTGATGTCCAGTAAGTTTTTGTTCTCAGTTTCTTCCTGAACGGTCTGAATCCCTTTTGGGGTCAGGGGTCACTGAAAACATGGATTATGTTTTTTCCCTCCAATTCTTTTCATGTTTTAGGTCAGCTAGCAGCCACGCTTTTATTTATTTTTAAGGATGTAGTTTAATTAAAATGGAAATAAGACATTTTTGGTGTGAGTTAAATATTTGCTTGCGTACAGCTGCCTCTTCTAAAGTGTAGAGCATTTAGTTCAATCCTCTAAAGCTTCTGCTGTTTTTCTGGGCTTCGCCTGTTTGGATCCAACATAACCAACTAGCTCCTGGACTGAGGTCAAGGATTTCTGCTCTAGTACATTTTTCTCGCATGTTTCTGTTTTTAACTAAATGCTTTGGGAGCCTTAGACACATACAAATGGCATCTGAGGATGAGTCCGACTTGTGAAAGTCTACCTTTTTATATATATATATATATATATATTTTTTTTTTGTCCCGTTCTTAACTTTTTCCATTTCATAAAGAAAATGCTTTGACATTTTTGTCTTTTAGGCTCCAGAAAGTGATCTGAAGGATCAGGTCACTGGAACCTTGATGTTTAGAGTAAATATGGGTCCCACAGAATAACACTGAGATGCGGGAAACATTTCAAAGTATTTATGGAAAGATCATGTAGACTGAATAAGGTGTAAAAGTCTTGAGCGTTCCTTTATTTATTACAAAGGAATTTGCTTCAAAAGAAAAAAAACCTGTTATCAAAGTGGTTTAGTGCAAGAGAATGTGGCTCTGGTTTTGGTTCATTGTGTGGCTGAACAAACAAATGAAAAAAAATATAAAAAAAAAATTCACCTGAAATGACAAGTCTAAAAACTACTTGTTTGGAGAAGTTGTTGAGTTCCAGTACAATGTAAATTTTAGATTTGAAGACTGGTTCTTTGAAAGCAAAGTAAAGTTTTAGATAATTTGGGTCTTTAAGATTTGTTTTTGCAGATAAAAAAATAAAAATGCATAAATGATCAATTCTCTGTTTTGATCTTGTCTGGGCCTGATTTAGATTTGAGCATTTTTCAATTATATAAATAATATAATTAGAAAGAACAAAACAAGCAAACTTTTAAAAAATGTCTGGTTTATTAATATTGTTTGTACATAGCAAACACTGTAAGAGCAGCAGAGGACTAGGCGTGTGTCAGTGTGTGTGTGTGGTTGTGTTCAGCAGCAGGGAGGGAGAGCTGGTCCGTTTCTCCTCTCATTTTGGCTCCGCCCCTCTCATGGGCAGCTCTTCACTGGTGACCAGCAGACTTGACTATTGCTCCATCTTGACTTTTTTTCCTCCTCAGTAGAGGCAAAAAAAAAAAAAAAAAAAGAAAGAAAATCCTTCTAAGATTTATGAGCTTGTTGGAAGTGATAAATGCATTTAAATATTCAGATGCTTTTCATTTTAAGGTAAACCGACGCCTCCTTCCAGTCACTGAGGCTCACCACACCCCCTTTTCAGCCTCGTCGGGTAACTGAACTAAAAATTCAGCCCACATCTAATCAACTGCCCCCTTGGGAGAGCAGTTTGAAAGTGCTATAGATATCTTCGTTCCCTCTCCCTCCCGTTCATTAAAAAAAAAAATAAAAATAAAGTTTTCCTCAGCATCTTTTTAGAGGTCTCTTCACCAGTAAGAAGAAGCAAAGGCGCCAATAATTAGTTTAACTTTACAATATCATTTATACAAGGAATTAAAGCCAATCCTATTCTTACAGAATGTACAGTGTCACCCCAGTCCTCCTCTGTGGTCATAATAGAGACACAATCCTAAAAATCCATAGATCCAGTTGTCGTCTGAAATGATATCTGAATAGTTCCTCAGTTTAACTCCATGTGCCTTCAGCTGTTCCTCTTCCTCCTCCTCCTCCTCCTCCACAGTTCAGCTTTCTTTAGCCAACAGTATGTACAGTAGTGCTTTGTTCTGTAAACGTACGAGCTAACAAGGAGAGGCCTTTCACTCTTCATCTGTGCACACCTGAAACAGAGGAGAGCGCTGTGAGAACATGCAGGAGCGATGGGACAGTCAGGGAGGCTACGTCTGAATTCATTCACTGCAGCCTAACGCGCCGTCTGCAACACGTCCATTTCTGACTGACCACAACCCGGTAAAAGACGGCACTGCTTTTGTTACTATTAGGATAAATATAAATGAACTATTGTTTTTTTTTTAGATTGAATAGAATAAAGAGAAAAGATTTTCCAAATATGAAATAGTTCCTAACTTTTGACAGTGATACCTATAACTTCCTCAAAATTACAAAAAAAGTCCCACTCAAATCATCTTTTGACCTATTTTAAAAGCGTTCCCACTGGTCTTTTTTGTTATTGTTTTTTTTTTACAGTTTTTATCCAAAATTTAATTTGTCATATTTGCAGAGCGGCAGTAGTTTATTAGAAATTCCCCCCAGAATTATGGGCGGGACCGTTGGTGCAGCGTAAGCCCTCCCCTTCTTCCCATCATCCATCTGTTTGCACACTCTTCCACTAGCTTACAGCCCCAAACCTATAATTACCGGTGTAACAAAATGGCGAGCAGTATTGGAGCCATCCATTAGTACAGTCTTAAGCCAGACGCTCATCTCATCTTTTACGACTGCTCCACAAATTTAAAAATGCAGAAAGGCAATTTCAAGCTTAGTTTTCTTTCTATATGTCCTGCATCATCAGAAAAATATCACATGAACATGTTAAAAACACCAAAAACTCATCTTTCATCAGCTTTATCCTAGTTGATTTGACCTTTGTTGGTGCACCTCAAACATACATTTGTAAAAGAAACCAGAGGTAACCAAGTAACCTTACCTCTATTTGTGGAAACTTAAAAATCGTTTATTATTTTTCTAAAATTGACAGTACGCTCAAAGACTTTGGTAAACGACGAAGCTGCACCACTTCAGGGACTGCTGGAGCATTATGGGTACTGTAGTCAGAAGCCTCATTGAGTGATACATACTGTGCTTGAACTGTTTCTGAATGGTTTGAATTACATATATGAAATTATATAAAATTGAAAACATATTATTTTTCACAGTGGAGGGATAAAAGAGGCAAATGTGGCGCCAAAGCCCCAGGTTGCAGACCCCTAATTTAACCCCTAAAACACTACACAATGCAGGGCTATCCAGCGCCCTGGATTTTAATGCTCACTATGTTTTCTAAATAAATAAAAAACAAATATTTTTTTCAACTGACAAAGGGTTTGATCACGTAATTGTCTATATTCATCAATCTAGTGAGCGTCGATGCACAACAGTTTTGCAAAAGACTTCTGGGAAAATTTCCAGTACACTGCATATTGAAATTGTGGATTCAGACACCTCGACAAAACGGCAAACACCCTACATGGTGCACTAATAGTGAGCGGATTTGGACAAAGCCCGGGTCTGACCTTTACGAACGGGTGGTCCAGCAGCATGCTAGCAGTCCAGCGGCGTTTGGGTTCACTCTCCAGACAGTGGCAGAGGAAGTCCTTCCCCTCTGTGCTCAGCTTCTCAGGAATGGGGGGTTTGTGGCCCATGCCCACTTTGTACATGATCTGAAAGTTGTGCTCGTACTCGTGCCAGGGCCTCTGCACAATGACATCAGCGCCGCCACAGAGTGAGTCAATTTCTTCTGGCTTTCATTCGTTTCCTCTTTAATGAGGAAGGAACACAGCAAGTTTATTGCTAAGCGGAAAGCTACGTACACACTGGGCATGGGTGGTGCATTCAAGAACGCGCTGAGCGTAGGGATTTTTAACACACTTTCAGCATCCGGTGTTTACAGTGGACTGTTGCTACCCGATACAACACCCGAATGCAAGAGTTCACGTGGACTTTTCACTGGAAGTGGTCGCTTGAACACGCGTTTCCGAGCCCAGTGTGAACATAGCATAAGACACATTTCTTAATAGCAGCAGAAACTGCAGGTGTTTCTTTCAAAATATTACAGTGATAACAGGTCTACCAGCTAAACACTAATGTGTGTGATGAATAAATACATAAAGCATACATGCTGATCAACCACAGTGTGTCAAACCTTCTGTTTCCACCACAGTGTGGGGCTGCAGTTGATCTGCTGTACAGGTTGGTTTGATTTTTTCATTTCTTCTGCATCTCACCTTTCCGGTCACCATCTCTATCAGGACGCAGCCCAAACTCCAGATGTCAGCTGCTCGTCCATGACCCTCTCCCTTCGCTCTGGTGATGACTTCAGGAGCCATGTAAGCTGAAACCAGTAATGAGCTGGAATTAACAAATTAAGAAACACACAAAAACTACAACTAGAACCTAGAAAAACAGGAAAAGCTCCTTTATTATAGCTATTTTTTAAAGAGCTTTTAAAGATTTATTGACAGTTTTTGCTTGTTTTCTTCATTTAGGGTAGCAGCAATTAACAGCAGCCCAAAAACAAATACAAAGAATTTGAAAACAAAATAAAACA
Source organism: Oryzias curvinotus (assembly GCA_023969325.1). Taxonomy (NCBI): domain Eukaryota; kingdom Metazoa; phylum Chordata; class Actinopteri; order Beloniformes; family Adrianichthyidae; genus Oryzias; species Oryzias curvinotus. The sequence goes on from CM043720.1 coordinate 5,620,244, forward strand.
CAAGCCAAATTTTGACTTATGGTTTTATCTCCAGGGATAAAATATATATTTTTGTTTCATTTCCCATTTCTGTGAGGAGAACTACAAGCACATGTGCACAGCAGCAATCACTAACTGCAGTTCTTCTGTCTATTGTCTTTTTGTACAAAACAGCAAAAAGCAAAACTAAGAAGGCTCTTCTTTAAATTACTATCACTCCTTCTACTGACTTATTACCGAGCAGCCAAACAGGTAAAAGCCCCTCCAAGGTAGGACACCTTTCCAGATGTTCAATGTAATGTTTTTACACTCCTTTAAATCAATTTATTGCCATATTTGGAAATAATTATCAGTTTAAAAATACAGAAGAGTTAACTACCTCTAATGGTAACACAATTCTGATTTTTTCAATGAAGACTTGTTTTTATTTTAGTGGAGACAAGAAGTACAGATCTGTCACGGCCATGCTGAAAACCGTGTCGGAGTAAAATGGAAACAAAAAAAGCAACAAGGACCTGGAATATAGGAATAACTAACTCTTTAATAATTTATACAATTATTATAGTTCTTAAGCATTTGTATCTTTTGCTTATTGCAGTTTTTTAAAAAGATTAATTGAACAATTTTTTGTTGTTTCCTCTCCAGAGTATAAAAATGCGCAGTGTAAACAACACTAAAGTGATTTTTGCTCACCAAACATACACAGGACAGATACTCTGACACCCTCTGTTGAACTCTGCCCTCTAAAAATGAAGCCTGAGGTTGGACAGCTTTATCATTTTAGGTGTAAACGTTTTAATTTATTGGGAAACTGCCTCCAGTGGTCTTTGATAGAACTGCAACATCGGGTGATTCCTGGTGTGCATCTAAAAACTACAAAAACCTAAAATAAAAATCTGCATAAGTGAATATGCACACATATTCATAAATGTGGATACCAATTTATTTTTGTACACTAAAGCAGAAAATAGGAACCTTGTTATAAATGGTAAAAAAAAAAGATTATTCTTTTCCTACCTGCTGTTCCCAAAGTGCTGTTCACCTCCCCTGGCATTGTGTGAGTGTTGTTCCTTAACTTCACAGAGCAGCCAAAGTCCCCCAACTTAATCAGGCCTGAAGATGTCAGGAAAATGTTGGCTCCTGTTCCAAAACACAGTTCCTGGTCACTGACGCCTTTCTTCTGATTGCATATATATACTTGCATGTAGCTAGCACACACCACTGACCCTTAATGTCCCGGTGCACAATGCCGTGTTCATGGAGGACATTGATGGCTGTAGTGATCTGTTTGCTGTACAGTCGGATGACATGCTCCTGCAGCCCCAGCTTGGACACCTCCTCCAGAGTGCCCTCATCGCAGTACTCCATAAAGATGTACATCTCCTCCTAGAAATGAGCAAATGCACGTTGGTGCTGTACTTCTGTAGCTCACATGCTGGCTGATGTGATGCTCAAATTCCAGAATCTCACCCGATGAAGCTCAACTCCGAAATATCGCACCAGGTTGGGGTGTTTGATGCCCTCAAAGATTTTCAGCTCGTCTGCGGTCTCCTTAATGGTTTTGTGGTCGTTTGGCTGAAATCGGATCTTAAAAAAAAGAGAAAATGTTCCCTCCTTTAGCATGTGACATTTTTCTGTTTTCCTACTTCTTCAATAAACTTGGCTGTGCTGCAAACCTCCTTCATGGCCATTAATTCTCCAGTGTCGACGTTAATGCAGGTGTAGACCTTCCCATACTGGCCTTCGCCTAATATCACACACAAAGATCTGACTGAATGCATGCTTAACAAAAAAAAAAACAAAAAGGCTTTAAGATGAGTTTTTACACCTTCATACCTATCTTGTTGCCTCTCTGCCACTTGAAAGTAACCTTCCTGAGGCCGACATGCATCACGTTGTCGAAGGACTTGGGGGTGTGACACACTTGACCAATGATGTTGCGCTGCTTCATCATGGCGTACCGTTTCTCCTCAAACTTGCGAATGGAGCAACGGACAGACTCCATGGGGTTCTGCTGCGCAGCGATGCCTGAAAACCAGAAACCAGCTTTAGTCAGATTCTATTCATTAGATTAGTGGGCGGAGTTTTGCTCATCGTCCAGCGAGCTCACCCTTCGACTGCGTGATGTAGTTGCGGAGTTCCCAGCTTCGGCGTGAGGCGTTGTTTGGGTCTATTTTAGGATAGGAAGGCTCTAAAGGAAAAAAACACGTTAACGCATCAGAAAAAAAGTTACCCAAAAAGTTCGATATGCTAAAACGGGTAACAAACCCTGCAGACCCCCGCATGCACCCACCTTCTCTGTCCTCAGTAGGGCTCGAGTGACGACTAAGGGATCTGAACTCTGCTGCAACCGATGACAGACGGTCATTCTCATGAAGACTGGATATCCTTCAATTTGTAAGGACAGAACGCTCTGATTCAGTCTCTTTTTAGTTTATATGGTCATTCTGAAAACAATCATTTTGTTCAACTGAGAAAAATAAATATATAAGAAGAAAATAGATAAGAAAAAATGGCATTAAATAAGCCAATACTTCCAAACGTACTATATACATTTTAAAGTCTTCTCAACCATTTCTTTTATTTGAAATTGTTTTCTTCTCCACAATCTCCCTTTCTTATTAGCAACAAGAGGTTTGTTTTTTTTTTTTTTATAAATTTCCAGTCAATAAAACCTCATCATACTGCCCCTCATCATCCTACAATAAAGCACAGCGGTGGAAGTAACATTACTTCGTTTTTTTCTTTCCAATGATTAAGGAAAGATTTCCAAAACATCAAACTGAGGGAAAACTGTGTATGAACAAAAAATGCATTTACAAATGAACAAAAAGTACATTAGTTTCAGTAAAAAACAGTTTCTTCTGAAATCCATTTGAAGCTTGCCATGCATCAAAATGAAATCTTTGCAGCACAAACATGAGTATCAGTACCAAACAGGAATATGCTGGAAACTCTAACAGCACTGAAGCGCAGAGCAAGAGGCGTGGAGAGCGGCAGAAAGCTAAACAGCAGAAGATCACAGCCATTCTGCCAGCAAAGTAGTGTTCACTTTCACACCGTCAACATCAAAGTCACCAGCATGATTGGCAACAGGACTTGTGAGCTGAGATTTTTCCTGCAGACTTACCGATGCTTTCCTGAAACTATGAGAGAAGAACATTTGCTTTATTTTAATAACTATGCGGAGTTGAGCTGAGGTGACTTTGATGTTCTGTATCCAAAATATCAAGGAGTTGTCAGTTTTATGCAAATCAAATTAAGCTAACCAATAGAAAAGAATATTTTTAATGAAAAATTGAATTTAAAAAAATTTGGGTTTAACTGAGGTGAATTTGATGTTCTATATTTTTATAAAAATCCGTCATCTGTTCTATTCAAATAAAACTGATTAAACTAAATGAAACTAAAGTGAAAAGGACACATTTATATTTTACTAAACATTTTTACTAAAACAGAGGTGAAATTGACGTCTTATATCAAAAAATCTTGTTTTATGCAAATTTGAAGCCTTTGGCAGCAAGGGAAATTGATGCAAAAAGCTTTGGCAAACATGCATCCTGCATAATCTTTTTGATTACTAAAAGATTATATTTTAGGAGGGGTAAAAAATAACATTTGTTTGTGTATAGGCACTCTAAAACGAAGCTAGTATAAGAGAATTCTGAAGAGCTAGGGTTGGCATTTTCCTTTATGCTGGATCTTCTCTAAGAGTTTCTAAAGACAGGGCTACCTGACGTCACTGGGGCTGTTGCCGGGCGCTTTGGCGTTGCCGTGCTCCCCTGGGCCCTGAGGAACAGGGCGAGGGCCGCTGGGCAACAGCTGGTTCCGGAGATCGCAGGGGAGACTTCGAGAGCTGTGTGGCGAAAAAACAAACTGAGCAGCACCGCTTTAGGAGGCGAGATGGTTTGTGTGGGATGTGTGTGTAGATGTGCGAGCGTGCTGGGTGAGGAACAGATGCGCACATTCATTCCAGACGCTATAAACATGAAGCGGGGAAAAAAATGAAATCTAATTTAAATAAAAAATAAAAAATCTGCTGACAATAGCATATGTGAGAACACATCATCACATATGCTAAATTTCAGAACAAAGAGGTAAAAAAAAAGAGCTAAGCCAAGCAGAATAGAGAAGAATGACAGAGGTTTTTACAATGTTGCCCCTACCTAAAACTTTCAGGGTTTGGAATAAATGAATTGGGGTTTGGTGGGTCACTGTAGCAACGAACAGGAGCAGGAACCTTCACAGGACGAGGGCTGTTTCTGGGAGCTGAAAAGAAACAGTGTGATAAAGTCAAATCAATCACGAAAGAAGCCTTTAATTCGACTTTTTATTTAATAAAACTGAATTCCTGTTAACACATATAGCAAAAAGCCTAAATGGTTATGTTTCTGAAACTGTTTTATGAGCTAATGTATTTTTCAGAGTAGAAGTTGTTTTTTTTTTTTTTTTTTTGCACGAGAACGACTTATTTGTGAACTCTGAAAAAAAAAAAAAATTGACTTATATATGCTTTAGGTGTTTTTTTTCGGGGCTGCATGGTGGTGTAGAGTGCTTTTGCCTCACAGCAAAAATGCCCCTGGTTCAAGTCCCGGCTGGGGGACACCAATGGGGGACCTCTCTGTGTGGAGTTTGCATGTTCTCCCCGTGAATGCGTGGGTTTTCTCCAGGGTCTCCGGCTTCCTCCAAACAACATAGGTGAATTGGTCACTCTAAATTGTCCATAGGTGTGAGTGTGAGTGTGTGGTTGTGGCCCTGCAGCAGACTGGTGACCTGTCCAGGATGTCCCCTGCCTTCACCCACAAAAGGGCTCTGGCAGCCCTGTGACCCCGAAAGGGAATAAACGGATTAGAAAATGAATGAATGAATGAATGAATGTATGCTTTAGTTTTCCTATTAACAACCGGATGCCTTTACACAATCGTTTCCTTCTAATAACCACTAGAGGGCGATTTAGGTGTATTCGTATTTGCTACTGGCAGCAACACAGAATTAGAAGTGCCATCCAAAACAAACATGGAGAATCTGATTGTTGTTCGCCTGAACTTTGTTTTAATTGAATCGAGAAAATGTTTTTTTTTTTTTTTTGCTTTTAGTGTTTCTCCTCAGACTATTGCGGGACAGCAAGTCGTCAAACGGGGTTTACAGAGACACAGAAGTACTGCTGAAGGCGCCGTCATTAAGATCCAGCTCCAGCAGCCAGAAGATGGTAAAGATCGCCGGAAAAAAAAAAAAAAAATATTAATAATAATAATAAATAATAAATGAAGATGTGATTACCGATGATTTTGTTGGGCTATTCAAACTAAATAAACGTGATCTCTCAATGTCATCCGTGCATTGTAAATATACTGTCGATGCTTCCATGTAGTGATGAGGCCAAAACCTTGATGGTAGCTCCTCCCACGCACGTTTGGTGTGAACGCAGCATCACGCTGGGCTTGGTGGATTTGTTCAGATGTGGCACTTTTCTCCCATAAGTGCCACTCCAGGAAATATGGTAATACTTCTCTTTTTATTGTCTTCACAAAAACTTTAATTTTATTGCTTGTTTTATTAAATAAGTCAGTTAAAGGTCCGGAAACTTGAGAAAACTCTCGTCTGAACATCTTACCGTTGTAAAGGGCGGTAACCGGACTATGGGGTTTCCCGATCACATGTCCAATACATTCATTCATCAGGGCTTGCAGGTTCTGCAGAAACAAATATCTTTCTTTAACAGAAAGATCCTAACCCAAGGATAACCACTGTGCCATTAAAAAAAAAAAAAAGAAAGAAAGAAAGAAAACATCCCACTTTACCAGGAAATCATCCTCTGGTAATGCAGATATGAAGGCGGGCTCGATAGCCTGAAGAAAGTCAAAACCCTGAGTCGCCCACCTGCGGAGGCGTAGGAAAGATCAGTGCCTCAAATCATTGTTAAAAAACAAAACCAATGCAGTCTCAAAAATAGAAAGAAAATGCTGCTGAGACAAATCTGTTCTTTTCAGGCTGTTCGAATTACAGCCTCATAATAAACAGATAAAGGTAGGCGTCACTAATCGACATGAATCATTTGCAGGAAGTGAAAAAACCTTTTTCTTTCAGCAAATCCATCCAATTGTCCTTTGATTTGTCAACTGTAGAACAAGGTTGCCTTCACCGTATGTTCTGACTAATTGTCCATCTGTGCTGAGAAACACTGTTCAGGCGGCTTCAATGCATTCGGCTGAAACCGTCTATGTGCATTTCAGAGTCCATCTGTCAGCGTCCGCTTTCTGTCACATTTTACGCATGAGCTTCAGATGATGTCATCTGAAAGGTTTTGGTCTTTAAAAAAAAAAAAAAAGACAAAAAAAAAGACCCCCAAAACAGAAAATTTGCTAATTGGAACTCCAAAATATGCTTCATTTAGGCAAAGGCTCAGAGAGAGTTGAAGCAGAATGTGGGAGAGCAGGATGACTGAGTACGGAAACCATGAGGCTTTACATGAAGTTGGATGATATTCAAAATTCTAACTCATACATGCTCTCCGTTACATAAGAAAGTTCTTGTACAGCTAGAACGCAGCTCAGCTTTCACGGCCTTGCAGATTCTTTTTGGGAAATTTTGCTTTATCTTCAGCACAGAGTGTTCTCCTTTCTTTATATCACTATCAATCAATCTTCTCGGTTCCGTGTCTCCAGTACAGAATGGATTCAGCCGGCAAAGATGATTTTTGCTTTCATTCTATGAAACTGGATTTATTTTTATTTTTTTTATGAGGGTGTGAACTTTGAGAGTTAAAAAAATAGAGAGGAAAGTGTGAAAATGTTCATGTCTGTCTGACAAAAGTGGGTAAAGTGTGTAGTGAGGAGTTTTACAACTTAAAAGCATCTAGAATTATTGTAACAAAATGAAGATGACGACTATAACGGGTTACTTTTTGGAACGCAACTTTGGCGAGGAACTGTACTTCAAATGTGTGATGGTGTTCTGATGGCTGCTCAAGAAAACAAAAAAAATAATAAAACCCATCTGGGTCTCCCTGAGCCTGGAAACTACATAAAAACTCTATGCCAAACCTCCTGTGCAAACCAGTGGCGACCCCCAATAGGATGAGCTGAAAGGTGAACAACTGTTCAATTTTGGTTTTACCAAACTGTCCATACCTTGAAAAACCATAATAAGCCTCTCATGAACAGAAATGTTGTCATGTTGGCCTGCACTTCAGCTTTGTACAGGACATTAAACCGATCTGTGGTTTGAGAAAGGTTGGGAATCCCTGCTCTTCGTTGTTTAATGATATAAGCAATAAAATGGTTTGAGTTTAAATAAAGCAATAAAGATAAAAATAAAAACCTAAGAAGATTAAAAAAAAGCCAACTACTATGTAAAATTGTGGTTGTATCTATAAAAAGGACATTTTTTTGGCTGATTTATCTTACTAATTCTAATCCTTTACAAAATGATGATGAATATTTTCAAACAACAGAGAGCAACTTGAGCTTCTGCTAAATTGACCAGATATCTTCTTGTTCTTGTTTGTCGACGTAACCGTTTCTTCTCACCTGGGTTTGGTTCCTCTGCCGCTCTCACATTTGGTGAGGACGTAGGTCATCCATTTGCGGGCAAAAGCGATGTAGCGCTCCCCGATCCTCTGCCTGAACTCCCCCGACATGAGGCGCACCACCTCTTTATGGTACTGTAGATAATAAACAGCAGCAGCGGCAACAGCACATCCCATGAGGCTATGAGGGGCACTTACTGTTAACGCTTGTTATGACCAGAAGACGTTTTTACCTCAAAGGCAAAGTTGTAGCCCTGGATCATCGCTTCCCTGTAGTACTGATGCAGAGTGGCGGACTCTGATTCCTCCACTTCTGCCTCAAACTCTGTGGTGAACATGTACTCCACTCGGTCAATGGCCATGCTTATCTTTATGCATAGCTGGAGAGCTTTGTTCTGCAAAAAAATAAATACATTAAATAGAATATTGTTGAAAAATGTCTCTGTTTTCCTTGTTTTAACATACAAGTCTAGTCGGCCTGCACAATAAATCGCAAATTTAGCGTTATCGCCATATCAAGCTTTGCAATAGATGGCGAAAATTCAGATAAATGGTTACCTAACAAACAATCTTATGGCGGCTTGAAACAAACAAATCCCTTTATCCATTTGACCAATCGGATGAAATTCCTTCACGTTGTTGACCAATCGGATGGAGCCCTTTTATGTTAGATGTTCACCTCCTATGCAGTCGAGGATCATTTGGAGTATAATTTAAGGTATGTTCACTCTTATTTAAGTTAAGCTGTTGCAGGGAAAAGGAAATTATGTTTTTGGTTGTTTTGCTTTTTGTTCATGTTTTCGCACGTTATATCGTTATCGCATTACTGATCGCTAATATTGCAAATTGCGAGTTTTCCTCATATCGTGTGGCCCTAAAGTCTAGTCATGTAAAACACTTTTCTTTCTGTTGCTGCTGCTTTTAATATCACAGCTATAAACATCTACCAACTTCCCGTGAGGCAAAACCTCACAGATTTGGCCTAGATATGGCAAACTCTTTTTTTTTTTTTCTCCAAGCACCACTAATGTAGAGTGGAAATTCAGGTTAACAGCTGCAGAAGTAGCAGATTTTAAAAGTAGGACACGGACATGCATCAGCCTTTTGCAGCAGCCTGCTGGTATACAGATACCTTGAGATCTTCCAAAGCGCTTGCAATGAGAGGCTGACTGGATGTCTGCTCCCGGCAGAGGGTGAGCACATCCTCCATGGACTGCTGAAAAGCTTTCCTCTGGGCCACCAGGTGAGCCGACTGCATCACCACTAGGAGCATGTTCTCCACCTGAAAGGCAAAAAATAAAAAAAAAAAGAGGTTGACAAAACGCCAGAGACGCACAGTAACCCAGATTTGAACGCGTTTAGAAACCTTTATTGCCCTCAACGTGTCGACGGTTTCCATTTGAGGGACCAGTTTTAAAACTTCTCCATTCCACTGAGCCCATTCAGAGTCGCTACTGAGGTCCCCGGCTCCGTGTTTGCTCATGAGCAGGTAAGCATCGTCCTCAGTAATTTCATCATGCTCTTTGGAGCAGTCGTTCCCAGCAGCAGCGTTCAGCAGCTGCAGGATGAGGGGACGCTGATCTAACAAACCACAAGGCACAAAAACTTGGAGTTCCTCCAAGCCAGGAATCTGAACCTGGGAGAGTAAAAAGACACATAAATAACTTGAACACAAAAAACGTACAGAATTAGCATATACAAGCACACCTTGACATAGTTTCTCTTTTTCAGGGCCTCAAGGAGGCAAGTCACCCCACTAGTGATACTAAAGTCTGCAGCAACTTCCAGGTCCTGCAGAGGAGGAAGAAGAACGTGTCAACACAGTCCCAGAAGTTTAAAACTCGGACAAAACTGGGCTAAATAAACTCTAAACCTTATCAGATCACAGACTTATATTGAGAGTGTTTAAAAGTCTTTTTCAGCTTGCCTTGCGGAGCATTTTGGCAAAGCCCAGGGCCTTAGATGCTCTTTCTCTGGCCTCGTGGAACAATTCTTTGAGTGACCTGCTTGTCTCAATTACTGACCGTCTAGGAAGAAAAGGTCATGTTCAAAAACTGCCACTAGAGGGGGGAAAAAACCATCTGCCATCGTTTCAAAACCTCACTTCACCTGATTTCATCTGAGGCTGTGCTGTCATCGGCACTTTCCCAGAATTCATTGCCACTTTTTTGCAGTCCAGCATCAAGAAACTCTCCAGTGGATTCCAGCAGCATTCCAGCAATGTTACTATAAGCAAAAACAATTTCAGTTTTGCATTAGAAACACATTAAACTAAATCATTTTTGGTTTTCCTTGGAAGAATAGCTCAGTCTTTCAATATAATTCATGCTTGTTCTAATGAAGCACTCGTTTAAATTTCATTTTTTAACTCCACTGTTCTTTTATTAGTAATTTAGAGCTCCAATATAGCATAACATGAAAATTATGATTTAAAGGAAAAACGCTTTCATATTTCAGTGGATGATTGGAGGTTTGGTATATTATTCTAGTGATTTAAATCATGAGAAGTTTTAATGTAACACTAGCAAGAGTAAGCTTATTATTATTTTAGTTTAGAATTAACCTCAAATCCCTCTTGACAACCAGAAAATAAAAACGTGTCCAGTCAATTTTTTTAATACGCCAAATTGGAAATTTTCCAATTAAAATAAATGGTGTCTGACTAAATCCTATATGTGCCACATAATACCACTTTTTCCTCCTTTTAAGTCGCCTCAAATCCACTCCAGACAATGAGTACATCAAAAACACAGTCACACGGTCAGGAAAAGTCACCAGAAGAGTTCCCCGGACTGGGCTTCCCCTCCACGAATGTAAGGGGTGATGACCTTGGTGAAGTTCCATTCCTCCTCCAACAGGTTCTTTAAGCTGTGAGACGCCTGAGGCAACTGCTGCAGCATTTTGATCCAACTGCGCATATACTCAAAATAAACCTACAAAAACAGCAGAAATTTGATTCCTTTATGCGTGCGACACAGAGTTTTAACACTTAGCAATTAGCACATTTTTGCTCATGTGTCATTACGATAAGCATTTTTCAAAGTTATTTAGTGATTTTACACAACATATACATTTGGGAATGATGGAGCTCTGGGTGATGTTGATCCAGGTTTGTGTTGGATACATAAAAACAGGCTGGTGTGAATGCGAGCTGCTGCATCATGGTTTCCAACTAGCAACTCTGAGGCCTCAAGGCTTCAGACTGCATCCATCAAAGTCTGGATGTTATGTCAGGCATCTTATCTGTATGGGATTCAGGTTCCACAACATTCCCACCTCCATGCAGCAGGAAGTCACCACGGTGCAGGAAATCAACTGACCAGCTCTTGTTTGGATCTTGTTGGAAATCAAAGAACAGTCCATCACCTCTCCCTGAATTTTAATCTCTCTTCCTGTCTCTTGTATATCAGTCTTAGTCATGATTACATATCAGTGTTGTGCGAGTTTCTTTAAATCCTGATAGTGAAGAAGACAAAGCTGTCTTGGGCTCACCAGATAAGATGCTGTCAGCTAGTCTGCCTGTCTGCTGTGCCACTATTTCACAAGGTTATCCTTTTTTTTCCCCCCAAGCAATTGTTTCTGAGTCTTATTTTGACCATTTTGATAGACTGACGACCTGCCCAGGGTGAACTCTATCTCTAAACAGTTAATAATGATAAACTTTATCTGAATAGCACCTAACAAGATAAAAATCGCAAAGTGCTTCACAGTAAAACACGATAAAACACAGTAAAAACACAGAAAATAAATAAAAATTACGAAAAAGCAACCCCAAACAGAAATTAGTTAAAGTAAACATGTAAAATCCTGGTGATTACTTTAAATCTTTGCATCAAAACTGCACATACACTTCTTGATCTTGACAGAACGTCACAAAATTCCTCCATACATTTAAAATTACACATCGTATTGTTTTATTTCCATTTCACTGCTTCTGTTGGGTTTGTTAACTTGATCTAAATGGCGTGTGGCCGGTTGCAGGACTTACCACCAACATCTTATGAAGGTCTTCTTCAAATTCATCTATGCTGGCATTTGTTTGTAGGCCTTGAGCATCGGTGGCCACCCCTCGGAGCATGAACTGATAATACTGCTTCATCAGAAGGCCTCCTTTCAGAACCTCTTTACATTCACGCACCAACTGCAGAGGGACAAACAAAACATGTGAGGTCAATTCTACGCACCAAGGGGTAGTAGGGCTGTAATGAGTATCCGAATACTCGGATACTCACAATCCGTTCTACAATAATAGAGTGCAAATATCAATGACGTACGTGATAGCCGATTTGCGAGCAAATCTATAAATATGGTAAAGTATAGAAAAAATAAACAAACTACAGGTAACTTAATTATCGCTCTAAATCTGCATAATGCTGGATTTTAGGTATGTACACTTAAACCACAAATGTAAAAAGGTCTTCAGTGTAGGTGACGCTTCTCATTTTCAAAGTAAAACACTCAAGTTTTATTCACAGATGGAAACAAAAAAGTGACAGAATGTTAATTTTTGTGAAATAAAGCCCTCAAGTGCTTAAAGCCCCTCACAACCCCAACCTAACATTCCCAGTGCAACAGAAAGGTCATTAATAAAATATCAGTGGTATCCAGCCATACAGTTTTGAGCCAAAGGCCAAGTCGGATGAGGAAAAAACAACTGTGTTAGTTGTCTGCAAGTGGTTGAATCAAATGGAGAGGAACAAGGAGCTTCTGGAATATCCAGCCTATTTTCTACGTCACAAATGTGATCTTTTTCAAAAGACCTTTTATCGTCTGCTGCTGATTCACAGAAATGTTATGTAAGGCTTAATGTTCTTAACATATGTTCTTTATCTATCTATCTATCTATCTATCTATCTATCTATCTATCTATCTATAATTTAATTGAATAGTCTTTAAAATCTCATGATCAAATCTGGGACTTAATTTGAGTGTCTGCTAGCGTGGCTGATGGTCCGTGCCAGAACACATCAGCAAAATGTTCATCTAAAATTTTGTAGATCTGACATTTTTACTGAAGATGGGGGAAAAAAAGTCGCTTTATAAAACATGTCTGTTGTAAACACTGTTGTCATCTTAAATAAAATGACATCATTTTTATGTGTCTACTGGAACTGTACATTACATGTAATACATTTATTTACTTCAAAACCTTTGATTTTATCTGTTATGCTTTGCTGATTCGGATTTCCTGTCCAGAATAAAGATTAAAAAAAAAAAGGTGTTTGAATAGATTTTATTTTAATTTCCGAACGTTACGTATAGAGAGATACATAAAGAAACCATTTAAGAATAATGGATATTATAATAGTGAGAATTGTGGTTTGATCTGTGAATCGTTGATCTTGATTAATGAATCGATTAATGATCCAAAGCCCTACTAACTGGTTACTGCAACAGCTATGAATTTTCTTTTTAAAATAAAAAGTTATTTCAAGTCAAACACTAATCTTAGGTAAGCAAACTGTTACTTGACTAAAGAAGAAGACATTAAAGCAAACATGAAATGGAAAAATAGGTCACCTGCAGCCTGATAATCTCATTAATTACGTGCAAAGAAACCAAAAAAAAATGAAGACTTTCATGAGCTGCTAACCTGTTTGATACTGAGCAGAGACGGATCCCCAGCAGGTCTCTGTTCAAGTCTTAGTTTAAGGCATTCGTGAATGACATTGAGGAGGACTCGGCACAGCACCAGGAACGCTGGACGAAAGGACGGGAGATCCATGTCCAGCAAGTCCTCCCTGGACACCTGATCCACTCCCTGCTCTGGATCAGTGGGATCGCTATAGGACACGTGTCGAGACAGCTCCGGCAAGTAATCGCTGTACAGCATGGGATCTGGAAAGTCAGCAAACTGCAGAGATAAGAATGAGAGTTAGCGTGGAGTTCCTGCCCACTCGTTCCGTCTGCCACAAAAACAATATTGGCTCCATAAAACACAAAAGAATTATTTGATATTTAAGAGACGTCTTCCTCTCACTGGAGGCTGAATACAATTCAAATGAACACATATCCTCTGGCATTCAAACAGCTGCTCACAGCAGGATGATGTTAGATAACCTGCTAACTGAGTGCTTGAGTCTTACTTCCAGAGCAGGAGTCTGCTGCAGCAGAGCTGCTCTGGCTCTCTGAAGAGAGCGGTCCATTAGTTTGTGCAGTCTGAGGATCAGTTTACGCAGTCCCATCTGTTTCAGAGCTTTATCCACAAACGGCCTGTAAATGGCTGTGGGGCACAGTGCTTCACATCCCGCAGTCGCTTCAGGATTTCCCGAAGCTGCGGTCGGGAGAAACTCGTCTTCAGACAATAATCGAGCAAATTTTGGAGTCAGGACGGGAGACAAATCTCCCTGTGCAACATCTGCCTCGCCCTCCTCGAAGTCTCTGTCCTCCCCGTCGCTTTCAGGTGTGAACGTAGCCGTGGAGTCGTTCTCATCTTCTTCCGTTTCTGCTTCTTCATTTCCGCGAGAACAGCGAGGGGAGGGGATCTCAAAGACAGGCCAACCAATGCGAGAGAGATCGTGAAGGCCCAACACCGTGGCCATTACACGCAGCTTCTGATTAAGGTCTTGGGTGATATTAAGCCACAAACAGAGTGCCTGCACCCTGCCCTGGAAGTCTCGAGCAGCATACTTTTCATAGTCCTTCTGTAGAGCCTGCAATGAGGGGTACAAAGCTTCGACGTCCTCCAAGAGTTCTATAACCCGCTTAACTTGCTCGAAGGCCAGTCGCTGGCGCTGAAGGTTTTCCCTGTAATCAGCTCCTGAGCCCAAAGGCTCTGCTGCATTCATGGTTGTTGAAGGGCAGGCACTAAAACCCCAAGAATCTACTCCACAGTGGTTAGTCTGAGCTACAGCAATCTCCCTGTCCTCACCAGGGAGAAGATCCGGGACACTCTGACAGCCCCCCTTGATTGTTTGAGACCCTGCAGAATGAGCCCCTCTGAGGCCGGCATAGTTGACCTTAAAGTGCAGCACTTCACTGATGATGTCAGGGATAGCTTGGCGGGCAGTAAAAAGGAAAAGGTCTTGGTCATTGGTGGAGCGGCGTGCATGCCATGCCTGCAGCTCCAGCCAAATGACCTCATTGTTGTGGCCCATGAAGGCCATGTTCTCTAAGCCTCTTTGCTCCTTCTCTTTCCTCTTGGAGGACATAGATGTGAGCTTGAGCAGCAACCGCAGAGTTTCAAAGAACTTGAGGCGATCAGCGGGACAGTCAGTCCGGGACGTTTGACGGTGGGTCCGGGCCATATGAGGCACAGTAACGGGAAGTTTGCAGCTGCTGCAGCCCAAACTCAAGTAATGCTTCCGGGGATCCATGTTAATGGAACTAAAATGGCCCGACTTTGAAAGGGGATCCAGCATGAAAGAGCCTTCAAAGGTCTTCTTGTGGTCTCTCTCAGTAGAACGCAAAGTGGCCCGATACTTTTTTCCCTGCTTGTACTTGGGCTCCTCACTGGTCTCTGTTAGCTTGGGCGTCTGTTTCTGGGCAGATGGACTGGAGTCTGAGGAAAAAAAAGGCAGAATTAAACTCAGTGCAAGTAAACATTTTCCAAAAGTGCGTTTATCTTAAGCCTAAGTCACATGCACCCATGCGGGGGGTCGACTCATACGGGTAATGCTGGTTTGTGTGTTGTCTACACCAATGGAGGGTCATAGAGAGGAGTGGCTGCATCTAAAGGGGAGCACGAATGTGTATTGGAGTTCCCATGACGCTCTTACGGCCAACTCAAGGGAAGTCCTAAAACTGGAACGTACCATTTTTGTATGTGTGGTGGGTGTACTTGTACGGATTAAGTTACAGTTATGACGTATGGGTGATGGGTGTGGCCTTAGTGCACCGTACGGCCACACTCATTGGTTTGTCATTGACGGTATGCGAATGCCACATGCACCTGTACCTAAGGGTCCAAACTACAAACGACGCCCCGGCCGCGGAGCAACCGCCATTGTTTTCCTGGACTTCATTCGTTACCTCATCGTGGAAAACATGACGAGTAGCTTGGGTTTGTATGTTTTGGGTAACTTTACAGAGACGCCGCAAACCCGTCGCCGTGTCTGGGTTCACCAGATCCTTCAGAGTCTTTCCCAGCCCACTTCACTCCTACAGCCTTTTAAATGCATTTTAAACAATACCGTCTGTGGCCCAAGTTTGAGCATTAAAGTGGGGAAGATCTGAATACAACGGGGGTGTATTTTAATTATTGTCTCAATAAAAATAAGATTAACATCATCAGAAGTGTTCGTGGCCGCTATTGGCACCTGCTCTCCCTCTGCTGGGCAGCCAACCGCCCGTGGGCTAGCAGCGCTCGCTCGATTCTCTTCTCGCTCGCTCGCTATGCTGAGTTGCTGGAGACTGTCCCGGTTACTGCTGGGCAAAGAGGGGGCACACCCTGGACAGGTCCCCAGCCTATTGCAGAGCCCAGAGATGGAGCTAGCGAACGTTGCTTCCCAAGGGCCAGCCCGGCCGCGGGTGTCGTCGTAACGGGCTCGATCGCTGGCGACCTGTCTAGGGTGTATCTCCCCCCTTTGCCCAACAGTAACCGGGACAGCCTTGGGAAACCCAGCGGCCCCAGCAGGTTATGTTTAGGACAAAAATCCTCACATTGAGCAGCCATATTGGATTTATTTTTCTACCCTTCAATCGACTCACTGAAAACATCACGTGCCCAAACCTGAGTCCCTGATTAGGACCTCAGATGCCATCTGTACATTGACTTAACATTATACCTCGACGCCTCTGACGCGCGAATCGTGTCCGGTGTGAATGCAGCATAACAGTCAGGTTGCGTGCAAGGAGCGTGCACTTATCACTTTAACCACACTAATGGGCCTCTTGCGCAGTTTGAAAAATGTGTACGACGTGCTTGCGCCTCACCTACTTCACTCTTCCTTTGCCTTGCATGTTTTTATAAGTGTTTGCTAAGACCTATTGGCTGCAGCATGCCGGCAGAAAAAACATATATAAATCTTTTCACTCTAAGGGCTCACAGAGCGGTCTAAAACCTTGACATTTCATACAGGTTTGCCCATACGTATTCATAACTACCCTTACGGGCAGCTGCGTTTAAGGCCTTACCTTTGTTGGGAGACCGACCAGAACCCCTCGACTGACTGCTCTTCTGATGTTTGCCAGACATTCGCTTATTCTGACGGGAGTTATATGGAGGCGATGTGCTGTACACAGGCAGGTCATCCTCACTGGGAGATTCCCAGGATTCATTCAACTCGGAGTTCTGTTGAGATGGATCTTCTGCTGGCTTGGCCTGCCTGTTAACATCGTATGACAAAGAAAGATATGGACCACGCAAGTTAATAGCATTGCACTGATTAACAGAAACCACAGATTTTATATATATATATATGTGTATAAAAGCGAAACCTGAAAAGTGTGAAGAAGGTCAAAACATGCAGGATTGTTTGTATCCATAACAAATCTCTTCGGATGCAAGGCAAACGGGTTGCCAAAGTGCAACTGGTGCTGCTTTTAGACTGACAGATCACCTGACTTTTTAAGTCTTAAATGTACAGCAGCAACAGTCTGTGTGACTAAAGCCGCCCTGATGCCTGATAATAACCTCTGGTGAAAATAATAGCTCACCCAAAGGGGTCCATAGTGACTCAAATTAACTATGACTGCAAAGTCATCAACCACACAGCTTGAGTCAGGATTACAAGGAGAACTCTGTCACTCCAGAGGGAATGGAGAAAGGGGCCAGACGAAACGCAAACAACCCTAACATACTTGAAGTGGATAACCAATAATATAACATGGCATTTTTGTCAAACATATGTAGGAGGAAGAACCACAATGCTTCAATCTATTTAACTTAAAAACATAAATGGGGGAAAAGAGGAAAAAGAAGAAGGAAACCAAAGAAGCACGCCATCCCAGATACGGATGTCTAGGCTTTGTTCTTAAATGCCTTTCTGAAGGGTTAGAAGGTCTGACCCCGCTCACAGAAATAGAAAAAGAAAGAAGGAAAAGAAATAGATGACAAAAGGAAGGAAAATTTGTGATATCTATACTGGCTGCCATGTGTCCCTTCATTCATCATCTGACTGAAAGGCATTGTCTAACACGTGCCTGCTGGACAGAGTAGACGACTTTAAAGAAGCGGGGCTGGACCCGGACTGTCCCTGGGGAGGGTGGGTGTGCAGGGGAGTCCGTTTAATCTGAAAATCAGCCCTGGCTTTTCAAGAGGCCCCAGTGAGAGAGTGTCCAGATTCAACAGCCCCATCTGCCCCAAAGCAGAATCCCTCTCAATGTGTGCACAGTCTGAGAGCAGCTGGAGAATCAAGACATGCAAGGAGACAGACACCTGCTGCTGATTCCTGCTCATGCATATGTCTAGATTTGTTATGTATTGATTAGATACTGAAACCATCCAGTTATATATGCAATAAATGTCTCTTATAACTCATAAACTACAAGAAAATTTAGATTGCATACTATAAATATATATTTCTTGTCCAAAGATGGCGTTTAACATTTCTAAAAACCTGTCATCAAAGCTTAGTCAAACAGAAAAACTGCATTCACCTCAACAAATTAACTTTATGAAGGGATCAGCAGCTAAACAATTAGCCAGTTAATCCTTGTTTTCCCTGATAAACCATCAATCCACTCATTATCCATATATTCCCCCTCGTTGAATTTCAAGCTGCTCCATCCCAACCAGCTGTCCTCAAGCAGGAGTCTGAACATGCCACCACTTCATGGCAGCACCACAGGGACATGAAGCACATAACTGAGCATGCTCAATGCCTCTGCTCCTACAGTCAATTCATCACCATCACTGTAGTTGACGAGAGCGACGAGGGAAAAACACCCAAACCTGACTTGAAAAAGCCCGGGCTGAAATGTCTTTGCTTTGGGAGGATAAAGTAAACCGTCACACCTGCTATTCCTTAATCATTAAACAGTCTTTTATTTATTTTATTTTTTTCTTTTTTTAAAAAGCAGCCAACTCTTTGTTGAAGCATTGCTTGGATTTATGCTTTCGTTTAAAACAAGTGTAAGCAATTAACCAACCGTTTCATGCGATTCCAAATGTCTGTAAAAGAAGAAAGGGAAGAATCAGCTTATCGGGGCCAAATGATAAAACACGAAGCTCTGTTTTGAACGGTGAGATAGCATGTAAGACGTTGATATCACAAGTCTGTGTGAAATATCTAAACTAAAGGCAAGATTGCTGTATGTTATCTTTAAAGATGTTGAGTTTAATGTAGGGCATTTGTGTCAGATTGGACAATTTTTTCTCCTTTAAGACTCACTGTGATGAAAATGATGTTTGTAGTGTTTTTAACATGTTCCTGTGGCATTTTTCTGTTGATGGAGAGTAGAGTAGAGAAGAGTTTTATTTGCCATTTGCATCGATACATCGTAACATAAGTAGATTGGAAGTCTTGTGTGTTTGGAGGACATATATTAAGAAAATGTGGCTTAAAATTGCATTTCTGGGTGTTTCTTGGGTTATTTATTCAAACTGTCGGGAATCGCGAGCAGACAAAAAAAAAAGCCCACTGATTGTGGCATAGAAGCTACAGTCGGCAGGCCACGAGCTCTTTGCTCTGCTCCATTCTGATGCATCAACTCGTAGACGATTAG
The DNA here is from genome assembly GCA_023969325.1 of Oryzias curvinotus. NCBI lineage: Eukaryota > Metazoa > Chordata > Actinopteri > Beloniformes > Adrianichthyidae > Oryzias > Oryzias curvinotus. The sequence goes on from CM043720.1 coordinate 5,639,358, forward strand.
ATCCATGAACGTCCTCGTTTTCCTCGTGTGAGCTGGAATCTGGGTCAAAACTCTAGAACTGGATAGCTCCCATATTGCTCACCATTTTTGTTGCACCGCTAATGTTCGGTTGGTATTGAGTTAAGTTGTACGCTGGCGGGAGAGACTGTAAAAAAATGAATGATGGGAGGTGTTGGCAGGCTTACACCGTCCCTATGGCCCCGCCCACAACTCAAAAGAGGAGGATTTCTAATGAATTACTACAGCTTTGCAGAAATTACGACACAGGTTTTTTGGATTTTGGCTAAAAATAGCATGATCAGAATTAAAAGACTACTGGGCAACGATTAAAAGATGATCGACTATATATCTGATGACAATTAAAGCAATGCAGAGTTAAAGAGCACAGCCCATGAACTTCTTTAAGATATGCCCTTTTTAGCCCACATAAAAATCCTGTCATTTTCTAGGACATAGTTTCTGCAGTAGGTTTTAAGACATTTGCTTGAGCCGGTAATGGACAAGGCCGCTTCCTTCCCATCCCAAATGCTGCAAGCTCTCTGATTATGGGCTCTCCTGCTAGCTTACAGCCCCTCATACCCCCAATCTAATGTTACCAGTTCAAAAAAAAAATGGCGAGCGATACAGGAGACGCCTCCTCAGACAAGGAAAAGAAGACGTACACGGATCCAGTCGTCAGCAAATGGGGAGCATATTTTCCTGGTCACAAATACGATCTGACAACATTTTTTTGTCTGCTCCTGATTCATAACGATTTAAATAAAGAAATACTCAGAAATGCGTTTTTAAGCTCAATTTTCTTTATACATGTCCTCCATCATGAGAAAAATGCTAAAAGAACATGTTGCAAACCACAGCAGTTGTAAAAGAGCAGAAACGTCAGGTGGATTCCACGTAAACTTTTCTTAAACGATGATCATCAATCATAGACACTGTCACACCGGAACTACTGTTGCATGTTTATTTAGTTATGTTTGAGCATTCCAATATCTACCTTTTATTACTTTTTTTTTAATTTATTTATCCTTTTTGGTTCTTACTCCTTTACACCTTTTTTTATACCTTGCAGGTTTTCACAAGAGCACAAGACACCAAAGCCAAACTCCTTGTACATGCACATAAAGCTGATTCTGATCAGCATTGTTTCTGCAGGCAGAGGATCTTGCAGTGACCTTTCGGTTTGAAGGCATAAGACAGTCCAGTAAGCAATTTGGTGTTTCAACACACAGCATTAAGAAATTGCACATTTAATTTTGCAATTTTAAAGTCAACAACAGCATCGGGAAATCTCAAAGCAAAAACAAAGTGAAAAAATTCTAACTATTTAAGACTAATTGCCTGGATGGCGCCTGTCATATGTATAATAGTGTCTTATCAGTCATGCACAACAACTCATGCACGGCTGATAAGTGTTTGAGCACTAATATGACATGAAGGGAATGAGACAAAGTTTGGGAAAGGCTTTGGTCTGCACATAACAGCATGACTAAACCACTCAGGAATGAAAGCAGAACCAGTGACGGAATCGCTGACAGTTGTTTGTTTGGTTGCTATGGGACATTTCAGGCATACGCCGTGCTGCTGCACTACAGCCTGTGCAAATTATTCTTCAGAACTCTTTTGTCTTTCTTTTTCTTTTTCTGAAGGTACTCCCTGGCTGCACGGGGAAGTTAACCACAGCCCCTCTGCTGGCAGCCACCAGTGAATTATCACCGCAGATGGCGTCTGGCTGCTCTCAATGGCTCATCGGATGGCTCATTGGGGCTTCAATAAAGGCCAGAGGAATGCCGGAGCCACTAGAGAATAATACACAAAATCGAAAGTCTTTTCTGTATAGCGACAGATACCAAGGGCTACCGAAATCAGGGGGGGGGTCTGACCTTTGACACCAGCCATCCACACTATTGTACCGGCAACGGGCAGGCTATTGTAATGTTCTGACACGTGGCCCGTGAGGCCCACAGATGAATACCTCACAGCTGGTTGGTGAGCACACTTACTCACAATGCCTAAGCTAAAGGGGTTTTTTTTTTGTTTTGTTTAAAGGGAGAAGGTGGCAAGGTCTTTGTAAAAGCACACTTTGCTATAATTAGCTCATGCTGTCAAAACTAGAACTTTCTAGAAGAAATGTTTAATTTAGCTTTCATTTAATTTGCCTTCTAGCAACCAATTTTAGCCTGCACATTAGACCAAAACATTTGTTTAATCACAGCTTCTCTCTTACATACAATGCTTAACTAAACAAGCCAAGTCTCTGGGCCATATGGAGTGAAATAAACACGCGGGACTGAAGCACAGTTCCGTTTTTGGATCATACTCTGACACAATTCAGAAAACAATGAACACAGCATATTTGACCACACCCATTCTCTGGAACAGTGTGTCACTTTGCCAGTATCGGACCTCCCAGACCCCCTGACATGCAACTCTGCAGCCTACAACGCGTATGTGCAACAGATGAGTTTGACTCTGCAGAGTTGGAGCACTCACTTTACCCGTAAAACGCGTCTTTTAGCTTTGCACACTTAACTAGGAACATCAAACTATTTTGAAGCACATTTTTACACATCATTATGAATCCTTAAGTTGATAATAACTGAATGCCACAAGCCATAAACAAAGCCTCGTGTATGCAACTTATGTTGGTGCATCACAGGTTTAAAAGGTAAAACATATTATTTACCTTATACAACTTAAATCAGAGGGCAGCTGTCAGCTTTAAACTCAATCTGAAACTGTGGAATCCTAAGTAACCCTTTGTTCCATTGCAACTTGCACTTTGTTTTGCAGCCATGCACATTATAAAATGTCAAGTCAAGCAGACATGTAACTCTCAGACACCTAACTCCCTGATTTCTGTGTGTCCTTATCACTAATCGTCTTCCACAACCTCCGTAGCATCAGCTGCCACATTTTAGTAGATACAGAGATGCCATTGTTTCAAAGGAAATGGCAGATGAGAGAGACAGAATGTGAGAACACCAGAGTCTGTCTCTGAAGCAGGTGTGGATGTAGAGACAAGATGCAGTTAGGAAATGCTAGAGGCCAGTCCATCTGTATTCCGCAGCCTGAACTGCTGGCAGTAATGAGTTTTACCCGACGAGTGCATCCAGGGCTCAAGGCAGCAATCTGCAGCACACGGTGCACCACATCCTGATAACTCTGGAATGCTTGAGAGCCACAACGTCTTCAAAAGTGCACAGAGAATGAGGCCTTATTGACAAAAGGCATCTGTACTTGCAAATATAGTTGGCCTTCAAGCTGCGCATAACTCATCTTTCTTAAAATAGTATTGCACGCTCACCAATGCGAAGAGTTAGTTAAATGTCTGCTGATTATTGCATCTCTCAAATGCATGTCGTGCTGCTGTCGCAATGTGATGCATTTTTGCAGGGTTTGGTATCCTCACCCAGAAATGCTGCAAATGCAAAGTAAAAGTGCATTGATCGGATTCCTGGAGCAGTTGCATGTCCAGCAGCAACAGAATCAGCTGCAGCAATGTTGCACAAGCCCTGTTTGTGTATCAACTTCGATCCTAAAGAGGCAACAACAACAACAACAACAGACTTGTGCTCGATCATTAAGAGGAATATTTGTCGGAGGGGGGAAAAGGGGCAGCAGTTCGCTCAAAAGCAGGATTTGCGTAAATGACAGGAGCTGATCCAGCGTGATAAATGCTTACAAAGTTACTGCAGACAAACAACTGCTTGTGGACGAAAGGGAGTGGAGGGGTAGAGACATAACAGCGGATTCCCGAGGGTCTGTCGCCAGCGGTCAGGGACAAACACTGCACCATTTTCTGTTTTCCTTTCCCAGGATGCGCACTTATAACAAATAATCTCCAAAGTGTGCACACTGGAATGCAGAATTGATCATTAACTTGTCCGTAGAGACACAGCCATACAACAACAAGCACACGCTCCTCGACGTCCAAAGAAACATTTACAGCTGCGCACATATTGGAGCATTTCTGCGCGTGGCCGCAAACATTTCTGATGCAAATTTAAGGAGGGGGGAAAAAAAGCCAACAAGTGTAGCTGAAAACATCAAAACTCGACAAACAGTGCGGCAAACATGCTAGCTGTAGTAGCGAAGTTATTGGCTGCTGAGATAAATGCATATTCTCCAGAGCTGGAAGAAAATCAACACTGGCAACTTCCTTTAAGTTATTTGTGCAAAAGTAATCCAAATGCAGCTCTTTTCGTTTGTTTCTGAATTCGCGGTGAACAATAAACTGTCAAGTGGAGCGTGGCTAGCCTACTGACGTTACGCTGTTGCAGCCGATATTATTATTTCATTGACATGTTACCTTATTGTTCAGTAAACATTTTTCTTTTTCTCCCTCTGGGAACTTAAAAGTCAAACGAAAAACAAACAAAAAAATTGCGGCCAAGAACACTGAAAAAGATTCCTTCAAAAAAGTTTGCAACTCCCTTAAATGCAATAACTGCAAGCGCGCCACTATTTGACAGGAAGTTGGTGCTCGAGCGCTCCCATAGTCCCGAGCGCAGATCCCTATTTGGCAAGGCGAGTTGAAGATATTCGCGTACCTGCTGGGCTCGTTGCGATCCGGAGGCTCCATGGCTAAACAAAACAGCGGCTTCTGGTTGCTAGTTGTGCATAGGCTACACCATCTCTAAGCGATATCAGACACACTTTGCACTGCTAAGTCCTTGCACAAAAAGGGGTGGGTAATTCCTTCCTGGAAAACTCTTTCTATCCGCCGGCACGGTTGACTCTCGCCAGTGCGTATGCCGTCGCCATCTTTCCAACGTTCATTGTGGAGGAGCGCCACAGCCTTTCATTACTACGGAAGCCCGAGTGGGTCAGCGTCTGTTGTGAGAAGGCCGGCTCACAACCGCGAGGCGTTTCTTATTGGTTTCCACACGCAGAAAATTCGCCGTAACCTGTTGGATTGTTTTTAGAAATAATGCCCATTGTTCAACAACACTTAGAATTTGTTAGTTTTTATATTTTTGTATATAATAGCTTTTTCACTTTATAGGTCCTACTTTCAGTTGAAGTAGTTGCTCTATATATATCAAAATAATTAAATAAATATGTCAAAAATAAAAAACAATTACTTTAAAAAACAACAGTATTTTTTTCTTTTTTCAAACAAAAACATAAAATATATAATTTGTAATTTTTTTCCTTGTGCTGTTGTTTTTGCTTTAAGTTTGTTTTGGAGAAAATTAAATTGATTGCACTTTAGTAATATTCCATCCATCCACCTTCCTCCGCTCATCCGGGACCGGGTCACGGGGGCAGCAGTCTAAGCAAAGATGCCCAGACTTCCCTCTCCCCGGCCACTTCCTCCACCTCCTCTGGGGGGGACCCTGAGACGTTCCCATTCCAGCCGAGAGATGTAGTCTCTCCAGTGTGTCCTGGGTCTTCCTTGGGGCCTCGGGCCAGTGAGACAAGCCCGAAACACCTCCCCAGGGAGGCGTCTAGGGGCATCCAAATCAGATCAAAAGGCTTTTGGACCAGGATAAATAAAAACAAATACAAATACTACAATTTAGATTTATTAACAGGAAATGTAAAAGATTGTGCAAAGAAAAGGAAAGCCCACAAGCTAACAAATGTACTGGTAATAGTATTATGTGAACAAAGAATTGTGAGTTAGGAAAACAACAAAACCAACATGGATGGATTGAGTAAAGATTCCCTGAGCAGCCATTTTCCAGATGGACCTGTGCAACTTTGCAAGCTTAGTTCTTCTCCAACTTCAAGAAAGTTCTAATGAAGTACAATTATTTGGTGCAAGAATGTTTTTTTTTTTTTTTTTTTAAGAACACACTCAACGACTGCCACCACTTTAGAGCAAGAGAGAGCTGGCAAAACAATAAACAATAAATTCATGTTTTTACATGTTCTACTTTCAACACAATTTTAAAATATATTATTTTTGTAGTAAAGCTTTTGCTAATTGGGCAAAATATTTTAATATTTACCTATCTCTTCCTCTGGTACACATAATTTAATGAACAATAAGAGTACATGTTCCACCATACTCCACTTGTATGTTTGTAAGTGGAAAGTTTCTTTCAGCAAAACTTCTAGATGCATGGTTCCTGATTGATCATATCTTGACTAGAGGTCCAGTATAAAGGAACATTCAGGTCAGATTGCTCCTCCAAATATCCTTTAAGGCAATTAAGGACTGAATTGCCACATAATTGTAAAGTCTTAGTGTTTTATTATTCTCAATCCTAAAAGAAGAGACAGCAAATTATATTGCATTAGTAAAAATGTAAGCTTCAAATTTGAAATTTTGTTTTTTTCCCAAAAAAACCTTGGAAACCTGCTTATCCTATTTGTCTAGCTGCAAAAATGTCAGCCTGACATTAAAACATTTAGGTTGTGACAAAATCATCTCTTGCTTCTAATGCATCTTGCAATTTGAGGCTTTTGACATGTTCCTCGGATGTCAAATCTGTCGTTGGACATTTGCAGTCCTTGCCTTTTCTTGTAGTTGCAAAATACCAGACTCAAATTAAACATTTTGATTAAAAAAACAAAAACAAACAACAAAACCATGATCACCTCTTACTTATTCTTAATAGGCACCTTATCATTTGATGCTGAAAAATAATATTGGTTCTAAGAGTTCAGTCCATTAAAGATTGTTTTCAAAGTGTGAAGATACTTAAATCTAGTAAAAAAAACATGTTTTTACTTTTTTTTTATTGATTTCTCTAATCTCACGTTTTCCCAAATTTGCCATGCTTATGAAATTTAGAATTTTGCTGTCTGTCAAAAATAGGCCATATTTAATATAGACGCAGCTTTTGCTCAGGAGCTACATTTATTTGTGAACTTTTATGTTTTCTTCACTCATATTTTACTTTTTAGCATCACTTTATGCTGTTTTTTCCCCTTAAGACTCTAAAGACTGTTTTATATTCTAAACCTTTGTTTAATTAAGTTGGGAAAAAATACCTGAAATGCTGCTTGCTTCTACTTCATTACTAATGAAGAGAACAGAACATCTTTACGTGCATGAGCAGAATAAAGTAACCCTTCTTTTAATATATATTTTGCATTTGCGTGCCACTGCTACACATATTTCCTTTATTACAGACCACACTTCTCTTTCTTATCTGATACAAATTTAAATAATAGTCATTCAAAAATACTCCCTTGTTGCTTACTTCTTCTACTGTAATACACATCAGCAAACTTGTTGATGAGACCCTGGACATCTTTATTCCAGAGGAGGCAGACATGTCGCCTCCAGGTGGAGCTCTAATAACCATGTTCAAAAGCAACCCACACCTCACATTGGTAACTCCTGATATTACCTGCTTCACAAAATACACATTTAAATCAGCCCTGGACTAGTAAATTAAAAATATGTTGTGGTTACTGGTGGAGGATGAACCATTACTTTGCTTTTTTAGCTTTTATTGAACTGTAGATTTCTTATATTTAAAATAAACAACATCTAAGTGGTGTTCCTCTTTTAATAATTTAACCCAGATTGTGCTCCTAATTGACCAAGGTTGGCAGGCCTTCTCAAATTCACTTTTGTTCATTGTCAATTTTTTTTATCTTGAGCGTCTCATAATTCATTCAGTTTGTACTGTGGCATTAAATTTGTTTGATTATCCCTGCCCTGAATAAGTATGCTCAAATGCTGCTCATTAGCCATGTAAATTCTCAGAATGACATAGCAATTCTCTGTATTAGTACAGTAATTATTTATTCCCTGTAAGTAGTTGTTTAGATTTTAGCAAACTTTTTTTTGGCAGATGGGCCGGTTGTTGGGTTATTTTTGACTGATAATTTTCTTGTTCTTTATCAACCACCATTCCAGCCACAGATGCTTCAGACAGAGTTTCATACAATTATGGAATTGGGAGATGATTAAAGTATTTCCAATCAATGTACTTTAAAGAGAATTGTTTAAAGAGGCTCTTCTTACAAATGCATTTGAAAAAGTGTAAGAATCAACCCCCTTAGCTGGTAAAAGAATTATGTAATTTCTGTAAAATCTGTCTGTCTCTCTTTCTCTCTCTCTCTCTCTCAATGGATTCTCAGTAGTATAGCAAATACCTTACTTTAAGTTTTTTTCACTTTGAGTTTTTACTTTAAGCTTCAATTTTCAGGAGAATATGGCTATTTTACAGCCAAATTAATCTTTTCCGCTGTCTAAACAACAGAACAGTGACATTCTGAACCGTTTTGAGGTAGGAGTCATACTTATTTTGACACTTTAACTTCAAAAAAAGAAAAACCCAATACTTCATTTAGTGCACCAAGGCAAGCTTGCATCACAACCAGCGAGTTTAAAAAATTTTTAAAACTTTCATTTGTCCATCATCGACGCACAACGCTCAGACAAGCACTAATCACACTTTCCAGAATCATTTTAAAAAATGAAACCATTTCAAACAAGGTCATGATCTGGTAAAAGTCTTTAATTAAAACTTCTAAATGTTTAATTCCTTTAGCAACAAAGTGAAGCTAGGACAACAGGTAAGTCAGCTGCTTAGGCTAACCCTGTAATTAGAAAGTGTAGTGTAGTTTATTACATTATGTCAAATCTATTTTTCCTGCTTCACTTCCTTTTTAACACGATTGAATTCATATTCTAATAACTAATATTATATTGAACACTAGAAATTGAGTCCAAATTTACTAATTGTATAAGTAAAGTAGGTTTCATGCAGATGTAAGTTTTTGCTTGTTCTGTTTATAAGTTATTTTTATAAAGAATACAGCATAAGTCCACACATCCTTAGGAGTCGAAAGGAGAAGCGAGGAGAATTAATTTTCTTTGTGAATTTCTGCCCTTGTGTCAAATCTTTAAGGAAAAAACAGACACAACCCTAGATTATTTTTGCACCTGCTATTACACACAACACTAACTTAACATATTCCTCAAGTTTCTTCTTTGCAATTATTTTCTTGAATAAAAGTTTATTATGTTTGTTTTAAAGTAGTGCGAGCAAATTGAAACTTAAAATCTTATCTCCTTTTGGGATTTTCATCTTCTGAAATAAAAGCAAATAACTTTTGTAAGCTCTATGGCACCTCTCTATTTTTAACTTTAAACATTTTACATTGTTTACAGAACCAAATAATAAAGTCAAACATGTAAATTCTAAAATTTGTGTTTTCATGCCAAATTTCTGCAGCAGACAAATATATTGCTGATCTTTTTATTGGTAACCCTCAGTAGTTCCTTTTCACAAAGGAAGAAATGGAACTGACCCCCCCCCCCCCCCCCCCCCCCCGCCGCCATTAGAATTGTCTTCATTCAAAATTTACTGCAAATGATTCAAAACGTTTTTAGCTTTGAATTTTTTTTTTGCTTAAAACAAACATAAGAATTTTGACTCATAAATGTGATCCCTCTTGAAATAAATCCTTGGAATTTATAGTTCAATTGAGATTCATCTGGGTTTTTTTACACTTTTTTTTCAAATTGTTTTGACCTTGTCCTTGTTTTGTGGATTTATGTTGTGTCTGCATATTAGATCTTTTTTACGGAACCCCTAAAGGGACATATTTAGTGGTTTTTTAAAAAAGTTGGTTTCTTGTGTGCATTGCGAAGTATCTGCTCACATGATACTAGTTCTAACTTTACTCATGCGTGCAACTTACTCTCTGGTAAGAACTAGCTTGATCTATTTCTCATATGCACAAGCAACTGGCACTTTCTTTTTACGTGAATATTCCTTTAAGGGCTCCCTACTTTTGTTATAAAACATAAAAAAACTATTTGATCTCAATTTTTGTGATTTTCACAGAAAAAAATGACAATATTTAATTGGAATTTAGTTTTTATTTTTGACAGTTTCAGTTTTTTGTGAAATTATTGTGTAAGATAACCAAAGGTCTGATGTTATTCGCACGTACTTCCGAGCGGTCAAGCACAAAAACTGATTGAAATTCATGTTGGCCAGATGTAATACCTGTGGCCAAGATGCACATTACTGCATTGCATGCACGTATGATGTGCCGTATTAACGTATTAACCTAACCCTAACCCTTTTTCTGGGTCCGTGCGGTCAAGAAAAAAGTTTAGTACTGGCCGTACGCATTTAAAAAAATTATGTGAAAATAGTTACTTTCTATTGAAAAATATATCTGTAAAAAGGAAGCTGGACTTTTACTTAGAAGATATGAAGCATTGCCAAAAAATAAAAGACTAAAAGAAAGAATAACATAGGCCTACATGGTATATACCTGGCAACCAATTATGCACTTTTAAAAAAATGAGAATAAAAAAAACTACTATTTAAGGAAAATAGCAGAAAATTCGTATTCATATACGCACACATACAAAACAATCATGCGTTTCTTATGACGTAGCTGCAAAGTCTACTTGAAACTGGGGCAGATTCCTTTGTTGTCTGAAACCTGTTTCTCCGCGTCTCATTTTCTCCTAAACATTTCATCTGCGTGGCCTGTTCGGGGGGTTTAAGTTTCAACCCTCCTACAGATCTCTGACGGCATTGCCCGCGGCACTGTGGCGTCTGCATTGTACTCTGTAGAAACAAAAGATGCTAAAACAGGACGCACTACCTGGAGGAAGAGGACGAAACGCTCTGACGTCACGGGTTTTGTTGCTACCACTTCACTGGGGGGTGTCGATGTACGGAAATAAGACAATAAATGTTTCTGGAACGCGCCCTGTGGGATTTATCCCAATAATTTGAATATTGTGGGGGCACAAATGCAAAAGTAAATTTTGTGGGGCCATTTCATGAAACAAGTAGCTGAATAGAGTAGCTCTGAGTTGAGTTATCAAAAATAATTGTCCAAACGCAGCTCACGTCAGAGTGGGTGTTTCCTCTTTCCGATTGTACCTGAAAGCCTCAGCAACAGCAGGTCTCGCGGACGAGGAAGAGGATGGCCATTTGAACAAAACCATTCGCGTTGAGGAGTTTGAGGGAGATTCGTTTGATTTTAATTCGATTTAAACGAACAAGACGTCGTAACGTAGCGTAGCAGCGATCCCGCACCTCCTAAAATGCTCCAGTCACTCGCCAGCAATTCTTGCGTTCGTTTAATTCAAAATCACAAATCGATGTGGTATTTTTTATCGCTAGTTTTAGGCTATATCCTTTATTTAATTTTCGGGGCCGTGGTCTTCTCCTCTGTGGAGCTGCCTTATGAAGACCTTCTGCGTCAGGAACTACGGGCCATCAAAAGGCAGTTCCTCCAAGAAAACGACTGTCTCTCGGAGGAGAGGCTGGAGAGGTTCCTGAAGAAAGCCCTGGAGGCCAGCAATTATGGGGTTTCCATCCTCAACAACGCCTCTGCCAACTGGAACTGGGACTTCACCTCTGCCCTGTTTTTCGCCAGCACGGTGCTGTCCACCACAGGTAGGTCACCGCGCCGACTGCATGGTGATGCTAGCCTCTGCAGAGTAAACACGCACGAGCTCTGTTCCCGCGAGGCCCCATCAAGCTTCAAGCTAACGCTGTAGTACGGCCGAAAGAGAACCAAAAATGACTAAAAATGTACATTTTTTCATTATTTAAGCTTTGATTAAACGAAATAATATAAGAATTCACAGAGAAAATGACCTTATACCTGCATAGCATCACATTTCTAAAATGTTGCATACTCTGTATTTTGAAAATATGTTATTGTTTAGGTTTTTATAGTTGATTACTCGTGTTTTATTAACTTATTTGAATTAGATTCCCAAACTTTATGGTTTGTTTTGATGTACTTTTCATAAAATTTGATCAAAAATGAGATTAATAGTAATACGTCCAGCGTTGTTTTTCTTTAGAAAAACAAATTCACCAATACCAATGTTATAAATTGATTAAAAGTGAAAGAAAGGTGAAGAAATTGCAATAATTTCATAAGGGTATGTTCCATTTTGAAAGTAAATACTTGAATTCAATTGATTAATTGTTTTTTTTTAAGCCCAGCCCTACTTATTAGTTATTAGTTTGACACATTGTTGGGTTCTTTTTGCGCATTGTGTTGTTACAGAGGTTACAACATACATTCCCAGACATTGTAAAGCTTTTGTTTGAATGTCTTTATCTTTCAAAGGGGGGGTGTAACCCTGCATTTATCCCATTGTAAACATATTTTGTGGCACGTTGTTATATCACATAGTATTTAAACAGGATTAGTGTGAATTTGTAATTAAGTCCAAACTTATTGTAATTTCAATATTTTTTTTTATTATGTAACATGAACTGGGATTTGAAATGCTTTATTTAAAGCTTTTACTCATCTTTACTTTTGTGATTCCAGTTTTTTTTTTTTTTTTTAAACAAACTGCATTATGAACATAGACTTAGTCAGTGGAAAACAGTATTAAAATGATCAATAAGCTAAGCTGCATAAAAAACATGCAGAAAACAGGATGATTGTGATACAAACTATTTTTTAATAATTAATTTCATTTAGGAAGTTTTTTTTTCTCTCTTCCCCTCCACACAGGGAAGTAAGAATAGTCCTGATACATGAGATCAGGAGACTTTTCTACAGTTTTGTGGGACCCGTTTGTGTGTCAGTGCTGATAAAAGAAGAGCTGTAAAACAAAATTCTGCTTTCAGCATTACCTAATGAACTTTGCTGCCTGCCTGCAGGTGGAATGTTTTCCAGAAAACCATACCACTAATCAGTCTTGACCTTAAAAAGATAACCCTTTTACTTTTAAAATGCTATTTTCAAAAAGGCTTGTTTCAGAGCCAGAAGTCATGACCTTCTCTGACTGTTCTGACCCATGATGGACAACAAAACGTCCTCATCAATTTGAGAGGTTTTGTGGTTTAGCGACACTTAGAGAAGCGAGACTTTCACTTCAAGCTGTTTACTTTCTCTCTTCGTGAATATATTTTGAACTTTATCAATGGAAGTTCCACATTTTTTCTTTTTTTAAAGAAATAATTATGTCAAAAATGTTTGAATCTGTGTTAAATTTGAGAAATATTGTCATTTTCTTCATATTGTCATTAAAGTATGAGCTTGTAATTTCATTCAGACTTTAGGCAGTGGCGCCCAGGTCTAAAAGATGCACACTTTTTCTTAAATACTAATAAAATATGTCATTGAAAGCACTCCTAAATGCTACATTTTTATCTCAGATGTCTCTGCTTCATGAAAACTTCGGCTCCTTCTGACTTTGAATTAAGCCGAACAAGTCAGTTCAAACTGTGAAACTAGTAGTGAAGACGGTTGTTCCACATGGAGTCTGGTCGCTGATGTGGGTTGTTCTCTGCCAGCTGGGTCAAAGTTCAAAGCACACATGAAGATGGGAGATAATAAAGAGATAGACCGAGGATCCCAGTAAATCCTTGAGACAGAGAACACGCACAATAGAAAATTATTTTATAAAAAAAAATAAAATAAAATAAAGATTTTCTGTATTTTTGTCATTCATGAAAGGTTTGGAAATTAAAAAAAAAAGCGAAATTTGCATATGGCAATACAACTTTTTATGAGGAAAGGAGAATCAACTCAGTTTCCCGGCAGGTTAACACTCCTGAAACCAGAATGATTAAAAAAAAAAAAAAAAGCCAAAATAAAAAACGACATAGTTTCTAGGACAAAGTTTCTGCAGAGCAGCGGGAGTTCATTGGAAATTCACCTCCGCGTTGTGGGTGGGACCGCTGGTGTTCCGGCTCAGACCAGGAAAATGAAAACGTGCATGGATCCATTTGTCTGCAAGTGGATTTATGGGAATAAAACACGCTTCTTCTCAAACAGCATTTTTTTTGTCTGTTCCTTATTCACAATGATTTAAATAAAGAAATACTTTAGGAAAATGAACACAAGAACACGTTAAAAACATGATTTTGTCTTTAATGATGACTTGATTTTCCCATGCATTATCTAAAAACATTAAAAGTAAAGCAGAATATATGAAACAAGTCAATTTGTTATGATAACAAACATACATCAATGAGAAAACCAGTTTTTGAAATCCTATGATAGTACACAACGGGTACTAGACAGTATAACAAATAACCTTCACAGTAAAAAATTTCTATAAACTCTGTGAACTACCTTATTCATAATTTTCTTAGAGTATCTTTAAGTAATCCAAACATTTTTGTGTCTTTTTTTTCTCTCTACAGGATACGGTCACACAGCCCCTCTGTCCGATGGTGGGAAGGCCTTCTGCATCATTTACTCAGTGATTGGCATTCCCTTTACCCTCCTCTTCCTCACCGCTGTGGTGCAAAGGATCATGGTGTTCACCACGCGGAGGCCAGTCGTGTACATACACACTCGCTGGGGGCTGTCCAAGCCGCTTGTGGCCATCGTACACGCCACTCTGCTCGCCATGCTGGCCGTCTCCTGCTTCTTCCTCATCCCTGCTGCTATTTTCTCAGCGCTGGAGGAGAACTGGAACTTCCTGGAGTCCTTCTACTTCTGCTTCATCTCTTTGAGCACCATTGGTCTGGGAGACTACGTCCCTGGAGAGGCGGCTAACCAGAAGTTCAGGGAGCTCTACAAAGTGGGCATCACTGGTGAGTTTATCTCATGGCTAGAAGACGGCCACATTATTATAATTTGTGCTAACAAAAGATGTATATTTATGGCCCGCAGCAGTCACAACTGCAAGGACCATATTGTAACTGCTACGAGGGTCGAACACTCAAAAAGCCCAAAACGTCAAAAAAACGCGTCAAAATGCCAAAAAATGGGGTCAAAAGTCGCCCAAAGCACAAAACAACACAACAATTGTGTAACGCAACAAAAAAAAAACACACACACGCACAACACCAACGCACAAACGACAAAATTGTAGTCGCAAAAATGATGACAAAAACACGAAAAAGCCCCAAAAAGCCCTCAAAGGACGGGTTTAAAGCCAAAAAGACATGCCCAGCCTATAGTAAAAGACTGGCTGCATTGAAATACATAGGAAGCACCCTGGGGAAAAAACTTCTTATTGTTTTTGCTTCGTTTATTATTATTATTATTCTTCTTGTCTACTAACGGATCCGTTGAGCTCAAATTTGACCCCCGCCACATACCCGAAAACTCACCAAAATTGGCACACACCTAGGATAAATTGAAAATGAATTTTCGGCAAGGAGAACGTCACCCCCCCCGAAGTCGATGACATCACGGCGAGCGTTCCCGTAAAAAAAATGAATGGGCCGAAATCTGCTTATGGGGCCAAAAAAAAATATTTTGAAATACAGTTACGAAACCAAAACACACTTGTTGGAGATATCCCAAAGAAGTTATGAAATCATTATGGGATGGCCACACGACCTACGGCTTGGCGGCCATTTTGTGGCGAACTCTGAGAAATGGCGATTTTCGTGTTTTTTGACAATATGGGAAAACAACACTTTTGTTTGAGCGATTTTCATGAAATCGGATACAGATGCCAACAGCTTGATTCTACAAATACCAGAGAAGTTTCGTTGACCTTTGACCTTGGGAAGGGGCGGCCATCTTGAATTTTCCGAAAAAAGCACCTTTAGTAACGGATACAAACGAAAACTCGTCCTAGGGATTTTTTTCGATCGTCTTGAAACTTCTCGGGCATCAATGGCATGCTACTGTGGACAAAATGTTGGAATTAGAAGTTGTAGATTTTGAACGGCGTGCGCGTGGCGAATTCGCAACCGTCGCCATTTTAGCTAGCTCGCACATATTTTATCGGAATGTTGTGAAAATGAAATATGCGATTCCCTGGCCCACACTGAACAAAACGGTGTCACTTACGACAAAATCGATAAAGGAATATGGCCGTGGTAAGCAAAAAACGATCGCAAAAAAAAGTGCTGACTCGGCAAAAAAAAAAAATTTCGGAATTTTTTTTTAAGAATCGGCTAACGAAACCCAGATAACTTTGTTGGATATATCCAACCAAACTTTTGAAATCATTACGTGATGGCAACACGACCTATGGTTTGGCGGCCATTTTGTGCCAAAATCGGCCATTTTGAGATTTTCGCGTTTTTACACATTATGGAAAAATGAACTTTTTTTCGAGCGATTTTCACGAAATTTGACTCGAATGTCCCTAGCGTAAGTCTAAAATCACCTCTGGAGTTTTGTCGACCTTTGACCTCGGGAAAAGGCCGCCATCTTGAATTTTCTATAAAAAACACTTTTACCATCAGATTCAAACGTAAACTTGTCGTTGGAATTTTCAACGATCATCTCGAAACTTTTTGGGCATCAATGGCAAGCTACTGTGAAAAAAATGTTGGAATTAGAAGTTGTAGATTTTGAACGGCGTGCGCGTGGCGAGCTAGCAAAGTGGCGCACTGTTATAACTCCCATGCCTTTCAATACAATACAGTGAAAATTGAATGCTTTCATTTATGCCTGGATCTGAATACATTGAAAAACACTGGACAAGGACATATAAGGAATGTGGGCGTGGTTAGCATAAAACCACTGTTGCTAAGGACAACAAAAAGTTTACTTTTCCCGATTTGTCCGAAACTGACGTTAATCCGTTCGTCCTCCAAAGGCAAACAAAACATAAAATGGTTGCTATGGAGATAAAATCAACAGAAAAGCGGCCATTTTGAAAAAAAGTGGGTTTTTTGTCAACACATGACATATAGCTTTCACCAATGGAGCAATGTGTTTTTCTGAGTAAGTTAATGATGCTGATCGCTATGCTAGCAGTTTTAGCCATGTTAGCATAGCTAGCATAGTTAGCATAATTAGCATCTTAAACAATGTGTTTTTCTGAGTCAGTTGATGATGCTGATCGCTATGCTAGCAATTTTAGCCACATTAGCATAGCTAGCATAGTTAGCATAATTAGCATTTTAGGTAATGTGTTTTTCTGAAACAGTTGATGATCCTGATCGCAATGCTAGCTCTTTTAGCCACATTAGCATAGCTAGCATAGTTAGCATAATTAGCATTTTAGGTAATGTGTTGTTCCGAGCCAGTTGATGATGCTGATCGCTATGCTAGCACTTTTAGCCACATTAGCATAGCTAGCATAGTTAGCATAATTAGCATTTTAGGTAATGTGTTTTTCCGAGAAAGTTGATGATGCTGATTGCTATGCTAGCACTTTTAGCCACATTCGCATAGCTAGCATAGTTACCATAATTAGCATTTTAGGTAATGTGTTTTTCCGAACGAGTTGATGATGCTGATCGCTATGCTAGCACTTTTAGCCAAATTAGCATAGCTAGCATGATTAGCATAGTTAGCATTATTAGCTTATGCAGCCTCTCAAGTGGGCGGTAGTGGGCTCATGGCTAGAGTTGGGCAGAACCGTTCGGCAAAAACCCGCTTGTAATTTCATGTGTTTTGTACTAAATTAAACGAAAAAAAGACAACCTTAAAAATCTTTCCTCTACACAGAAATCCGTTCTAGATTTAAAGCAAAGCTCACTGAGATGTAATGATTAACTGACGTGAAACTGTTACCTTTAGTAGATTTATGACATGACCTTTGACCCAGAGAAGGGATCTATGTCTCAACTACTTTTCTGGAAAATTAACCATGTGCAGGATAGTTAAATGTTTTTATTTATATATTTTATCTTACAAAACATTATTTTTTTGTCTCTCCAAAATGCTTTTAGACAGGCAGATCTCAGGACAGCTTATTTTTATAGATCAAGGCAGAACAGATTAGGATGAACATCCTTTTCATAAAGATTTCAGACGTAGATTAAACTGTTAAAGTCGGTGCTAAACAACCACAGACGATAAATATAAGGACACAAAAAATTACCCTGCTTTTAAACCACTGTAATATTTTCCAGTTACTGCAAATTTTAAATATTTTTTTCTTATTTAATCCATCCTAAAACTGAAATACAGCTTTCTGGGGAGCAGTAAAGCACTGACTTCACTTCCTGGGTGATTTGTGTGACAGATTGTCATCACTGCCTGAAAGCGTCTCGAATGAAACTCATTTTGGGAGAAGAGAGTCTTGACAAGCTGTGGGCATGCATGACTGCTGAATGCCCCCCTCCCAAAGCGTCTCCAGCATGCGCCATGTGGGTGTGCGGTGCGCAGCGGCTACCGAAATGACGTCAGTTAGCAGGAACAACGTGCCAACCTCCGGGAACAGAGAAGGCTTGGGCAGAAGGTGTTTGCACATATGACGCCTCCTTTTTATTTTTTTACTGGATCTTTATGGAGTTTTAAATATTTGGTTAGGAAGAGGCACCGTTAGTATACAGGATATAATACAGGAGACTGAGAGAAATGAGCTGAGCAAATATGACATGTATGCTGAATATCTAATATCATATGCACACAGTTGTTCCTTTTTCGGTTTTATCTGTGACTTTACATTCATTTATAGATAATATATTATAAATAGGTCAAGAAACACCAGACAGGAGATGTGCATGATCTAAAATAGGTTCTTGTTTTTCTTACACGGCCTTGCAAAGCCTCCACGACAAGTGAACTACTGCCACCTAGTGTCAGTGTGAAAAACAACCAGTGAAGGAACAAGAAAGCAGCTTCAGTTTGAACAGTGACTTGCAAAAATCCCTGCTGCAAGTATTACTTTCCTTATGTTTCCTTCTTTGGGCCATTGTCTCTTAAATAGGATCGAATTTAGTCCTAAAACTTAACATTTGTAATGAAATACATTATTATCCAAGATAAATGTATGTATTTGACTCTGAATTCAGCAGAATATTCAATTTTGAGAGTCCTGAATAAAAAAAAAAAACTTTCTGCTGTACTGTCTATTTTAATTGGTTTGCCAACCAAAACAATTGTGGACCAAGAAAATATAGACTGATGAAATAAATTTGAAAATAATGCCAATATAATTCATCTAAATCATAGACATATTTGCAGTTATACATGCACAACCCATTTAGTCCATTAAATATACTGTTTGTCAAATAGAGTTTGATTAATTGCTTGAAAAAAAGTGGTAGATTTATTCTTTTACTTTTTTTTTATTTGCAAAATAGTTTTAGAGAAACCACCTACAAAAAAGTTCTTTTGCAGATATGTTAAGAATTCAGACCAAAACCTGACTGTTATGTCTTTTTTTTTAATGCTTTTATTGTTTTAATACCGGCAATCCTTTGTAAAATGACCAATTTTTTTTTAACTTACACGGTTGAAAAAAAGGTTGAAATCGCTGATAAATCTGGTAATACCGTTTTTGATTGATCTCAGCAGATTCTGCTGTTTCTTTAAATCCTGGTCTGTTTGTTTGTGTCCTCAGTTTACCTGATTCTGGGTCTGATCGTCATGCTGGTGGTGCTGGAGACCTTCTGCGAGCTGCAGCAGCTGAAGCAGCTGAGGAAGATGTTCTACCTGAGGAAGGAGAAGCCCCAGGACCGCGTCAACATCCTGGAGCACGATCACCTGTCCTTCACCACCGTGTCTGACAGCACCGCAGCCCACAACGAGGAGAAAACCCAAACCTTCGTCAGCGTCCCAACCCTGGTCTCTCCCAACGACGATCCCATGATTCAGTAAGGCCACGGAGGCCGAAGGTCGATGAATCGTCTCCACCTACGCAGCAGCAGTCCGTAAGATTCAAACCAATAAGTTCAAAATGTGGTCGAGACGTCTCCATCGTAGCGCATTATAAAGAAAAAGAAATAAAAAAGAAACAAAGGAAATCAACACGATTTCAGTTACTGACAGAAGATAACAGCCTTTAAAAATCCTACTTATTGCACATTAATTGCTTTACCTGCTGCCCGTGGCAAAGAAGAAACTCCTTCTGCAAACTGTAGACATTTTTGTGCCATAAAGACGCTTGTATAGATCCATGCTCAACACTCATGTAGAAATAAAAGCAGGATAAATATTGTAGGTGTAACACGTCTACGCAAGATAAGACGAAGTATAATCGTGAAAAACATTCACAAATAATATAATACTGGTTGAAGTATTGTACTAGTAATATGCTGTAGTATCTTTTTGTGTTCTTTTTTTTTTGTTTTCAGCTTTTTATGGTAACATTTAATTAAAAGATGAAGGATGAGGTACGTCTTTTAGCTAGGATTTGTTTTTTTAAAGCTCGTTGTTAACAATCTGACCAGGCTCCATTTGTTTTCAGTATTAAACGAGCATCTATAAATCAAATCGGGGAGCACAGCTTGGTTTAAAACAACTGTACAGGCTGAATTTAGAGGATGTTTTTAAAATGTAAATTACAGGGTTCGTTCAAGCGGCTGCTACTACGTTTCTGTCCTCTTTCCTGGGGTGTTGCATTTCATTTTATAGGGTTGTAAGGCTCACGACGTCACCATACTGTAGAGCTGTTTTCGGCACGTTTAGTGTGAAGCTCTTTGATTCACTGACGAAAAAGGGAAGAAAGGTCCCCCCCACTTACAAAGGGGAACCCAAAAGCACCGAGCTGTTGCGTGTTTGCTCATGAAGCTGTTGACGGGAAGGCAGTGGATCATGCTGCTGCTGAGCCTCTACACGCTTTCCACTGTCTTGACCACATTTGAATGTAAAAATGTATATTCTGAAGGTTTACAAAGTGCGTCGAGTGGAAATAAGGCTGCGTTCTGAAAAAGGCACCTTGGGAAAACTTGAACTTCCAGGACCAGTGGGACAACACGATTTCTGAAAACACGCTGTCATTATTTATTTAGCTAAAAAAAAAAAAAAGGAATCCAAAATGCAGAAGAATTGTGAGAACATCTGCTTTTGAGATTTCAAATGTGTTCAAATGTATTTTTACTCTGCTGTCAGAATGAAGGTGATTATAAAACTCAACAAAAAGAAGGGAAAGCTGCAAAGTAGTTAAAATGACTTAATCACAGGTTTGCTCATTTTTAAACAACAATCTGCTTTTTTCTTTATTTCTATGGAAGACTGAGTAATACATTTTTAAAGAGGGACTTTGTGTTGTACTGAAAAAACACTTGAACATAGCCGTTAGGATCCTGGACTTGCTGGTAAAATGGGTTTTTCTGTCACAGCCTGCCGTCCTTTCAAAGTAAAACATTAGGATTTTATTTCCCATAGTGGGAAAATGATCCTTCAATAGAATGAAGGAGACTTGACAGATGCCTCAAATCCTGCATCCGTTTTAAATTCAAGAGACTTTTATCTAAAGGGCATCTTGCAGAAAGAAATGCAAAGGGCGTGGAGCTGTTTTTCACTGAAATGTGGTTAAAATACATTTTTACCACAAAGCCTCTCACGGTTGTATTCAAATGTCCAAAACAGCTGTAAAAAAAAACCCTGCAGAAGTTTTGAATTCTGAAAGGAAAAATATTGGATGATCTTGTCAATGTCAGAAAGTCACAGCTTTAATTGCTTTCTGTTTACCATAACCCTCAATAAAACAGTTTTCCTTAGGATGTAAACTCCCTTTTAATCTGGAAATTGCATCAAATATACTCCTGATGTAATATCTGTCTGCACATTTCAGGGAGATTTAATGAATAGTAAAATACCTATTACAGTTATTATAATCATAAACAAAGATGACAGAGGCTCATAAATGATCTTTTTCAGGTTTTTGTTGGATTTGTTCTGTTCATGGTGACCTTTACTTTTCTATTATTATTTGACACTGAAAAAGGAAGACTAAGAAATGTGCCTGCATTTAATTCCATCGTCTTTTTTTAGCTGTGAACTGTAATTTCTACTGTAAATGTACAAATGTTTCATGTTGATTGAAGCTTTTGTCCTGCAAAACTCTGTTTCTCATGCTGGATGTCTAAGTTAAAGATTAAAGTATTAGTTCTGTTTTTTTGTTTTTTTTTTGTTTTTTTAAAGAAAATTGTCATTTTGTGAGGAATAGTCAACCACTGAAACCATTTATTCAAGCTGAGAAAGAATGAAAAGTTCTTGTACATATATTGAATGGATTCATTTTCACATTAAAATAAAAGGACAGATCTGTCTCTTAACTGTCTTAAGTTTTGGCTCAACTTCAACTAAGCAAATCTCAGACTGTAAAATGTCGGTACATCTTAAATAAAAATGTCATTTCATTGTTATTTAATCCGACTTTTGTCCTCATTTTTCTTCCTTTCGCCTGATTAGTACCCTAAAGATTTTTGACACTGGCTGATCCTGCAGTGGCTCATGGGAAATGTGCTCTGAAGGCAACACGCGTGATTATATAATGGGAAATTACCATAAAATTGTTCCTTTAGATGAACAGGAGTCAGTGCAGGAGTCGGTGATAAACAGTTGAGCTTTTGTTTGCATGAATCCACTCGGATGAGTCGGAAAGAAGAGCGGAAAAAAGAAGAATGGAAGCGATTATCTGCAGGGACTCGGGCAGCTTCAGAAAAAAAAAAGTTGACACTTCGATGCTTTAGCCTTTCATCTCATTTTTGAATTAGAAATGAAGGTACATCTTTGAAGAGAGCTCTAATTGAAGTTGGAGTTCTTCTAACAAATTGATTACCTGGAAATGATTTATTTATTTGGGCTGGAAAACATTGCTCAGACTTAATCTATGAGCTTGTTTACAAGGCACAGGTAATTTAATAATTATATAGGACATGGAAAGAACTAAGATTTTAATGCAGAACAGAATTTTCTTTACATAAAATCATTTTTAGATGCATAATTCATTTCATTGCTGCAGAGCATGTTGTGCTTTATATCTACAGCAGTGCAAAAGAAAAGGGAACGTAATAGCGTTATGCTTTTGTATTATTCAGCAGCTGTATTTCCTTTAGAAGAGTAATTACCTCTGACACACAGGCAGTTCTCCCCACTGAGGCACTGAGCTGACATCCACACTGTGAAGTTCATGAGCAAAAGCAGCTCAAACGCTCACTAGCAGCGAGTGTTTGTTGGATCCGTGTTGCGAGAACACAATTACCTGTGGGCGCAAGCCGAAATAACTCACAACTGTAGCGCAGCGCAAAGGCAGTTTGTCTTGAATTGACAGAGAAGAGCAGTTTTTCTTCTGTCAGTGTAGAAAGCCTCAATGATCTGGCTAACATGGTCCTTTAGGGTTTATACATTTTGAGTTTGTTTTAAATCATAAATGACTTACATGAAATAAACAGCCCACAATGCTTTTTCTGCATTGCTGAAAGTTCTTGTATATTTTATAAGTACATCTTTAACACTGGTATGTGGGTGAGATAAGGCTGTGCAAGCTAAGCATTGGGAGAAAAAAAATTATATACAGTGGGGCAAAAAAGTATTTAGTCCGCCACCAATTATGCAAGTTCTCCCACTTAAAAAAATGAGAGAGGCCTGTAATTTTCATCATAGGTATACCCCAACTATTCTTCTGATTTAAAGAATTTATCCGTAAATTATGGTGGATATAAAGTTTCTGGTCACCAACAAACAAACAAGATTTCTGGCCCTCACAGACCTGTAACTTCTTCTGTAAGAGGATCTTCCACTTGTTACCTGAATTGAAGGCAGCTCTTTGAACTGGTTATCTATATAAACAACATCTGTACACAACCTCAAACAGTCACACACCAAACTCCACTATGGCCAAGACCAAAGAGCTGTCTAAGGACACCAGAAACCAAACTGTTGACCTACACCAGGCTGAGAAGATTGAATCTGGAATAGGTAAGCAGCTTGGTGTGAAGAAATCAACTGTGGGAGCAATTATTAATTAATGGAAGACAAACAAGACACCTGATAATCTTCCTCCATCCGGGGCACCTCGCAAGATCTCACCCTGTGGGATCAAAATGATCACAAGAATGGTGAGCTAAAATCCCAGAACCACACGGGGGGACCCAGTTAATGACCTGCAGAGAGCTGGGACCAAAGTAACAAAGGCTACCATCAGTAACATACCGGCAGGAACTTAAACCCTGCAGAGCCAGACGTGTCCTCCCTGCTAAAGCCAGTACATGTGCAGGCCGGTCTAAAGTTTGCTATAGAACATCTGGATGATTCAGAAGAGGATTGGGAGAAAGTCCTATGGTCAGATGAAACTAAAATAGAACTTTTTGGTGAGAACTATACTTGTCTCTCAGAATGCAGAGTTGCATCTAAAGAACACCATGCCTACTGTAAAGCATGGAGGTGGAAACATCATGCTTTTGGGCTTGTTTTTCAGCAAGGTGACCAGGACAACTGATCCGTGTAAAGGAAAGAATGAACGGGGCCATGTATTGTCAGATTTTGAGTGAAAGCCTCCTTCGCATCAGCAAGGGCATTGAAGCATGACAACGATCCCAAACACCGTGACGGCGAAACAAATGAGTGGCTTCCTAAGAAGCATTTCAAGGTCCTGGAGTTGCCTAGCCAGTCTCCAGATCTCAAACTCATAGAAAATATTTGGAAGGAGTTCAAAGTCTGTGTTGCCCAGCAACAGCCCCAAAACATCACTGCTCTAGAGGAGATCTGAGTGGAGGAATGGGCCAAAATACCAACCACAGTTTGTGAAAACCTTGTGAAGACAAACGGAAAATATTTGACTGCTGTCATTGCCAATAAAGAGTATATAACAAAGTACTTAGTTGAACTTTTGTCATTGACCAAATACCTATTTTCCACCATAACTTTCCCGTTCACTTGATTAAATATGCATCTCGATACATGGTCCACAAATTGATTCAACTAACTTTGCAGTGATACGATACAGTCCAATTCTTTTACCTAAATGGATATAATATACAGTTGTGCTCATACGGTTACACATCCTGGAAAAAAATAATGATTCCTTGGTCACTTTTCAGAGAGTATGAATAATAACACAAAGACTTTTTTCCCCACTCATAGTTAGTGGTTGGGTGAAGACATTTATCGTCAAAAACATTCTGTTGACAACAGAAACTTTCCAAATGACCTGATAAAAAGTTTACATACCCCGATGATTTTGTTTTGAAAACATGCACACATGCTGGGTTTGAACAGCAGCTAGAGGTGACCACATGTCACTTGTTTTTCAGCAATCAATGTGTGTGCACAAAGGTGTTGGAGTTTCTGGACTCCCAACAGACCTTTGCATCCCTCCTCCAGTGCTGCACTGACATTTCTGGATCCTGAGTCATGGGGAAAGCTAAAAAGCTGTTAAAAGATCTCTGGGAAAAAGTAACTGAACTGTACGAAACAGGAAAGGAATAGAAGAAGATATCCAAGGAACTGAGAATGCCAGTCAGCAGTGCTCAAACTTTGTGGAAGGTGAGGGGGTTCTGTTGAAACCAAACCACGGTCACAAACATTTCTGCCAGAAAAATTGTTAGGGGTGCAAGAAAAAAAAGAAAAAGCCACAAATAATTTCATCCGTGATCCAGCCTCTCTCAGAAACTGTGGTATGGATGTTTTAAGATGTACAAGGAGGAGGCACCTGAAGAGACAAGCCTCCAAACTTCTGGACCAAAGTCATTTGGAATGATGAGACCAAGAATGAGCTTTTTGGCAATAACCATAAACATTTGGAGAGAAGTTCAAGTGCCCTTGGTGATTGGAGCACTCAGGGCAGTAGCCCCCAGACTTGAGGTGTGGCTACAGCAGATCCCTGGAAAACCCTCACACATCGCAGCCCAGAAAAGCGCAGTGGTAGGAACAACTAAGATATAAAAACCTTTAGATCTTTGTAATATTCCTGCCCTCTCTGCTTTCTTTTTAGCTCTCCTGCTTTAAATCTTTCAATTCCGATACACAGCAGAGCGATCAGTAGATGTAGTGATATGGGCTGCAGCAGAACCACCTAGACTCCCTCGCTCATCTGAGTGGAAATTAGCAGCTTAATATTTCAGTTTGATCATTTCTTGTAATTGAAAGAAGACAGGAAGCTGCTGAGGTTTTCCCCCCAGAAGATTAAAAGAATTTGAAATGATATTTAAAATGCCATCACCACTCCTACCCCCATCCTGAATAATGAATAAAAAGAACCTCGCTGGTCTGCAGATTTGATGAAACATGAAACATGAATGTATGCATGGATGAAATGATGAACAGCCCTCTCTTTCTGACACGATGTCATGGAAATGCAGAAGCTCCCTGGGGTCATTTGTGTGACATTTCACAACTTTGGTGAATTTGATCGCTGTGACTGTCACTCCCAGTACGATGGAGGTGGAAGTGGTCCGGGTTCATCCAGGACAGGGAGGTTTTTTCCACTGTGACGACTGACTTCCCCTTCCTAAATAACTGCTCTCTGATGTTGGAGCAACTCTATTTAGAAACACTCGTATACACAGAGGGACTGTGTGAAAGCAGGGGCCTGAAGCAAAAACATTTCCCAGCTCTGTTACTGCTCTCACTGCCAGCGTCACATTTAAGTCAAAACTTCCCATTGGTTTAGAACTTGTCAATTTTTTAAATTTCTAAAATCAGAAGCTGGCTGTTCCTAAGAATCACACATCTAAATTGTAAACATTTGTGCCACAACAAAAAAAGAGAGAATGGTGAATACTTGGATAGTGCTTTCTACCTTCCTCGAAGGCCCAACCTAACCCATTCACACATTGGAGGCAGCTCTGCTGCCGAACGCCGGTGCCAACATTCCACCAGCAACAAGATGGGATTTGGTGCCTTGCCCAAGGACACTTAAACACATGGGCAGGCAAGGTGGGAATTGAACCTGCAATATTCCGATTGGAGGTCGACCGCCCTCCCGCTGCACCATGGCCGCCCCAGTGCTAAGTGAGATCTGGAACTACATGCGTTTCTCTTCTTGTCATTCTGGAACCAGCTCTCCCTCTTTCTGTGTTTTGAGACCATCAAAACGTGGAATTAGTTCACATTTGCATTTATAAGGGGCTGGACTACAAAGAGGAAAACACAAAACACACCATCTGCTCTGAGTTTTCCCAAGAGTTCATTTATCTGACTAAACCATCAAACGTTTTTGCTCCATAAAGGAGAATCAAACAGACAGGAAAACCCCTGGGATAATAAAAGGCACAGTTTCTACTCATCTAAGATGTCTACGTTGTCATAGTAATGCTGGAGCACAAACATTCAGATTGTTCAATAAGTTAGAAGTGTATTTTTAAAGATGCACACAACAATGAAAGGAAAAATGACTCAAAATTTGTAAAAGATCAATTATATTAAATTAAAGGGATGTAAAAACATGACCGACTGTTTAAAAGCGTTCCCAGGACACTGTTTCAGCAGAGCAACAGAAGTTCATCAGAAATTCTGTTACTACGGAGCAACCCCGTGCCCCATTCTCATCACCCATAACTAAGCTATCTGTTTATACGCTCTCCTGCCAGCTTACATTCCCTCACACCCCCCAACCTAACATTACCAGAGCAAAAAAAAATTGGCGAGCAACATCTGAGCAACTCAATGATACAGTTTTGATCATGATGTCAGCTCAGACAAGGAAAACAAAGACGTAGGTGGAGCTAGTCGTCTACAACTGGATGCATCAGAGCAGGGAACTTGTGGCCCGCCCAACGTAGTTTCTACCTTCTAATGACCCTTACAAGTGTCCATCAGATGATTCCGAGTTAAGCTTGCTTCTTAACGTGCACTGAACATTTGCAAAAACAGTGGCCCAAAACCAGAAAACGAATGAAGATTCCCCTGAGTCTCTGGTTTTCATTTTTTTAAAATTTTTTTAAACTTGTCCTGTCCAACAGCTGAGCAAGCAGATCAGAGCTGAGTGCCTCTTGTATTGGACGGATTTTATTGTTACAATTGGGGTTTATGGATCTTCAGACAGACAGAGTGTATATTTGCATAAACCCCTTTTGTATTGAGGCTAAGCTTTATTCATGAAAATTATATTTGTGTGCATTCCTTGTTGGACCGGACGGAAAAAAAAGAAACAAAAGAGGAGAGAAAGAGACAGAGTGGGATGTCAGAGATGGGGGATAAGGGGTTAGAGTAGGGGGCAGTTGATATCAAAAAGTTAAAACATAAAAGTGTCGTATGTAAATTACATAACATAGTTCACACAGCAACATTTTCAGGTTAATTTTACTGATGTTTATTTAGTTTGTGTGTTCTTCTTTTTCTTTCAATACTTTCTGGCAGGCACACAGGTGGGTGTATTCTGCCCCCCCCACAGGTCCAATTTACAATATGTGTATATATATATACTTACATACGTACTTATACATACACAGGAACGTACATAAGTACATACATACACACATACATACATACATACATACATACATACATATATATATATATATAATACATAAAATATAGGCCAGTTCGGCCAAGAGAATGAATGACTGCATGGCTAACTAACGGATCAGAAACACACAATGACTTAGGGTTAAAAGGAAAAGGTGGACATATTTAAATCACCGTGTTGTTTATTTGTTTTTATGTTCGTGTAACTCTGTTCAATTATTCAGGTTCTCCTTCGTGATCCCACCTGATTCATTAAGTAATCCTCCACAGCTGTTTCTGATTCTGTTAATTGCTTCCTCAGTGAATGTCACAGAAGATCCATTTCTTCCAGTTCAGAAGAGTGGGAAGGAATTTCTTCTTGACAGCACCTAGATTTAAAAATTGGCTCTGTTCATTCATTAGTTTTGTGTGCCGATGGAGGTTTGATAGACCGGCAGACAGACAGACAGACAGACAGACAGAGAGATAGATCGATAGAAAGATCGATAGATATATATGCTTTAATGACTCTAATTCAATAAGCTTTAATGAGTCAAAGCTCTTTTTTTGTGTTTAGTTCTATTAACTGTTATTAGTTTTGCACAAACGTGAGGAAGTATCAGCACCAGGAAGGTTTTTGGCCTCTAATAAAAAGTAACTGCTTTCACCCTTAGTAGTCTGGAGCCCCTTAAAATATTTTTTTTTACTACTTCATAATTTGTTCAAGTAATTCATCTTTAAAACAGTTTTTGTGGCCCCAGATTCTTTGTTTTATTGGTATTTTTCATTATATTGCATAATAATCCCACAATGAACCTACAAAAAAATCAATTCTGAGTCAAAACAGTTTTTATGTTATGTAGTAAAATTATAGAGACAAAATAAAAATCCTAAAACAAAACAAACGGTGTCATTCCTACATCTCTGTAAACAGCAAACGCACAGGTGAGTTGACATATCTTTAAATACCTGATCGTGTTGTCACACCATTCTGTGACTGTTTGAAGACAAAAGAAAAGTCTGATCTGGCATTCAAAGCAACATTTCTGGAGTTTTGATATCTGTAGCTACAGAACAAAGACAGAACAGTACCAGTCTTCACTTAGAGGTTTATTAATTCAGTATTTCAGACTTGTTTTAATGTTTTTATGTGTTCACAAAATTAAACGCGCCTAATAATGGGTTTTCATTGATTCCACAACAAACTCTTTTTTTTTGGTCATGCAATGCACCTTTTAGAGTGTGAGAGTGAGCTTGTTCCTGTGGGAGCCTCACTGGTATTGACATATGAATATCAAAAACAGCCTAAAGCAATGACAGACCTTTGGAGCAACACTTCTCCAACACCCAAAGGGGTTTCTTTGCCTGCTGAAATCCAAAAGTTGGACTAATAACAGAGAAGCAACCGCTAAAAAGATTTGCTCTGCTCTAGAATGTGCATGCTCACAATTCTTTAATTAGACACCAAATAATGAGAAACACAATGTCTTTTAATTGCTAAGGGCTGAAACTAGTAACAGATTTTTCACTAGTGAAGAGTTTCACTTCCTCTTCACTGTGGACCAATCAGCAGCGGATTGCTGCTCTGTCTCCAGGCTGAAAGCTGCTTTAAATATTGATGTGAGACAAGACATGGACTTGCATCATACTTCTTAAAAAAAAGAAGAAGAATAGTAAAATACTGGACACATTGCTGTGAGGGAATTAATGGAAAGGACCTGGAAAATGGATCCATGTTTGCTGCCTTTTATAGAAACTGTGCAAAACAAAAAAAATAAAATCAAAACCACAGAAGATATTGACAAACTATATATTTTTATCACATCATAAAGTAAAGAGCTTTTCATAAATATACTAAACAAATATTCTTATTCAAATATTCTAAACCTTTGGGTAAAAGGTATCAGTTTGTGGTAACGCTTTTTATGTTTTATGTCTAAAAGTATGACTATACAAGTAATACTTTAATGAAATTATTAAAATACAAACTGTACTTTTCTTCCACAGAACTTGCATTTTTAATTAATGATTTTTAGATTTATGTTTGTCTGTCTCTGTCTTAGACACTATCACAAAAACATGTTGAAAAAAATCTAATAAATAAAATAAAATAATGTAAGTGTATCACAAAGTTTGCATGTTCTCCCTGTGCATGCGTGGGTTTTCTCCGGGGACTCTGGCTTCCTCCCACCGTCCAAAAACATGCTTCATAGGTTAATTGGTCGACCAAAATTGTCCCTAGGTGTGAATATGAGAGTGAATGGGTGTGTGATTGTGGACACTCCACCCTGTGACAGACTGGCGACCTGTCCAGGGTGTCCCCTGCCTTGGCCCACAAGTGGCCGGGATAGGCTCCAGCAGCCCCTTGACCCCGCAAGGGATAAAATGGCAGAAGATGAATATCACAAATTTATCAGGTCTTAAAACAACTTAAATGTTAATCAACTTTGACTGTACCTGATGGTTAAAAAAAATATCCAAAAATGTCCATTTCATGTTTTTTTTGTGTGTCTATTAAGCCATTTTTTCATAAAATGTAGTTTCAATTTTTTTACACAGTGCTATATTTTGCTATATATAACAATGTTACATTTTCTTACTTTGGTCAGCAGCACATTCAAGTTCCTTTCAAAATAATATACACCTCATGTGGGCCTGTTGTTTTTGCTCTTTTCACATTTTTCTTTTTTAATATATACATGTAAATGCAATTATATACTTTAAGAACTTTGCTTCTGAACAGCATCAACTCATGGTTGTTCAGCAGATAATAAATTGTGCTTTAAGCTTATTCCAATAATAAACCACCACAAAACATTAAAGAAAACTTACTACAAATCCATTATTTATTCAAACTGTTTGCATTTTCTTTCAAAGCCAAAAAGCCACAATGGAGGAATTAATGAGAATGACAAGGTTTTTTTTTTTTTTTTAATGCCAAATACAGCATAATCATAATTAAAAGACCACTGGGAACACTTTTACAATAAATCAAAATATGATGGGAGTGGGACATGACGTATCTTATTACCATTCTTACAGTTTTCACCTTATTTAGCATAAGCATTTGAGTTGCTCACTGTGTGCTCATTTTATTTCTCCCGATTTGAGCTTCGGTTCTCACTTCACTTCACACCCATATTTAGACGAGACTACAGTGCTCTGGAGATTGAGGGCAACAATTAGATCACTATTAGAGGCCTGCTGAAGTGGAACATGGCGTGCTGCGCAGTTGTGGATGGCTTTAATCTATGAGCACCCCTTCAGAATTGCTGTTTTGTGATGTATGAGCAGTGTCTCCCTGGAACGAGACACACAGCTCTTGATGAATTTGTGTTGGCAGAGAGGAGAGTCCAGGAGTGAGAATCAATTTGGCTTTGGCTGAGCTGTGAAGTTGAGAGGTGCATTATGCAAGATGAACTTGATCCTCTCCCCTCCAAGACTGTTGACCCCCTTGTTGATGACTGGACACCACTTTTCTGCTTGAGTAAGCACAGGTTACTCTCCCTCAGGCCTCCACCATTCACACACCTGGCATCCTGTGGGTGTGTGGGCATTGATCCGTGCAGAACCTGTCTCCAAGAACCAGTCGGAGCTCTGCAGTAAGGTGTGCACATCAAACTGATGCAATGCAGCGTTCGGACGTCAGAGCAGGAATAGGTGGACAACACATTCCTGCAAGGTACAGTTTGATTTCTGGCTGCTTCCGTTGCATGAAGTTACATTTTTTTTTAGGAATGCTAGAAATTGTCATCTAAGACTGATCAGACTCCAAATTGTTTTTCTTAGCCGACTTTATAGGCAATCAGAATTCCAACAGCAGAGCTCACAAAGTGCCTTGTTAATGTTGCACAGCAACGCTTGTAAACGAAGACATTGATTTGATGAAATTCCCACCACTGATCATAATTACCCCCATTAATAGAAGCTCTGATTGGATGCAATCAGCTGTATCCCTGCAGTTGCCTTGACTTCTGTTCCACTGTTTTAGTTTCTGCAACTGCATGCCTACAGAAATCTTGCTTGGCATCATCTTGACATTCCCGAGAAAGTTTCAGGTGAGGCAAACATTAAATTATTGAACAAAAATTGATCTGTAACCTTCAGCACGAGTTTGTTGAAGCCGGAGAAACAAAGGTTTGGTCATCCTGAATTGGATATTATCTAAACAAAACCCCACAAAGGAAATAAGACAGTAGAAAGGAAGAAATAACAATAATAAACTTTATTTGTATAGCCCCTTTCAAGATAAAACTCACAAAGTGTTTTACAGTAAAACACAGAATATAAAAAGAATTATGAAAAAGCAATTTGAAAAAGATAGGTTTTTAGCAGCTTTTTAAAAGAAAACACAGCGTATACAGATCTGGGGATGAGAGGAAGGGAGTTCCAGAGGGACGGAGCCGCAGCTGCAAAGGCTCTGTCACCTTTAGTTTTTTAACCGAGTTCTCTTAACAACCAGCAGATCCTGGTCACATGATCTCAGGGACCTGCTAGGAGTACGGCTGCACAAGGTCTTTTACGTAGACTGGTGCTTGGTTATTAAGAGCTCTGTATGTTAAAACCAGGATTTTAAAATGCACGTGGTAGCGAGTAGGGAGCCAGTGCAACTGGATTAACAACGGGGTGATGTGTAAAAACTTGGATGAGTTGATTTAAAGCTTTGCAGCAGCATTTTGGACAGCCTGCCATTCTAGAGATTTTTTGCTTAAACATGTGAAGATGGAGTTGCAGTAATCGAGATGAGAAGACATATAAGCGTAGATTAGCATCTCCATCTAATGAAAGAAAAACAAAGGTAGAAAATTTTCATTTTCTTAAAAATTAACAAGTGAAAGCAAGGCAAAGTAAAAAAAAAAAAAAGCTTTGTCGTCACACATCTCAGGTGTGGACACTCTCTTTGAAAACAAAAATATCTTTAATAGGTGACTAATTTCGCAATTAATCAAGTAAAATAAAATGAGTTTTGTAATTAAACATTTAATAACAGCATAACGAAGAAGGAAATCCACTACTTTTTGCGTTTGAAGACCTTCGCCCCGCACGCGGCAGATGGCGCTACTGCAGAGCCTCCAGCTCGCAGCGCATCCACAGCAGAGCGCACGCTCCTCGTGTTGTGGCAGTCTGTGGTGGGCAGGCATATGCTCGTTAGGCTGGAGAGAAGCAGGGCGATGGTGCTTCTTCTTGCGTCCGTGGGCCTTTGTGAGGCTGATTAGAGTCTCCGCGCTTCTGCATGGCCTTGAGGATGTACGGCGATGGAGAGGCCACCGTGTGGGACCGGGTCGGACGGCCCCATCGGGACTGCATGTGCTACCTTGGACCTCCGACTACTTTCTTACCGATGTGAGAGATTTTAACTTTCTTTTATTATTATTTTATTTGTAAACTAAATGCAGCCAACAAAGGCGGCATCGCCTGTTGCGCACAGAAAGTGAACTGACTTGCAGATGTTAAATTGATCAGAACGCATAACAGTATTTTGATTTATGGTTTGAATTGATCTGGTAAATGTCAGCTGCTGATTGCTGGAGTCGCAGTGTCACAGGTAATGGGTTTTTTGGCAGGGATGGTGGCCAAACAGCTGCTCTGCGCGGGGGGTTAGTAAACACGACCTACTCTCATATTGACGCTTTTATCCACAAAGATCTCCTCTAAAGTTCTCCATCATCCTTTTATATAATTGCCCGTTTACTGTATTTACATCTTCTGCGTGACAGAATGGCGTTTTGCTGGCTTGTTTGCTGGGCGCGCAGTTTTGTGCTCCAGTGCGCGCTTGACGCCCGGAGCTGTCACAAGTGTTGCTCTTCCATCTCCACAAATCACTCACGGTCCACTCATTAGTGGCAGATTCAGATAAGCCCACAATAGGAGTTGCACTGTGGAAAATAAGCAGGAATTGCAGAGGCAGTCACTTCCTCTTAGTGTCTCTCTCTGTTGCTGAGCGCGCGCGCAGGGCCACTGAAGGATGAGGATTTCTCTACTGTACACGAGATGCGCTGCAGGGGCCTCTAACGCCGGTCCCTGCGGAGGATGCAGCATCCACTTCTGCGGTTCATCCAAAGAGAACTCCCTCCTGTATAATCGAGTCACAAAGTCTCCCAAAAAACGCGCGTAAAGTTCTTACAGCACTGCCACCAATTGTTCTGTCTCCTCAGCGGGATGCGCAAGTCCCCCGACGTGAGCCCCAGAAGGCTTTCGGACATCAGCCCTCAGCTCAGACAGCTAAAGTACTTGGTAGTGGACGAGGCCATCAAGGAGGACCTGAAGTCCTCCCGATCTGTGGAGGACATCAACAGTGCGTCCATTGAGGAGCGGATACTGCGGATTACCGGCTACTATGGGTACCAGCCTTGGAGTACAAGTTACAAGAGTGAGTATATATGATCAAGCAGGAACCTGAAGGTCAAGGAGAAGTCACGTGGTTCAGGTATTTGAGTTCCTAAATGGAAACTCAACCAAAACTAGAACACTTTCTAATCTGAAGTATTCTGGGTTGAGTTCAGATTAGAATGATGCAGAAAAAAGTCCCTTAAAGAAAATCTTTATTTACTAATTTGTATGTTATTGGGCACTAAAGCAAACAATATAATAGAGCAAAAACAACTTGAATTTGTCCTAACATGATTTCTTTAATAATAAAATTGATTAATAGAATGTATTTTTCCAAAAACTGTAGGTATGTTTAGAGAATCTGGAACGGTCTATCATCTAAAGCAAGCTTCTTTATGGCAATATTTATATGTTACTCTTGTTTAAATAGAATATATTCAGGTAATAGGGTGTCATTCACCATGTTTTTGATTGTTTTTTGTGTTCAGTTGCCTAATAAGGCTATAGGCATTCATTTACTTCACTGGAGCTGAGAGAAAATGGGAATGCTGTTGTGTGCCGCCAATGATTTCAGAAAAAAAAGGCTGTTAGTGCACATTTTTTTCCGTCTCATTTTCCCTTTTTGCATCACTTCCACAGGTTTGCACGTTGGTTGTGTGTATATGTGTGAGCTGTAACTGCTGCTGGTTGATGCGATGGGTGATTGGTTTCTTGCTTCGCTGCTTTTGGGATTCATCTGGGATTGTTAGCTGTGGTGTTTTTCACACGCGAATTACAGCCACACTACCTGCCACTCTTGCTTTTTTTTTTTTTTTGTCTGCCGTGTTTGCTCTTCTCTTTGAGCAGTTAGACAGTGTCTGTTCAGTTCCTAAAATAGTGATTTTCTCTGCATTTGATGTGATGGGTAAACATGAAACCGGAACGTATTTTTAAGGTTTTTGACCCACTGTTGGGATCAATGAAGTTCAATTCATTCATTCATTAATGCAGACACAATACGTCAACAAAGGAAGAGTTGGTAAAACATTTCATTAAGCAACATTTTTTTCCCAATAGAACTCTTGGTTTACAATGCATTTTAATGGTTGTCTCTGTGTCCATCAAAATAGCCTTCTCTCTGAAGATTTTGGCTGATATTTGTGTCTTTTTCTGAGTGTGAACCAGTGTTTGTAAATGTGTTTACTCCCCGGGTTTGGAGAGGTGGTTGGGAGGGCATGGATTGATTTTCACTACAGAAGCTTGTCTGCTTTTAATGGATTGCAGCTTGAAAGCAGAACATGTTTTAAGCTGTTCACTGTGTCCAGTAATTTGTCAGTATTGCCATCAAAATAGTTTAAAGAAATGTTTTGCACTGTGTAAATTCTTCTTATAAATTTATTTTATGTACTTTGAAGCCCATAATGACTTTTAAAAAATATAATTTAGAGGAAAAGTAATTTAAAACAATGTAACAGATTTTTGCTTCATTTAGTCCAGTTTTTGTTTACAAACTTCAATTATAATTATCATTTCTTTACTTTTATGAAATCCAAGGTATTTTTACATCATATTTTTGATGTTGCAGTTGTAAACCAGAAACAAAATTAGCCCTATATAACCATTTCAGTCATATCTGATACATGCATTTCTGAAATTAGTCCCATCAAAACTTTGATGAAAATCTATTCTATAGAACTTGGTTCATGTTTTCAGCTCTGTAGTTCATCATCCTTCCCCTAGGAGCAGGTTTTTCCTGCTCATGTTTTGCTAAAATTTAAAGCTTATTGGCAAGAATAATTAATCTATATTGATTTATTTCTGTCTGTATTGAAATAATGCTACATCTGCTGATTTTCTTTATAAAACAGTCACACCATGTCTAAAATATGTGCATTAAATGCAGACAGTGGCTAAATAAGGTGCTTTTATTTCTGAACACTCATGTCAAGAATATTTTTGTATTTTAAACTAACATTGTTTGAGCAAAAACTTCTCAAATCACCCAAATATAACTGATACTATCTATATCTCATAAAAAACAATATTTTTGTGGTTTTAATTCTTGCTGTAGTGGACTTCACAGGGTTAAATTTGAAGCTCTTCAACCGAAAGCAGTCATGACTAATGATGGGGAATTGAATAGGGTTTTGTGGCAGAAAAATAGTTTATTTAATAAACTAAATTGTGTCTGATGGAGACAACTGAGCTTAAACATGACAACTGATCAAAGCCAAAAAGAGGGATGACTGAAGGCTGGTAAAACAGAATGAAAATGCAAATCTGAACACAAGGCATGACTTCTGTTCAACTACAAAAATAAAAAAAAAACACACTAATCCTTAGAAAAAATGCTCATTTCAAGGTCTCCAGTTTTTCCAATTTAATACAACTTAGCTTTTTGCCTTTTAGGTAATGATCTGAGCGTTGAGGATTGGTGGATTTCTTTTCCTTTGGCACCGTCTTTGCTCTTCCTTGTGCATCCGATGGTTTTTGGTATCTGCCTCTGTGTAGTTTTCTTTTTTAACTAAGGTTCTTGTTAATGTTCTTTTCTATTTACTCGATGGTTTGTATTTTACCATTCAATCTGTTCAGTCCTCACCTTTACAGCCTCAGCTGTCTTTAACTTCAATTTCCTCAATTTGTTTTCTAATCTAATGTGCTCTATCAGCAATATCAAAATAAAATAATTTGGAGATTACAGGTTTTTTTTACATTTTTAACAATTTATTGCACAAAATTAATAGCTACAATATATTGTTAACCAAGTTTGATCATAATTTTCCTTATGGTGTTTATTTTATTTTTTTTTTAAGCATTCCAGTTGTCCAAAATACATTGATGGAATAAATGAAAAATAAAGATCTGCAACGTATTTCTAACATTTTCATTGTCTTGCCATTAATAGTTGTGGGATGTTTTACCCTCTTTTTTTGCATATAAAACCTACTCTGATCATCTTTTGAGCTATTTTAAAAGTGTTCCCCGAGTTCTTTCAATTATTATGATGCTCTTTTTAGCCAAAAATAAAAAGATCTTTGTCGTTTTCTAGGACATAGTTTCTACAGACCGGTAGGAGTTCATTAGAAATTCACCTCTTAGTTGTCGGCAGAACTGTTGACGTGTATCAACCCCGGTCCCCCTTCCCATCACCCATAGCTGGGTGATGGGAAGTCCTGCTATGTCCCGCTAGCTTAGAGCCCCTCACACCCCCAAACAATGGTGGAGCTAGAATATTTTATATGGGGGACGGAAAGGGGCAGAAGACTTTGGCAAATGACAACAGCAAAGTTAAACAAAAGGATCAAAAATACGTACAATACATTATTTAAGGGGGTCAAGGTTTCAATTAAAAGTATTACTTCGCTGCTTCTGCAGTTCTTATAGAAGTTTGTATTAATGATTTCTTTATCTTTGTCATATTTCTAATACTGACTTAAAGGTTATTTAGCTTCTGATTCACAACGATTTGAATAAAGAAGTACTTAGAAATGCCATTTTAAGCTTACTGTTCTTAACATATGTTCCTTCATCATCATAAAAAATGCTGCAAGAACGTGTTAAAAACATAATTTTTTATCAAAATGGGTCTTTAAAGGCTCCCCAAAGTCGAAAATATGTTGCTGGAATAAATTTAAAATAAGCTTTTTTTTCTTTTTCCTTCTATTGAAGCTCGTAAAATTCTCATTGCTAATGTTTAATACATTTGAATTCCACTCCGTTAAATAAAGGATTACTGTCATTTGTTGTTTTGCGTAGGACTCTGGCTAGTTTGGAAATGGCTTTTATGCAGGTTTTTATGCACATGTGCAATTTAGGCACTTTTTGTTCTAGGAGGTTTTTAAACTCAGTCAAGCGAATAATTATTTTTTGGAAGCTTTTGAATGCAATTGCCTGTGTAACAAAAGAGATAATGGCAAGCACTGCTTATTACAGTGGTTTATGGTTTCATTACACAAAATGAGATACGTTTTTTTTTTTGTCCCCTCAAAAAACGATCACAACCAAATTCAGAAAAAGTGATGTTCATAGGGGAAATAACGCCACTCTTTACCGTTAAGCTATGGTCTGCATTTGAAAAGGCTCTTTGTGGATGGCAGGCAGAGAGGCTATGAAATATTTCATGACCAGGAGCGCTGTTACATCACACATTTTTTCATGTGTGGCTATAAGGAAAGACGTTCATAATTCACATCTTTTACAGGACTTTTTTTCAGCACTCTTCCGTTTCAAACAAAGCAGTCTTAAGTTAAATTATTATATACAGCATGGTTTCAATGAACGCAGCTTTCACATCCTTTTAGCCGGTTTAGTAGAACCTGTGTTTTATGACACTCATTGCACAGAGTTGCACGAGAGCAGAGTCCTCCCACAGCTCTGTTTTAAGACATCATGACTAGTTGAGTCTCACTTGCAACTAGAGGATAATTGTGAATGCTTAAGTGTGCTGGGTTTTTTTATGTTTAAAGTAGCTAATGTAGAGCTGGAAGCAAAGGGCATGTCAAGATGAGCTCCAAGGGGCTCTTGTTTTTTCACGCCAACCTTTCAGTCTTTCAGTCTTTCACTTGAACTCCTTCAGTCAAGTACAAGAAGACCAAAAAAAAAAAGGTAAAGCGTGCCTCTGCAAGAACTGCCTTTGATTTGAGGAATCGTCTCTGTGTCTTCATGCTTTGCACCGCAGCCCTGAGAGAACAACTGGAGAGAGACTGAGCCAGCATGAAAAACTCACCGTTTCAGTGAGTCACTTTCCCCTGGGAGGTGTACTTATAAACTCAAAGCTGCAGTGAGGTGGAGTCCCCCCCCCCCCCTTTTGATGTGGTAAATAGAATTGATTTACCTTACAGATGTGCCCCTTTTATCCACAGCGAGTGGCTGCATCTACGCTTTCATCTACTTTACTCGCAGAGTCCTTTTCTTTATAACAAGATTTCCTGTCCTTTTACCACAAACACACAACTACAGTCAAGGTGCCGGAAAGCAATTCTCTTTTTCAAGATCAAGGACAAATTGTTACACATCCTGTTTGGAAAAAAGAAATAGTAAAAAATAGGAGATAGTTTAAAAAAACAAGAAAAATATAGAAAATGTTACTTCCAAAAAATGACTAATACAGGAATTTTAATTCAAAATACCCAGATTAGACTGTTGCTGTAGTCTTTGTCAAACAATAAATATATATATGCATTGATTCAGAAATAATTATGATTATTAGCTGTCAGAGTTGCAGTAGTCTTGAAGACGTGACTCAAAACATGCCTTTCTCATCAATATTTCTATATTTTGTTTTTGGAGAAAACCAAGATTGACTATTTATATGTTTTAATTAAAGAGGCATCTTAGGATTTATGAAATATAAATAAATGTAATCCTTTTGGAATTGTTTAAGATTTGATGCAAGAAAAAGCACAACTTTTGAAGAAAAAAAAAAAGCTAAAAGACAAATGGTAGCAAGAAAACTTGATAAAACTGGAAAGTTGGTGACTGCTGACCCTTTTCCTTACTAAAAGGAGCATATAAATCGCACCCCTTTATTGCAGATTAGATTGTAATGGCTTTATGATGAGATTTTATTTGATGGATTTTTTTATTTTGATGGAAGATTCTGAACTCCAAGGGAATCTGAATCTGTGTCCCATTTCTTACTTCTTGTCAGAGTGTATTAATCCAGTATTCATCACATATATCAATTTCTTCACCCGTCACTGATTAGTCTGCTTGTCTCTGTGTATTCATAGTCCAGCTCAGCATAATTAGGTTGTCTTGATGTCTCCATCTTTGGTTTTACCTCTACTTGTGCTCACCTTTAATTATTTTTGCTGTTGTTGAGTGTTCCTCAAACTGTCTATGGACTTATCATTAATTGTTAGAATCTGTGGGCTTAAATTACCTCAAAATAAATGTTTTTTGGATTTCCACAATACATTTTTTGCCAGTTCCTTCACTTTTTTCACTTATTATTTCCCAGCTTTCTAGTATTAAAGTAAATTCACTTTTTTTGTTTCATTTAGCAGTTGGCTTGAAATCCATTTCACAGTTGGTTTTGTTGTAAGATTTTTATTTTTAGAATTGAATTATTTTTACAGACTTTGTGGACAGGAAAATTTGATATTTTTTTGGTTGTTTCTGAGATCAGAATATTTCTGTTTTCTTCTTTAATTCTCTCTTAAGGTATCAACCAACATGTTCTCAACCCAACTCGTCATATATGGACGCATGGTAAGGACCCCCCCCTCCACATCACATAATGACGCTTTGGGTGAGGCCACATGAGGCACGGAGAGCACAATGTTCATGTGTTGTATCAAGATGTTTTAAACTATTGTCAATAGCCATTATATGCAGGTAAATTTAACACAGAGTTTTTTTTTAACCCCAAACACTTTGGTCTGGTCCCCATATTCCCACCTTCAGACAAACCGTTTCTTTGAGAGCAAACTTTTTGTCATGCAAACATATCTTTGCTCTTTTTCTTGATTTCTTTTTACTACCATAAGTGTAGCGTTCCCTCTGGTGCAAATTTAGTACTTCACTAGGCATGAAATGAGCTTGGCTTCTATTTTGAGCGGTGGGGCTGGGCATGGTCAGATTCCACAGTGGAGCGGTTTTAAACAAGCCCATGTTTCCCGCCACTTTTCCTTTTTACACTATGAGGCAGTTGAAGACTTTATTTTATCTTCTAATTATAGTGTGTGTATGTATATATATATAAATATAAAACCATTTAAAATCAAAAAAAGCAAAATCGGCAAAATCTTTGATATTTAGAGCGTCAGAAAAATGAAACATAGCAGTTAATCACAAGGCAGTGATTTTAAAGTGTTTATGTGCACTTTCTGCACAAGAAGTAAGTCCCACTTTAACAAGGTGACGGAACAAAACATACGATGAACACAAATGGTTTAAGTTTGTCTTAATTCAAAACATGACAACCACACTTTTATTGACCAAAATTGATCAGAATAAAATAGAAACACACTTTTAATTACCATGATTTAGGTAGATGAAATGGGTTTGCTAATCTAAAATTTAAGATAGTAGTTCTTTATAAATTTAGATCATAAATGCTTACATGTTTTACCAAAAGCTCATTCCTAATTTACCCTAGAAAACCCTATTGATGGCAAATGTAGACAGTCTGTATTTTAAGCTCTCTTACTCTCTGGAGTATGGCGCTGTTGTGTAACATCCCATCTATAATTGAGAAGGATGCATAGACCATTGAACACCTGCTGCTGAGGTCCCACTTCTGCTTATTGGAGTGGATGAGCTGTAGATCAACTGTTCCACTTTGAGAAGGAAGACCACCAACCTTTTCTCTCACAGCTCCTTCTATTTGCTTTCAGTATCGTCCACATATTGGGAGAGATTACTGAGTGGTCCAGGCAGGAGTGGAAACCACATTTCCAGCTCAGTGGTTCAAGACCATGCAGTGAAAACAAACTTTTTCATGGAGGGGGAGAAGATCAGTGAAACGTACCCAGCGGTATAGTTCATTGTTACTCAAAATGATAAGTCCTTGTTGATCTCAAAATGAATTGTGG
Organism: Oryzias curvinotus; assembly: GCA_023969325.1. Lineage (NCBI taxonomy): Eukaryota > Metazoa > Chordata > Actinopteri > Beloniformes > Adrianichthyidae > Oryzias > Oryzias curvinotus. Next base: position 5,681,108 of record CM043720.1, read on the forward strand.
ACACACAAAGTGACAATTTACTGCTCTGTTTGTCGAGATCACTCCTCATTGTGTACCACAAACCAATTTGATGACAAATGCTGTCTTCATGCCAGAAGTTCCTCCTCCTCACTGCTTTTATCTGCTGTTAATTAGAAGGTGTGAAGTGATAACTCCTGCCTCTGTGTAATTACTTGAAGGTCTGCTGAGGCTGAACCCAGCACATGATTTGCTCTGTGAGCTGCAGTCGAGCAGCACTCACTGACTGGAAGAGCAGAGTGTAAATGGGTATGTCCATGTAATTAGGAGGCTTATTTTGGTGTCTTGATGGGAAGATAGGCTCTAATCAAGACCATGCATTCATTTCCCCTGCTAAATGTGCCAGCCTAATTTAATGAGCTCAGGTTCTAGACTTTAGACTTGGTCTGGCTTCATACAAAAACAAACTACAGAGACATTTTGTTTCCCATTATGACTCGACTTGCCATTATTTTGCCCTGTCTTGTTTGTTTTTCCTTTATGCGCAAGTACCGTCTGAATGTAAGAAGGAAAACACAAACACACCTACCGCTGTCCTGTTGTTTTCCTCAGCGAGACAAATAACTATCACCATTTGTATTACTATTACCGTTACTATGCCATCCATCTACCCTCTTATTCTGGCCATTTTTCCATTCTGGGTCATGGGGTTGCTGGAAGCGACCCAGCACCTGAAGAGTGAAGGCAGGATACACTCTGGACAGTTTGCACGTCCATTGTTAATTACTGTTACTGTTACAACAAAAACCCCCGGTGAGGTTTCATTTCAGCACTGTGGGCCTTGCCTGTGGAACAGCCTGCCTGAGGATATGAGGGCTTCAGCCACTGTGGAGGTTTTTAAGACAAAAAAACTTTCTAGTATAGGTTTTCAGTAGTTTTTACATGTTCTCATACTCGACTGATTTTATTTTGTGGGATGTGTATGTTATTTGGGTTTTTATTTGTGTTTATTTATTATTTATGCTATTTTTAAAAAATGTTTTTTTTAACTATTATTTATTTTTTCTTGTAAAGCCCTTTGAAGTGCTTTTTAGCAGGAAAAGTACTGTATAAATATAGAGGAATGTAAATTCATTACTAATACTTTTTCATCCATCCATTTTCTTAATCCCGCTATGTTCCCGTTGTTAGAAGCTATCCAGCCACTCAAAGGCTAAAGCAAGAGATGGTTTGCCAGTCCATCATTGGCCAACTATTACTATTACTTTATAACTTGTACTATTACTTTCACATGTACTATTACTTTCACATTCACCATTATCAGGAAAGTGCATTTCTGTAAGCATGCGTAAGTGTGCATTTTGGTCTTCTGCGTTCAAATCTCTCTCCTTCATGCATCACCACAATAATTTCAATGATCATTTTTTTGCTCTATGTACAAATTCGCATCCATTGAACGCCTCATCTGAAAGTATGGCCCACTACATTCCACTGGACAGCTTGTAGGTTGGTGCTAAATTGTGTTTTTTTTTTTAACTGGACAGTTGTGTCTCGACAATGCAGAATGCCAGTTTGTCATCCCAGAAATACAAGCAGAACGGGAGCGATGGGTTGAATTTAACATGACAATATGTTTGATTCTCAGCCAATTTTGGAAAACTGTGCAAAAAAGGAAGCCAGGCTTGTGCTGCACTGTTTCCGTCAGCACTGCGGACTGATAAAAGTCACACTGTAAGCTCAAATGATCTTTTTTAGCTGAACTTTTTGTTCCATTTCATAAAATATAAACCATTTCCTATCCAATTAAATAACAATAAACCAGTAAGTTCCAAATGGATTTTCTTCATTAGTGAAAAGGGTTATGGTCAGCTGCACATTGCTATAATGACTAATACTGTCGCTCAGAAAGAGGAGGATATTGAAAATAAATTGATGCATGATTATTGTTGTGTTGCCATATAAAGATAATAAATAAATTCTAGGCAGGAAACAGAAATGTTTTGTTTTTTTTTCTTGCAGGATGTAAAATCATCCCAACATGGATTCATTTAATACTCCAGATTATTGTGTTCCAGTCAGATTATTATTTTAGCGATTTGACATAAAAAACCAAACCATGGGATATAATTAATGCATTAAACATGTCAGCCAGTCTCTAAATAGTAAAAAAAATTAAAAGATGAAAGCGGTTGCTATTCACTTGTTGTCAAGTGAGTCAGTTTGCCACCAGCAAGAGCACAGGGCAGCATTCACCCAGAATACACATAGAGTTTACAGTCAACACTCCTCTCAGCAGCATTAGTGAGTCATGCTGTCCACTGGATGACCATAAAGAGAGCCTGACTCATTTTTTAAGGGTTGTTTAGATGTTTTGGGAAAAACACATTATTGTCTGCTAATGTCAAGGTTTTTATTGTGTTAGCGGAAGGTTTTTTGGGGGGCCTAACTAAGACTGGACACATTATTTGCTTAAAGTGAACAAAAGTTCGCTTCCCCTGATTATCCGTAACAGTTTTTCAGTCTGAACACACTCAGTCTGGACCCATCTTTTGAGGAGATCGTTTCCAATCGGATGGAGCTTCAGTTTGTGCTGAATTTCCTCCATCTAAACAGGTTCCGGGCTCAGAATGGAACAACTGGACCAATACAGAACAAACACAGAGGTTTGGAATTGATCCGAATCAAATTAAGCGGACTCGGTCCAGACCAATGGACTTTTCCAGTCTGAATACACCCCAAGACTGGATCCATTAGGTTCGCTTAAAGTGAACCAGAGTTTGTTTACCCTGATATTCCAGAACAAACTTTGCATCTTAACCAGGAACCGCACCCGGAGTCCAGGTTAATCTTTTAAGATGGTCTTTCGCTTCCAATTGGACTGAGCTCTTATTAGCTCTGAATGTCCTTAGTTTGAATAGGTATCGTGCTCGTAACGGTACCACTGGACCACCATTATCGGGACTTCCATTATTTTTTCTCTCATTGCTTTGCCCCGCCCTCGTAATTCCTGGCCAACGGCTGAAGACATCTTTACTCACATGGTTCTATTTACAAGCTTTAGTTCAAAACTGAAATGTCCGCTTGGCGGCAGTCTGAATATACTGACCAAACACAAGACTCAGGACTCATTCCAAACCAAATTAAGCAGACTCGATCTGGACCAGCAGACTGAAAACAGTTCCAGGCAAATATTTCCTTCATAATTTGTCTATTTATGTCTGCTTCTAAAAGCTTTCAAGCAAGATCTGGTTCCCCTGAGCCGTCTATAAACTAGAAATTCCTCATTTAAAACATTATTTTTTTAGGGCACTCATTTCTATATCTCCTCTTCATGCATCACTACTTTATTTTCAATTGGTAATGATATGTATAGATGGCACACGCTTTCTTTTGTTGATGCGTTGTTTCTTAGTTCACCCACTTCTACTCCCACTTATTTTTTTTCTTGGCCTTCACAAACTCATGCTGCTAGTGTGAAAAAAAGCTCTGCTGTGGGACATTTTCATTTTTTGCTTCTCAAATACTTGCTTTAAAGAAATGATCCAACATTTAGCGCTATATTGTAAAATTAAATGGAAAAAAACAACAGGGTTTCACTTTTTGGTCAGACCCCAGGGTCACTTTTTGCTGCTTTTGTCATATTTATGATAGATTTATTTTTAGCTTTGTTAAGGGCATTTCACATTGTCTAATCTAGTTCATTTTTTTTAATCGGGTTATGTAAAACACCCATAGAATTTCTTTCAGTCTGTTGAGCTTTACCACCAATCATAAACAATGATAATTCTATCTGAAAAGTCAAACCTTTCCTTAATACGTGCACTGACACAATTTTCATGTTTAAAGGTGGCTTCCTTGGAGGTACTTGAAGATTTTCAGTGTCTCATAATATTTGTCAGATGATAAATGAGACCCAGTTAAACAGCAAACAAGAGAAGCTTTAATAGAAATGCTTTTGCGGTGTGTATAGGCTGCTCCAGGGATGCTAATTTAATATTTTCAGGATACTAAACAATGTGTCCCTTTTTGTGAGGATTCAAAATTAGGTCATCAGTGCAGCGTTTGCATATTTTATACACAAAATTTTATATTTATGAAGTTTGATTTGAAGTTTTAGCCTACCTGGACTGTTTGCCTTCTCTGGCAGGTGAGTCTCTTCTTTAAAAAGCTGAAAGACGTTTTCCTCTGAATCTACAGATTCACTTTCAAATACCCGTATACACCTGAATAGCGCACTACATCATACTACATGTACACATAGTCATGCACACATGGAAACAAGTTTTCCATCACAATGAAGTGCATCCTCACAGAATTCCAATCTATATTTGTAAACATTTACATAAATACTACACTTTATTTATGCTTTTTGTATGTTCATATCTATCGTTAATCATATTTTTTCTTGAACTCTTATGTTTGGACATTGATTTAAGTTTAAACTGCTTCTGTTCCACAGTCTTGAATTGCTACCACCCAAAATAAAAAATTTAAAAAGTTAAATGACCTTTAAAAGCAAAAAATGAAATGGTTCTAGAGAAAAAAAACATTATTTTCTGTAGGACATTTATTTCTCCATATCTTCTTAATGCATCGGTAGTTTATTGAAAGAAGAAAAAAAAATCGAGGGAGGGTTTAAGACAGGTGAGTGCATTCAAGTAGAATGAGCTACAGGAAACAGCAACGCTGCTTCATAGCTGACCCTGCAGCAACAGCTTGCTTTCTAAAGTCTCACACCAACGTGCATTGATCCAACTTCTGTTTTTGTTTAATTTTTCAAACAAAATATACCTATCGTTTTGTGAATGCATGCTCTTGTTGCAACATGAGAAAACCCATGCATTGTCCTTTAGTTGTAAAAAGGAGGTACGATACGCACACTCAGTTTCTGTACTATAAATGCACTTTTTAGTTTTCTGTTAGCGTATCCCAAAACTGTAGTGCTTTATCACCACATGAACAGTGAGCTAACTTGGCCTCAAATAAATTTGGCTACTTCTTATTACCACCCATGAAAGGAGACAGTTTGGAGCCCCCGTTCTCCCTCCTTCGTCAGACACAATGCTAAAAAGATGCCTGGGTTCTGCTGCAGGGCTCCAATGTTCATCTGTGCCTTCTCTGCACAGCTCTCCCCAACGCCTGCAGAGAAAACGGCACTAAAAGAGGCAACAGCCAGAGCATGGAAACAGGAATGATGGTCTCTAATTCAGAGGCGCAGCAGGGATTCATCTGTGATGGAGAAACTATTATGTGGGACTAAAATTGACGCAAGTAGCCGTTTTCCATTAGTCTTGTTTTATTTTTTGTATACACTTTCCTACAAATTTACCTAAACCCTCCTATGAATATTTCAATATTTGTATTTAAGTAATAAATGAGCACTGATTTTCTCAGCACTGATTTTTTAGCCATAAGGATGCATCATCTGGTCACCACTGAAATATAAATTGACATCATCATTAATGCATGGGCTCATGATGTTAAATTTTCTAAAGGAAATCTGAGGGACTTGGTCATAGTTTATTGTGAATCTAGTGGAGCAGAAACATGGTTGTACTGCACTCTGCAGGTTTATCTACAGTGACAGCATTTCTATATTAGGGGCTGTAGATAGTTTTACTACTTGTCTTTTAGAGCTGATGCTATTTCAAGCAAACGCAAACCTGGAATTTGTTAAATGTATGGCCTTCTGTTTTGGATGAGTTTCCGCAGCAACAGATGTTAATTCTTTGATATCTTCAAGTCTCTTATTTACTGTTTGTAGCTCAGAATGACATATTGTTGATAATTTTATATAAAGTTGCAGCCCGGTGAAGTCCCACACTGTGCATCTAAAGCTGCTTTGTCAGTCAGGTCTGCAGGGGTTTAGCAGCAAAGGCTTGATGTTGGGATTTAGAACGAGCTGGTGTGTAAAGAATTGGTTCATATAAGTCCAACTCAAATGCAAAAGCATTTAACTTTTTCAGAGCACAAATTAAATGTCTAATTGAAATAAGGCTACGATGAACAAGTGTTTCAAAGCATTGCACATGACGTATTTAAGGGTTTCTTTTGAGCTTGCGGACCTGGTGTTTAATTGTTGTTCATAAAGAGCTAGAGTATCTTCTTGATGGATTTACATGAGGAATGAATGTACGTCTGCAGCGCGACTGAGAGCTGCTACAGCTGAGAGGCTCTTCCACATTGATGTCACTTTAGTTTATTTTTATAACCCCCTGCCCACAGTGCACAAAGAATTTAACGTTGGGTTCTGGAAATCAGGGAACGGCGGGAACTGTGGACGTGGATTAGAGGAGACAGCCAAAGGGGGGAGTGCAGAAGGAGTCAGGAAGGCCCGAACTTCTCCTCCCCCTGAAGGGAAGTTACTGGTCCAATTATTTAGCCAGTACTGTAAAGAGCAACCATTTGATTGCAGCATTTAGGCTAATGTTCTGTTATACTGTACAGTGTTTTGAGTCTGGACAAGTGTGAACAGGTGCAGGTATAAGAGAGAGAAAAGTAGAAATGATTGCAGATTTAGTTTGCCTCCATGAAAGAAAAAAGCAAAAGGTAACGGTTATTCATGATTAAGAACGAGAATTTGCTCAAAGCAAATGAAAATGTGGGATCCAGTTCATTTAAAAAAGGCAGTGAAGGCATCTTGTAGCTGTAAATATTCATGTGCACAAGGTGTTTTGTTTTTTACAACATGCATGTCAGGCCAGAAAAATACTCACTTGAGAATGTTCAGATTCTTAACAAAACCATTTATAGTTTTTATTTTCTCTTCTTCTTCTTATAAAACCAACGAGTAAATATGAATATTTCATTTTCTTTAATTAAGTAATTAGTACATATATATTAATTTCTTTGGACTTTGTCATGCCTGCCTTGTCTAAAAGCACAGATGATTGCATAATAAACCAAAAAAAAAAAAAAATCTAATTTGGATCTCTTGTGCTGCTCTCATCAGCGTGAATTCAGGGTGATTACTGCCCAAACAACAGAGCTGCTTGCACCACACATAATGAGATACCTTCCATATGGTGGGAACATCTCTGGGCAGAGAAATAAACTGCCTTTTCACTAAAAGTCCCACCTCCATCTGAAAAGAGAAGACACTTTTTGCACAAAATCTGTAAGAAGACCAGAAAGCACAAAAGCTTCACGTTCGATTTCTGCCAGCGCCGACTGCTCACTGTTTGCTTGGATGTTCTCTGTGTTTGAGGTTGGACTGAAGTGGTTATAGAGTACAAATTTTGCACTTCTAACAGCACGCGCACCTGCTTGGCTTTTTGAAGAGTCTCCAAACACCTGCTGCTCCAGAGTATTGGAAACAGAGTTTGCCGATCAGAAAGTGGCATGATTGGGGTTGAAAGCACCACGGCTGGTCAAGGCATCTGATCCAAACACTTCAAAGACAAGAAAATCCACAGCGGCCCTGAAGCTTGCTCACTCACTATAGAACTGTATCGGGCCGAATTACCCAGTCCTTTCCTTTAACTGATATGTTTTCTCTCTGATCAGAAAATCCTGCTCTGTAGTTTATCACTGTGAAGCCCACCACACCAAAGAATTCACAAAAAGTATTCAGGAAATAAGATGTCCTTTCATAAAATCCACAGAAAAAAAAAATTGCAATAATTATTTTTAATTAGATATAGACATTATCAGAAAAAAAGCACCTTATTTACTTACTATCCCACATTTAATCCACACATTAGGGCCACCATGAAAGAAGAGATTTAAACAAATATATCAGAATAAAGTCATAAGATAAAAGTCATAATTTTATAAGAATAAAGTCGAACAACTGTGAAAAAAATGTCTATATTTTACAAGAATAAAGTTGTACAATTATGAAAAAACAGTTCTACAATTGCTGACAATAAAGTGATCATTGTATCTTTCAAGAAGTCGCAGTACTACAAGAAAAAGGTATATTGCCTGTTTGTGCAGAGAAATGATTTCTTTTTCATGAGGAGCCATTGCTGACTGCGTGAAAAGGGAAGGACTTTAAGTCTAAATGCCCTTTTATAGTCACCTATGTGCTGGACACCTCTTAAATCATTAGACTCATCTGTGGTGGAATGCCTGTTCATTAGAATCTTGTAGTCTTAATTTTGGCTTTTCTCCTAAGACTATGACTGGGGTGAACTCATTTTTGCAACATAGGCTTGAATTAATTTTTTTAGGAAAGAAAAATCCCTTTTTTGTTTGTTGTTTGCAATCAATGGCCCACCTTAGTAGGTGTATTTTGTGGTATAAGGTTCTCTTGGGCAGGATGTCAAACCCAGCCTTAGAAATGTGGGTGTCATTTTTGACAAAGATATGTCGCTGGAGCAGCACTCCAAACAGCTGATCAGGAACTGTTTCTTCCAGTTGAGAAATATTTCTAAACTATGGAAAATTGTGTCATATAAAGATATGGAACTTCTTATTCATGCCTTTGTTTCGGCACGGCTAGACTACTGTAACAGTCTGTTTTCCTGTCTGAATAAGAAGGAGCTGTCTCGCCTGCAGCTGATCCAGAACTCTGCTGCCAGGATCTTGACCCGCACCAAGAGAAGAGCTCACACCTCCCCATCCTCAAAGCTCTTCACTGGCTCCTGGTTGCTCACCGTTATCAGTACAAAAATCTTAGTTTTGACTTTTAGAGCCCTTCATTCTCAAGCTCCTCCATATGTTTCTGATTTGATCACCCCCCCTACAGACCATGTCATGCACTGAGGTCTGCAGATCAGAACCTGTTGATGGTTCCTGGCACACGGTTCCGAACCAGAGGAGACAGATCCTTCCAGGCTATCGCTCCTAAACTCTGAAATGAGCTTCCATTGTCCCTGCGTTCCCTGGACTCTGTGAATTCTTTTAAAAGTCAACTGAAAACTTTTTATTTTTGCAAAGCATTTGAACTGAAACTGCTTTTATTGGGCTTGAGATGATTGTTTTACATGGTTTATGCTTTTTATCTTTTAGGTTTTTATATACATATCTTAACCTGTGAAGCACCTTGTGACTTCTGTCTGTGAAAGGTGCTATACAAATAAAATGTACTTACTTCTAGTATTTCAAACAAAAATGTTGATTCTGAAAGGATAGAAAAGGTTTTCTGACAAATGTAGTGGGGTGTACTCCTTTACGGTGAGCACTGTATATTCAGTGGGTCACTAAGGAAAGTTTTAATGATGCTAATGAGATAGGGGGGTTTTCATAAATGCGTGTATCAAATATGATACAAATTAAGGTTTCTTTGCAGTTTGAGTCTAATCCTTTCTTCCAGCCCTGCCAGTTTCAATCACGGTAAAACCCAAATGATCTGAATCACACAATTTCCAGGATCATTGAGGTGCAGAGTCGCAGGTGCTGGATTTTCCTCCTTTCATTGCGTCTTGTTTGTGCGCGGTTCTGCCAGCAGTCCCTTATGGTGCTGGAAAGTGGATTTTCAGGATGTGAGGGGGCCCCATGTCCCTCACGGGCAGATGGTCGAAGAAAAATGAAGGAAAAACGTACCGTTTACTGTTAACATTCATTTCAATTCTGTGTTTGCCTGTGGAGTATAACAAGAAAACGCATTTCCTCTCAGCCTTCCAGTAACTTTACACTGTTCCATCCCAAAGTGCTGAGAGGGCAACTGCATCTATTCCGCTGGAGGGATTATAGACACCAAATCAAAAATTAATGGAAGCTTTAATTTGTTCTTAATCCCTGATTGTGATTCATGTTCATTAACATTTTTAATATAAGAAGAAAAATCACTGCAATGGAGCAACCTTTTTCCTTTTTTTTTGCGACACATTCAAACATGCATTGGTGGATTTATAAGACTTATAAAAACGTTTTTACTTATTTGTATTTTAGTAATCAAATCAGAGTATGACATCAACAAATACAAATGTAAACTAGTTTCCTGTATCAAAGGGTTCTATTATTAATGAGTCATAATTAAAATATATAATCATAATTTAAAAAATTCTGATTAATATGAATTAATGAATTATATAATAAATAATAGCATAACATTTAAGAAATGGTTTTTCTGCAGATCTTCAAAACAGGTGCGTTAGGATTTTTGTATATACATATATTTGTTCAATTAAAACTGAAATTAACCAGTTTTTACTTGAAACTTAATATTTTACTTTGTATCATTTCACTTTTTTTTTTGATTTAGTTTTATCCATTATAGCTTCTTACAAAGTGGTTTCGTTTGTCAAATTCCTCACATGTGATGCAACTCATGCACAAAATAATGCAAGCCTTCCCCTGTTTAACGCTTTAAGCAAGAAAATTTCCTCCACAATATGTTTCCATTTTTGGAAACCCACAGTACTCGGCTGTTCAGACAATTGGCACAGCTTTTTCAGGTCACTCTGGATTCACTGCAGCATTTTTTCACCTGACAGTGAAGAATGTTAATGGGAAAAAAAAAAAAAAAAAAAAAGAATGGGAAAAAATAAACCCAACAACATTGCGACTGTATGCCTCCAGAAACAATTGGAGATAACATCCAAACCATGAAGTGACATTCCTTTGTTTGTCGTTAAACCTGCGTGTACATGCATTTGTGATTTTTATTGCTTCTTTTGTGTTTGATTTGCGTCCTTGTTTTCTGATTTTTAAAAAGGGTTGTGTGTAGTAATAAGCTGAGAGTGTATCTGTGTGTGTGTGTGGGGGGGGTGGTTATTTGGTCTCTTCTGTGCATCTGGGTCACTTTCACTCCCATCATTACTGCCATGCTGCTACTCTCTTCACTGCTGGGCAGGTTAATTTCTAAGTCAATTTTCATCCAAATAGGTGGCAGGTGTCACAGTTTGCCTAAATTGATGCGACCACAGTGCCCTCTACAGGTACACTGGCGTTACTGCACCAACATGCATTTTATTCAGACATTTTTAGGTCTTCTTAATTTTAATTAAAGCTTGATATGGGATCTAAGCAGCTTTATATGCAAATGTATAAATGAATAAGAATAGATTTTCTTACATACAAGCTTTTATTATGCACTCGTCTCAGTTATTAGCATCAGAGTCACATAAATACATTGTGGACCCCAGGATTTATAGATTTGCATAAATAAATCTTACATAAAAACAGCTTAGTGATACCAGTAAATGCTAAAAGTCGAGAATTCCTTTTTCGGGGGGGGGGGGCTTTTTTTTAATTTAATGCACAGTCTACTTTTTCCAGTCTGGATTAAGGAATGTTTTTAGCTGTTTTTAATTATTTTAAACGTTGGACTCAACTATTAGCGTATTATGAAAAAGTTAAGGATATTGTCTTTTATATTTAGTTGGAAAGTCTTGTTAAAAAAAGAATTATTTCCCTCTATCTGCAGCAGTTCACATTTAAATATTTATGCCGTCACAGCTGTGTAAATATGCATTGTTGATTAATTTAGAATTTAAATTTGAATCTTAGAAATGTAGGGTTTCTTCATTATTTTTGCCCAGCACACCTTAAAGTTTAAATAATCATACTGCACCTTGACAACAGAGGGAGCCAATGCCATTTTCTTAAATCCAGATGTCACCAGACCCTGCACTAAAAAAGAAAAGATCAGCCTCTTTCCCTCTATGTCAGTTGCTTTATTATCTTATTTTCTTCTGATCTTAATAATTTGCCTGCAACATCAGCAGAAAATAACAGAAGTTATAACATTTCAAGCCTCATCAAGTCTCATAAATGTTTAAGAAAATGCAATAGCTGCCTTATCAGGCGCTAAACTAGCTGATTTTTGCATGTCTGGTTGCCTGATAAACTACATTCAGTACTTGTGACTAAAAAATAAATATGATTTACTGTGAAAAGTAAAAGTTTGCAAAATCCCTTTTGGGCAAAACACTTCAGTCAACAACCATAAAAACTTTAGATGTGCAAATTTCCCTAAAACATGAAATAAAGGAAATTAATAATACATGTATTTAATGATAATAATTGAGTAGTTTTCTTTAAATTTTCCACTGAAAAAAAACAGAATAGGTCCTGATTTGGCTAGCGCCCGCTCTCAGGTAAAAAAAGAAAATAAAAATAATAATCAGAGTTTGGATACCACACCCTACCTGTTGAAACTTATGGTAAAAACTTGTTTGATGTAAATGAGGTCTCCACTTTTCCTCCCTGTATTTCAAGCTTAATATAATTACCATTAGGACATATAGAGACATGGAGTAGAAAAACCTTTAGACACCTGCTTTTCAAATTAAAGTTAGGGACACTAAAAGCCAAAACTTAATTGGAGAGGAGAAATGTGCTGTCAGAGAGGGATTTCTCTGGAGGGATGGAAATGTAATAGAAACACATTCCTCCTGACGAAGCGTTGGCCACCAGGGTCGACTCTGATGATGAGGGCTATCAGTGAGTGTTACTAGCCGACACTTAATAGCCGCCGCTGGACTTGATTAGCTGAAGTTGTAATTAAGATGAAAGGCCATGTTTTGAAGTTGCAGACTGCTCCTCTCCGTCCTCCTCCTCGACAGACATATTTTGAAATAGGAGGCGGCTTCAAGCTCGCTGACCCGTGTGACTCTTCTTACAAAATGCCCATCAGAGCATTTGTGTTTTAGGGCTGCACAGACACAGTGCTGTTGGCACTATGTCTGAATAATCCAGAGAAGAGTGCTCTGTAATAAGTTAAAAACCAATAAACTGTGGATATTTTAAAGAAAAAAAATGGAAAGATGGTTATTCATCTCTGGTACTTGAAAGAATTTGTGATAACGAACTATTAAATCCTTATGTGTGCATGAAGCAATTATTTTTGTGAAATTCCTCCTTCTTTGAGCTCAGCTCAAAAGGAGCCAAACTTTAAGATTTGCTCTTGACTATGACCCAAACAAACGAGTCACTCACATTCAGCCGTTTGTAATGCGTCACGCGTGTCCTCTGAGCTCAGACTTGTTTGATCCTACTCCAAGATTTAAGTCCTCTAATGATGTCACCAGGTACTTCTTTCACCTCCAGGTCTTTTTTTTTCCTTCTTCAGTGTCACTGAATCTTCACGTTTTCATCATAATGAGCTCCAAAATGTGCTTCTCAAAGGCAGCTGGCAGGTGCAGAACTGAGACAAGATGCTTCACTAATAAATTCAGCTCTGCTTTCTTCAAAATTTCTTTTGTTTGATTTCATCTGGGTTTTTTTTTTTTTTTTTTTTTTAAGATATCCTATCGTTTTTAGGAACCTTCCTGCTCATGCTTAAAGCCTTTAAGACCAACTGACCTTCTAAATCTTCATTAAACCGGCTCACTACTCCAAGTTACTAAGGAAATAACACCTTTCACATTAAAACTCTGCTTTATAAACTGTACACTTGGAACTCTGGCATTCTAGGATTGTAATGAACTGTTCAAATAGCTGTAAAAAGCACGTCTTATGGATTTATTCAACAATAACTTACCTTGTTCATGCTCTGTAAAGCCCTTTCGTACAAGAAAAGTGCTGAATGCATACGTTTTTACATGTAAACTTGTGTGTCATGTGGATTTTTTTAAGTAGGATTTACAGAGGACATTGTTTACAATTTTCACCATTCAGTGAGAGTTCTTACTCTTCATCCCACATGTTTTTAAACTCATGGAGAATGGAAACCGATGGAAAATAGAGGATAATCCAGTGGATTCAGCTGCAGAGGGACACCAGAACTGGCCTGGGCTGGGTGTTTTTTAGAGCTCCCTGTCCTAGTTTAGGCTGGGAGGGGGTGGTTTTGCTTATTCTCCAGACTAAGCCGTCTCTCTGCACTGCAGATGGATGGCAGAAATCTGCTCTGCCTCCATGCAAGTTGATCAAAATGTCTGGGATAAATGAATTCTCTCAGTGCATATTTGCAGCTCACTGCAGTTCAGGGAAAAAAAAAAAAAAAAAAAAAACAGAATTGCAGAAAGGGAAGTCATTGTAGGAAATGTAACACAAAGGAATGTTTCAAGTTATTTATACAGACATGTTATGTTGAATGTGCATCTGTATAAATAACATAATACAGAAATATTATAGGAAGTTTCAAACAAGATTTCTTGAGCTGTACTTTCTGGGAAAATGTGAGATACACAAAACATGCTGCATGATTTCATGTTAAAACTGTTGTGAAATTAGCAGATTGACAATAACTTATTCTCAATAATTAAAAACCGAATTTCATTTGAACCCATTTGGTGAGCAGCAAACTGCATCAGACATGCTTTGCTGCTCTTTTGAAAAAAAAAAGTTTTTTTAGAAAGAAAAAGCTTTGTTTATTTGTAAAAGGACTCTACTCGAGTATCTGATATATTGTATTTTTTTCATATTAACAATTTAAATTACATGAACAAGTTCTCTTAAAAATCCTGTTTTTTCCTAACTTTAACTTGACCTTCATCATTGAGCTGCCTTTTAAAAGCATCAGGGGAAAGAGCCTAAAAATGCATCGCTGTCTTCATATAGCCTTCATTTAGTGCAAAAATAAATAAATAAATAAATAAATAGGTTTATATTTAGAATTGTAAAGGGGACAGATTCAGTGCTGCCTCATATGTGTTCCTCAATTCTGGCCACTCCTGCTTCCTTACTTTAACTTTTAGGATAATTTACACTTAAAGACCCATATGGTAAAAATAAATAAATAAATAAAATATAAAATAAATAAAATTCACTCAAAACTGACTAACGTCAGAATCTGTTTCGCTGGATTTCAACTAATGTCCATCTGATCATTTTTCTAGGAGTCATTTAAAAGTAATAAAAACAAGTTTAGACCAAAAAAAGTTGATGACTTGTAGCACAACCTTCAGACATTCACTGCAATCCCATCATTTCAGTGTCTTACTCACCTGTCGTATTCTATTCCTCTCCTTGTGGGTGAATTCCTCCAATTGTGTCAGGTTTGAACGCCTTGTCCAGAGGTTTCTGCTGTATTCACAGACGTTGAAATAGATTAATATTGTAGAAACATTGAAGCAAAGTCTGATATTTCGTTTTAGCTCTGTTTTTTTTGTGTCTGCATCTCTTTGACTCATGATTGGAGACCATGTCCACCCATTTTACTCCATGTAAAATGGGTGGACATGGTCCGACAGTCTTGAAATTCATTAAACTTACACAGATGGTGCCTTTTCTTTTTCAAAATGCGACTGGACTTCTTCATTTCCAACAAGATGTTTCACTTGTCATCCAAGAAGCGTCATCGGAACTGATGAAGCTTCTTGGATGAGAAGTGAAACATTGTCGTTAAATTAAAGAAGTCCTGCTGCCTTTGAGAAGAAAACTATGACCTGAATGACTGAGAATCTCCTCAAACTTACACAGATTCAAGACAGCGTGTGGCAGATGAAGCTCCAGACCACTATCCAGTCTCCTTCATGTGTTCCAGTATTACTCTTTTTGATATGAGCTGATGCTGCCAAAAGGACTCTCCTCCAGCTTCATGCCTGTTGCTCCTTTGCATCCATTGCTGGTTCTTGTATTTCCTCTCCTAAATAACGAGGACAGCTCCTTTGAGTGAAAAGATATGAGATTTTAGCCGTTGCTCAGTGATGCAGAACTTCGGTGTTTCTTAATCCTGCTCGTCTGGGGCACACTGTCTTGCTAACACACCTAGTTTAGCCTTAATAATTGGCAGTACAATGGCAGACTTGTGAAGAAATGGGATCCAAATGACTAATCAGGGGAATCAGGAACAGCTGTACTGATTGGTAACCATGGTGTAGCCATTAAAAGATGAGGGGTGCTGATCAGAGCTAATGTGAAAGGCTACTTGGTTTTATCTTATTTGTTTAACACCCACAACTGCTCCATTTACAGTGTTTATGGGCCGGACCGCGCGCCCTAAAGTGCTTGTCCCATTTCTGTCAGAAGCGCTCCATTTATAACCTGTTTGTCCGCCCGCCTCCGGGTCATCATCTCCTCCTCCTTCCATGTTGAGTTTTTCCCGGGAGGATCGGGGTGAGTCTGGGAGGACAGACTGGCTTCAGGGCGGTTTGGGTCACGGGGGTGGGGGTGGAGTGGGGGGAGACTGCTGAACGTGTGACGTTGGCGCACTGCTGCAGAGAGCACCAAAGGAAAAGCGCGCAGGCAGAGCGCACAGGATACAGCAGATTTGGGGCGGGAATACAAGTGAAGGGAGGGGGTAGGGGGTGGGGGGTGGGGGACACAGCGGAGGCTGGGTAAAGAAAAATCATCAACAGGGAGTCAGATGGATTCTAGGGGACAGAGAGTAGGGGACCGGCTGTGAGGTCCGGTGTCTGCGCCGAACCAGCTTTAGGGATGTAGCCGAAGCGGGTTGGAGCTCAGCCCATCCGAGCTCAGCATCATGAAGAAACACTCTGCAAGGGTTGCCCCGCTGTCCGCCTGCAACAGTCCGGTGCTCACCCTCACCAAAGTGGAAGGTAGGGGAGAGTCTTGCATGTTTTTGCGCACCGGGACTGCCGTTTGTGTATGGCAAATAAATAAATAAATAAAAGATGTCGTTCATTCAAAAAATAAATATAATAAATAATAATAACACAGAGACAAGAAACGAGCAGAACATTCTTCCTCTTACACTCAAGACCACTTCATACAAGGACAAAGTTCAGATGGAAATGCGGGCGGAATGAGGCAAGGAGTCAGCAAAACGCGCAACTTGTGATGCAGTATGTGCGCGTTTTGGCAGTGGGCTGCATTTTAATGGATTGATGCGGATGTGTTTAAAACACCCCCTTGCATTCCATCGGTTCTTTGGGTGGTGTTGGGGGGTGAGGGGGTGTTGTGCGTGACTCAGTGTCGTGCTAGACCTTCCCGGTCTTCTGGGAGCCTCTGTAAGTGATTGTTGCAGCAGGGATTCCCCCTTGCTGCCCCCCTCCCCACCTCCGCGCATCCCTGTTGCGTGAAGGAGCCAAAAACGGCCAGATCATCGCGCCACAGCAGCCAGGGAAAACCCCGCAAACCTTGTCTGGACTCTGGTGTTCACTTCAGGGTCCACCTGCCCTCCTCTGAATTCCCCTGATGTCCTCAGTGAGGGAGGACGCTCCTCTGAGTCTCTTTGTGCTGGAAACAGATGCTTGATTGTTTTCTGAGAACACAATGGCTGGCACAGCTCCCCTCTGATGCACTCAGTCATTTGGATTTCATAATCTAACCTTTCAAGGAGTACTGGACTATTTAGCAGGAGAACAAAAGAAATGCTGACATTTAGCATTTTTTTTTCCAAACAAGTCAGAATCAGGTTTTTAAAAGGATAAACCGTTGACTTTACAGAAATTGCACGACAAGTAAACCCGTTTGATCTGTTTCATGTAAAAGTAGGTATAAAGAAATCCCAAATATTCAAAAGTCCTGTGTAATTTTTAACGTCTGCTGCAGTAACTAAGTTGCACGGTGATATTGCTTGTTTGCTGACTAAGACGCATCAGTTCAGAGCTCTGCTTCTGCTTGGCTCACAACATTGTGGGCTAATAATGCGGAAAAATATCTGAATTAATTTATCAATAATACTTGACTCAACCTGCTGATCCTCCTGCAGTTTCCATGCGGGAACACTGCAGAGAGATTAAGTTTACCACAGTCATCTCTTGATTAAACTCCTAACTGCATCTGGATTGCAAAAATGATTATTAGGTGGTAAACAAATGCAACAAAATGTGTGAAAGGTGAATAAAGGATGCACTGGAAGTGTGTTTGCCTGGGGTAAGCAGACTGTTCTACACTGTTGAGCTGCAAAGTTTTTGATGTGAGCGTCTTGTGTCAGCAGTTGCTTTGAAGGAGTCAGGATTCGCAGGGGGCCGCAGCAGATCAGCTCACAGACTCTCAGATTCTCTGCTGCTTATGTAACACCGGCTTCCAAATGTCTGTTCTCCTCAACCTGCTCCTAGTGGAATGAGAGGGTTCTTTTTTCCCCACATATACAAAAAGTATGGAAATGTTGTCTCCTTTTGGAGGGTGGAACTTTAAGAGAAGATGCTGGAACAGCCATCAATCTATGTTGACATCCGTCTGAGTGGAAAGTGTTATCCCGAGGTTAATAACACAGCTCAGAAATACCCGTTTCACTGTTTTCTCCTGTTTGATTTATCGGCGTCATGTGAAATAATCACAGCTTCCTCTCGTGACAAATTCACCGAGCGGTGCAGCAACAGCCGATGGCCAGTCATTATTGATTCCCTGTGAAACAATTGAGTGTACTTGGAGAGTGACAGTCGCGCGAGAGGAAAGAAGCCCACAGAATGATCCCTGAACTTTAATAATTATTGCCCCGAAACAGAGCAGGTATCTGAGTCCCAGAGGAGGCTGTTTGGACGTTTTAGATCAGCTGTGATCATGAGTCCACTAACCTCAGGGGTCTCATGGATTTTGACTGTTCTGTCTGTCAGATGCTAACAAATTAACCCTAGCAGATATTGAACACAGAAACTAATGTATTAGTGCCTGGCAGTGGATGCCAATATCTTTTCTTCTTATATATTTTCACGTGCAGTTTTTATTTTGTAAATGTCAATGTAGGAATACTCTAGAAATGTACTCAAGTGTAAGTACATTTTTATAACTCAGACTCTGCTTTTTCTAGCGGGTGGCTTCTATGAATAGAACTCATATGTGCAGCAAAACGGTGGAACAAAAGCACAATAATTAAATAAAACCTTTCATGGTTTCCAGATATGAAACGCAATATAGTCATAATTCCCAGCATTAAACACAAGAAAGTGTTTTTTTCTTGTGCTTATTTGCATAAAAAAAATAAACCCACTCTCCACTAGATAAGATGTCTGTTGGAACTATGTTTCTAAGATGAATATTTTAGAACATCACTGGCAGTAGAGGCTTTTTCCTTTAAGGCTCTATTGAAATAGAGTTTCGCCATAAAAAGTTACACCATCACTTTTGCTGGGGAATTTTTACACAATATTCTATACCAAACAAAAAGTACTTGTCATAAAAAAATAGTTCAAAACATGACAACAAATGATAAATGACATTAATTAGATTAAATATTGGCTTTCTTTTATTTCCAATTTTGGTATGTGTAACAGGATGAAAAAGAAAAACATAGGAACATGCTCAAAAATAACTGAAAAATTAGGACTTTGAGAACAAAAAAATCATACAAAATAATAAAATGATACTGGAAATTTGCTCTTTGGTCCATCCATTCCTGGGCCATGTGAGACTTTCCTGGTGAAGGCACAGCCTCCTTGACACGCGATATATTGAAATTCCTGTAAATAGTTTTGCTCAGGTGAAAATCACACGGCGATAGTGCTATAGGGTGAAGAAAATAAAGTGCTATGCATTCCCAACACTGTTAAAATTACTTTATAAGGTAGTAAATGGCTACTGGATTAAACAACCAAAGAGAGGGTAAACAATCTGCCTGTATTGGTTAGAACTGAGTTGTATACGTGTCACTGAGCTGTGTGACAACAACCGCGAGACTAATGAGTGATCATCTTCCGTGAAACGTCTCTCGTGAGATGTTCCTGTTTTGGTGCAGAGCTGCTGAACGAGGCTTGATGTGGTGCACTGCCAACTCGCACTCGGGCATTTAAGCGGAACACAAAAGTAAGACGCTGAACTAAATGTTAGCTCATAAATAAATAATTAGAAAACAATTCAACACCATTTGAATCAATATCAACATTAGCAAATAAAATATTGTTATATTTCATGGAATCACGTTTTTTCTCTTCTTTTTCTTTCTTTCTTTTTACCCCACACACCTAGTATGAATAACTTTAAATAGATGATAGAATAATAATATGAAAAATATATTTAAAAAAAAAATAACATCATAATAGTGGTGGGATGATAATCCTTTAATTCCCTTTCAGGCAATTAATCAAACTATTTGACAGGCGTAAAGATTCAATGTACACACAGTACATGTGATCTACATTATGTATAGATGCAAATGTGTTATGATTTTGACTAAGCATTATATCAAGAAGTTAACATCACATTTCTTTATTTTTCTAAGAAATTAATGAATTATCTCAAATAGATCGGAAATTTCTACCGTATATATTTGTATTGTCTTTTTTCTCCTTATTTTTATTTACTGATTCAAATAAACAAGTCAATCAATAAACCAATAAATGAATAATAGCTTTAAAGTTTTTTTCTTTTTGTATTTAGCTGAAACTGTAACCAAAAGTGAAACTGTTACCTTTTATTTGGATATAAATCTCTTGCTTTATTTTCTTTTGACTGCATAAATAACTTTTCTTTCATATAAAAAAATGTAAATGAGTTTTTTAGGCATAACTTTGATTTGATGTGATTTAAGAGTTTAGTTCAAGCATTAAAAATAATCAAACTGTTCAAAAATACAGATACATCAAACCTATTTTGGCTATAAAGAAATGCATTTGTCAGAAAATAAAGAGATGATAGAAGATGATGGCACCTTCTTGACAGTGTAATTACTCAGTCATAATTAGATGTTTTTGCAGTAATACAGTACACACATGTCACATCAGATTCCAGAATGAAAGAGGAAGAATCTGAACTATACCTTTTTCTGTTAAATAAGCGTTTATTTCTTTGACTTGTAGAAAAAGTCTGTTAGGGCAGCTGCTGAGCACACACCTCAAGTAGTTTGTAATTTACTGCTTTTGCAAAATATTTTATAATTTATCCAATGAAGTGCTGGGACTCCTGCCATTCTGCAAAGAAACTAGGCATCCATCACTCTGCTTCTCTTTCCTGAAGCTCTGTGAGATCAGGAAGATTTCCCTCTAACTAGTCATTTTTGGCACCAGTTTTCCACGTTGATGCCAAGAACATTTTTTTCTGATGCTCTAATACAATCATGGCAGACATCACCACATCTAAATGACAATGTTTTGTCATGTCGCCACCCGGTGAGCCATCAGAGGGCTGCAGCACCGACCTGTGTGATGAGCAGCTGTTGCAACATTTGTGCAGGTCACGCCAGAGACAAGCGGCAAGTTTTCCGCCCGTCTGCAGGGAGCTCGCCTCTGCGCCCTTCGAGGTTGAAGGAGAAAGCAATCAAAGCTGAAGGCGAGTGGGATCAGTAACATTTGTCCCACCCTTGTCTGCCCTCTGGGGCCGTTGCTCCCTCAGCCCATGCGGTCCAGCCTATCAGCTGGTTGATGCGGCTGGATGTGTTTTCGACTCTGGTGTTATCGAGTCGGACAGGCTTGCCAGAGGAGCTCGCCCTGGTGTGTCGGACGGCCTCTTCCTGACAGGTTTGCCTCGCCGAGCTGACAGAAATGAGAGCCGCAGACTCCCACTGTCTGTCAGACCCGCAGATGACAAAGACTGGGACTGCTGTCCGTCTGTCTGCGGTGATGAAACTACTGCTCTGGTTCATACTTCAGAACATTTCCTCCAAGTGTCTCTCAGCTTTCAAACACAGACCGCCATCTTTCAAAGACTGCCTTTGACCTGTGTGTCAGATATGACAAACCAAATAAGTGATAGGAGATTGAAGGAGTTATTTTGGCTCCTGATTTACTGATGGATTGATGCTGTGTGACAGCCATAGACAGGTTTAAGGATGAACGATGGTTTTGCATTTGCTCGCCTGTTGCTGATCTTGAACATTTTTACCCAAAAGTTTCAATAAAAGATGAAGGTAGTGATGATAGGCAAATGATACAGAGGATTCAGAGCCTCTGTCACTCTTCCTGAGGTGGAGGTATTCGAAGTGGTGTCAGATCGAAAATCCTATTGAGACAAATCACTTGTCTGCTTCTGTGAATAATGATTCCAAATCAACCGCAACTCCCCAAATTACAAACCATTATCTTTGAAGGGTTTCCTTAAAAACACTTCACACACGAAAAAAACAACGTTTCTCAATTCAAACACCATAGCAGAGTAGGAAAGATCTTTAATCCTGTAAGAGAGTTTTAGTGTAGTCTTAAATAAAGCTCAACATTTTAAGTCAACCCTCAACCAATATTTAACATTTAATGAAATTTGTTTTTTATTCTTTGGGTTTATCTGGAATGTGTTTTAGAGCAGTGGTCCCCAGCCTTCTTCAGGCCACAGATCGGTAAAAATATAAACAATTTTCATGAACCGGCCTGTACAAGGCTGAAGTGGGCGTCTGTTATTTATTTAGTTATTTAATTTGCCTTCAGTTTCCCTTACCTTTTAAACATTAGGTTTATCTTTATTTTCTTCTGCAGATCGTTTGCTTGTACACCATATTTTGTGCAGAAACCATTAAAATGTGAAACAGATTTTCCCTTAACCCACAAATGTTTAAGTGGAAGCTAAAAAATTGGACGCTAAAACTTTAGCCTCCTGACTTTTATGGTGCGACGGATACATGGAATAAGAAAAAAAGAGTATCTAAGACTGGGATTTTCCAAATATAATAATGACTGTGAATCCATCGTTTGAACAACTTTTTAAATATTTTATTGTAATGCTGATGAAATCCTTATTTGGTATGAATGAACAAAAGCACTTGGATGACCACACAGACTTTTCTGAACTTTATTGCTGTTGAGTTGGTTTTTTTGTTTTTAGTTGTCCACCAGACGTCATTGAAGTCTTGAAGGTTTGAATCTTTTTCAACACAACTGTCAGGAAAGTCTCAGTGCTTCGTGAAGCTTCACTTGTCCACCACTAGATGAAGGTAAACTTTGTGTCTAGTGACGGCCAGACTTTTGTGGGGTTGAATCAATACAAACTTCACAGTACAAGAACTTCACACAAACACATTTGATTGTAAGTCAGCTACACAAGTTGACTCATACTCGTCCATCATGAAATGGAGCCGGCAGTAAAGTGAGAGGAGGTGTTCGTCTGCTGTGTGTATGGGGATTGATCTGTTTACCCTCCTGAATCACTGAGGTCTATCGCTGTCGTACATTCCTGCTCCCACACTGCTCCCAACAGCCAGAAAAAACTTTCTGTTACCCCCTTTGTTTCCCACTTAGCTGAGCCCCCACAGTAAAGTGCTGACGCACGGCCACCCTGACAAAGCAACTCAAGCCTGATGCTACCCTCAACGCTGCCTGCCAGCATCCTTGTTCTTGCTTTGAGGTAAGCAGGGCAAAAGAGAGAGACAGGTGGATGGCGTGGCTGGCGGCGTGAGCGACGGCCCCCTCTGGGGCGCAGCAGAGGAATGTTCTCAGCCTGTCATGGCCAGGTTGTGTGATGCGGGAGAGCAGGCAGCCAGGCAGGGCTCTGCTGGCACGTTTGGGATTTGCAACTATCAGCAGGAGAGATCTGCACTGCAGAGACTGCAGGGGAGGGAGGAGAGCAGCGAGGCTGGTAGGGAATCAGGGAAGCATGGGCTGAGGGGGGGGGGGGCAAAAACTAGCAGGATGATGGTAAGATAAATTGTAAAATCCTCTGGAGTGCTCCACTAGAAATACAGTGCGTGTTGAGTAAACATCTTATGAGGTAGAGAGGCATTTTGAAGAAAAATGAACACACAGGGATGCTGCAGCTGTACATGGGCTGCACCAGAGAAATACTTTTTTCATCGCTAATTTTGGTGGAAAAACAAACTTCAGTTGGTATAAAATATTTATTTCGTTCACCACATGTCATAACAAAGCCTACAGATGACAAGCTCCTATGTTCAGAGCTCCTTTCTGTGTTTGAGGGCTTTAATTTAAGTGAGTGGTTGGGAATGGATACGTTGAGGAAGTAACAAGGAGAAGTCATTCACAGCTGTCAGAGCAGATCAGCGTGGGTCCTTCCCAACACTCTCATCCTGTCTCCAGGGATTTCACAGATTCCTGTAAGGATTTGTGAAAGTGCATTTAGACATAAACTGGGCTTTGTAGCAAATAGACGTATGTTTAAAATAAGCCCAACTGTTAATAGAGTGACTGAATCTACCGCCAGCAGCTAGCGTTATTTATGAGGCTGCTCATGCTTGAGGTCATGGAGTCACCTTGACGTTTACATTCCATTATGGACTGGTGAGGAGCGCACAGTTAACCATTTAGCAGTTTAAGAAACCTCATTCCAAGTGTTTTCATTTGCAAAGATAATTACCTCAAATTGCACAAGCAGCAGAGCCTTTCCATCTTGCTGATGCGTCCAGTTATGGAAGCATTAATCAATGTCAAGCGTCAATGAAGTGTGTTACCTGCAAGTCATCATTCTCGGCCGCAGTGGTAACAATTAGACACGTGGTGATGATTGTATGTTTAATCACAGCAGCTCTAGATGATATTTTCACCTTTTTGCTGTATTAAATTACAGATTGTACTCATTACTCATTTGTGGATCTTAACAAGGGGTTAGAAAATAATGATGTATCAATAAATATTGCAAATGCCCTGATGCAAAAAAAGTAAAGATAACAACCAAAGATAAAAAATATGACAAACGTCAGTAGAAAATCTCTGATTTCTCCTGTCTGAACAACAAAGAGGAAGTCTAGTGTAGACTAGATGGACTACCATTTACTCTGTACTCAGCTTAAGAAATGGCAAAACATGGAAAATTGGGTTGGACAAAGTGAAGTAAGAGATTTGAGTTGGGTTTAGTCATGGGTTCACCCATCTATCATTACGAAACCACACCCCAATGTTCGAATTTAGAGTAAAATATTCAGTTTTTAACAGGGGAGTTGATGAAAAATTGCTCATTTTTTAAAATCAGCCCCCACTTGTCACTTGTGCAAGTGGAACATTTGGTACTTCTGGGTTTGCTTCATCTTCAGAAACAGAGTGTGGGGGCATGATCTTAAAAGATGGGGTTTGAATCCCACCCCAAATCTTTGAAAATATATTCTTGCACTGAATCCTGTTTTTCAGTTAGAGTACAGGTTTTGGACTAAACCTGGGGTCGTCAGATGAAGCTACATAACTGTCAGTCTTTTTTGTTGTTGTTCTTTTTCTAGTTCTGGTCATAACCAGGCTAACAAGGGCAACTACGGAATGTTTCCAGGGAGTTTATTCTGCTTAAGTATGAATGCAAACCAAATGAAAGCGTGAGAATATGCAGTAATCAATCATCCAGGCAAGAAATCAAAAAGTAACAAATAAGGAGTAAGGAAATGTTTCCTTTTTTTGATTGCCCACATGAAGGGATCAATTCAGAAATACAAGTGTTTTTGTTTATTTGTTGTGAACAGCTTCATCAGAGAGCTAAGTGTGTTCCGTGTCACATTTATTTTCAGGGAATCGGTCTAATTATGTCAGAGCTGGAACTGCTTAGCTGGACCTCAGAGCCTCCCTAGGGGCTGATCAGCTTGGCCCATGGCTGCATTTTGAAGATTATGATGGGGTGCAGTATATGGAAGAGGTTGGTGCCGCAGGATGTCGGATGGAGGCCCGGGAAAGACAAAAAAAAAAAAAAAAAGCAGCTTAGCATGTACGAGAGGTGACCTTCAGAGCGAGACAGTCTGCTCAGAATAGAAGCTGCCTCTCTCACCCTTGTTCCCATGTCTGTAGAAATCAGAGAGATTTGATCTCTGTCTTTATTTTATTTATTTTTTTATTTCTTGCTGATTCAGGAGAGCAACAAATTAGAATCATCTCTCCCTGGTGCCAGATTTTAGGGTTGTCTGAACCGTGACGTTCGTCTGAATCAGCTGGGGGGTTCATAAGTCAGGACTCTCAAACAATGCAGCATCTTAACGCCACCACTTAGACTTATTTATTTCTTTTACAAACCCGCAGAGTAATATTTCTAGTGCACTCATTAGTCAAAGCAGGGGGATTAGCATCCAAAAAAATCCTGTTAATCTGTGAATTGATGAGGCCACCTGGCAAGGTCAGATGCAGCTCCTCCAGGATAAAAAAAAAAAGTGGTCCCCTTTATTGTGCATGATGGATGGTCCCATTGTCTGCAGATCTAAGCAGCACATTCATATGCAAGATAATGGGTGTTTCCTGTTGCACGATGCCCACCTGGGTCATCAGTTCAAGGTGTATGATGAAAATCTCATACAGGAATAAAAATACAGGCTTCACTGTTCTGTTGATGCTGTGATGTAAACATTTAAATGCATCCCTCTAATTCAGCATAAATGTAAATCTTCTTTTTTTTTATTCCAGCCAGCCAGCAGCTTGCAGAGGAGATAAATGAGCAAAGGCCTCCCTGCAGCAGATCATTACCTCTGGAAAAAAAACGCCAGGGAGGTCCCTCCTTATCTTTTTGGAAAGAAGCCACTGGAGAAGCATTATGCTTATTAAACAGCTGTGCATCCTTACTGTTGCTGGTGATGCACAGGTGGCTTTCAGTATTTGTTCATAAATATTAATGCATAATCAATACAGACATTTAAACCTGTCTAAATGAATAATGCATTGGCTGGTTTTAGTTGCAAAGTACATAACCATTTAAAGGAGGATGTCGCTTTTCAGGTAGTCCAGGTAGTCTGTGATGATGCTGCTGTTAGGAAGAGGCAGCAGGGGTTGTATCTGTGATCATCAGAGGCTGAAGGGGACAACTTGACCTTGACTAAACAAACGGCAGAGGGCGTGCGAGTCGGGACAGAAAAACAACAGGTCCACGATTTGCTTCACTTCATGCATTATTGAAGACGTACGGAGGTCATCAAGTTCTGACAGAAGAAATTAAAAAGTTTAGAGTGTAGCAGTAGGTGTGCCTTTGTGAGTTTATGGAGACACACATGATTGCACGGAGATTGGATATCAGATCCGTCCCTGTGTCCTCTGTTCAGCTGCTGCCTGTCACACTCGATCACTATATTTTTAACTCGGATGTCTGACTGATTACCTTCAAGTTCATGCAAATGATGAAAGCGGCTATTTATATGTGAGAATAAGCCATAAATGCAATGAGATCAGTCCAAAAAATTGTAGAAATACTTGTTCTACATCCAGTATCTCTTTATTACAACTGTGCTATAGTGGAAAGGTTTGACTAAATTGACTAATATCACTCTAATGTGCGTTCATGCAGGAGAGGAGCGCAGCAGAGAGAATGTGGTGGGAACCGCAGACGCACAGGCGGCCGCTGCGGCTGGAACGGAGGGCGGCTCCAGCCGGCGGAGGCCCCACTGCTGCATCAGAGTGACGGCTGTACAGGTGCGGAAAGCCCTGTGGGGGATTGCCATGGTGGTGTGCGTGTGCTCGTCCTGGGCAGGCTCCACCCAGCTGGCCAAGCTGACATTCAGAAAGTTTGACGCTCCGTTCACCCTCACATGGTTCGCCACCACCTGGAACGGCCTCTTCTTCCCGCTCTACTACATCGGCCACATGTGCAAGAGTCCCGAGAGGCAGACGCCCAAGCAGAGATTCAGGTTGGAAGATTCACACTGCAGCACAACAAGTGAGAGCGCACAGGTTTAATGGTCAGTAGATCAAAGTCATCTTCATGAAGTGCAGAAGGTTGAGACCATTAATCCTTCTCCCGAACATTCAATCGAATGTGAGGCAGAAGCACAAAACAAGGGATTTTTTTCACTGACATGCTTACAAGAGATGAATTAATATAATAACCACAAAGAATAGTAACTTTGAAACTGTACAAATTCTAATAAATGTCTTATAAATGTTTCATAAAGGCTTTAAAAAATGCTTATTAATGTCTTTATAAGCAGCATATTGAAGACTTATTGGTAAGGTACAGAATGTCTTATAAATCTTCTATATGCACATTACTAATGCTTGATAATACCTTATAACGAGGCTATTAAGGAATCTTGCTATAATGCTGTAGCACAATAAATCACAACAAACCTATTGGTCAAAACATTTATCTGTAAAACAAAATGTGGCATAAATAAACGATCTTAAGTCACCATGTTCATTTAAATCTTTTAAATGATTCTACTCAAATTCTCAAATTGTTGTTTTTTTTTTCTTCTGCCCTTTTTTTCCTGCTGGTCTACAATAAAACTAAACAGGAGTCCCAATTAAAAAGAAAACATAGATTCATCAATACAATGTGCTGAAGATGATTAAAGCTGTATGGATGTTGCAGTAAATATAAAGTGCTTTAACAGTTACAACTCTGTCTATGTGTGAGGATGCAGTCAAGCTTGTAATCCAATTACAAGCCAATTTTCTTCCAGTTGTCAGAATGTGGTCCAAAGGACAAGCTTATCTCTTATCATGGCTACCCGCTGCACTATTTGCCTACAAAAGGCAGAGGAGAAAAGGCTGGTGGGCGCTGCGTGCAGCTGAGCCGCGGGTATCAGCTCTGCGTTTCCGTTCCAGCATCGTGATGTAAATCCTCTCCTCTTCTTTAAGGGCTCACGCATGGATGTGTGGCTTCCCGCACTTTCTGATTATCAAACTCTGAGTTTGCTGTGCGTTCGGCACGCTCAACCCCCTAGTGAATTTTAGACCACTTTCCGAGATGACATTTACAACAACGGTTCTGTGTTCCTGCATGAAATATCCAGCCTCCAGGAAAACTGCTTTTACTGCTTGAGAGGAGATATGTTGTCGCTTTGGATTTCTTTTTGTGAAATTTGTATTACAAGCTTTTGGAGTGATTAATCTGGGCATTAGCAGTATGTTCAATCAATCAATCAATTAATGTATTATTTATTATAAAAGCAGAGGCAACCAAAGTGCTGAACACAAAATCAAATATAAATGAAATCACTAAACAATATAATGCAATAAAGAAACAATAACAATACAATCAACGATAAAAAAAAACAATTAACAAGCTGTCCCACTAGATCTGGTCGCTGGAGTTAAAAGCCAGAGTAAAAAGGTTTTTAAAAGTGACTTAAAATCACTGATGGTTCTAGCAGACCTCACAGAAAAGAGGAATTCAAGAATTCCAGTGTTTGGTTCAGTCTCCCCAAGTCACAAGCCGAGTCCTGGGAACCGATTAAAGCATCTGATCTTCACATCCATCATCAGAAAAATACCAAAAAAAGACGCTGAAAACACCTCAAAATTTTCATCAGTTTAACCACAATAGACTGTGAGTTTGTGTTCACACAGCATGAGATGGTTTCTGCAGCTATTTGGTAAATGTCAGATGGGAGATCTGATGGATGCTGCAGAAAATTAAAATCTGTTAGTGGCCAGAATGTAAAGCCTGCACATCCAAAGTCAGAAACAAAAGGAAGTGCTGTTGAGCCTAAACGTGCTTGTCTACTGACTGAATGAGGTGGTTATGGAAGAAGGGTAAGAAATGTGCTTTTAGTGCACAGTCAGCTACCCGGCATTGAAACCGCTCCACACCTGGACACTCTGACTAATGTAACACCTGCCGGTCTTCAGTTCATCTGGCTTTATCGCTTTTGCAGGACCAAGTTTCCCGGAGAAAGCAGTTTGGATTTTGAGAATACAGCTAAATCTCCAAAATAAAAATCTGAATTACAGAAAAATGCATTTTCAGAGTAAAATCCATTATTCTTGAACAGAGGAACATAAATCATATTGAGGAGAAAAGACTGCAACAGCTTGATTGAGACCACCACGAAGTACTGTGGAACAATGGTTTAACAGCGTCCTTCCTCTCTCTGACACAGGCCAGTGACTTTTAGGCTGTCAGCTTTTATTCAAGGACCTTCTCTTCCAGCTTCTTTTGTGCCGTTAAAATCTCACTTCCTTTGCAGGATGAAGCCCAGACTTGAGTCAGAGTTCAGCAACTCTTTAAAAGTGACTACTTGACCAGGAAGACAGTTTTGTTTTCAATTAACTCGCAGAAAATTGTTTCTTTTGGTGAAATCTTGAAACTCTGTAAAATAGAAGACCTGCACAGAAGCTGAGATGGAAAGAATGTGAAGAAAGATAAGATAACTCTATATTTGTGGAGAAATATCCATATTGCAGCATTACAGACGAAAAAAATCAACTTGTTTAAGAAAAACACCAAATATTTACACAATCATCCAGGGAGCTGGTTTTAGGCCATTGCACCAGAAAACTTGTGATTCTTGTTGCAAAACCTATTTTTATTGATTTTGCACAGCTCAGAATTATCTTCAAGCCTTAGTCACTTTTAAGTAAACATAGCAATACATGTCTTATTTAAATTTATATGAAAGCATCACAGGGACGAATTAGATAAAGCAGCTGAGAAAAGGCTTGTTTTATTCACCAGATTATTGAGTTCAGTGACTTTTAGTTTAGCTTTTTATCAAACAAACTCAAAGGAATTCAGCCTATTGTTGGAAAAGGGAATTATTGCACTGAATTACAATTTATTCATGTTTTCATTCACAAATATTAGTTAATGTTATGTCCCCCCCCTTTCCCCTCATCAACAGAGAGTGCTGTAGGTTCTTCGGGGACGATGGGCTGACACCCAAGGTGTTTTTCACCAAGGTAGCCCCCTTCGGCCTGCTGTGGATCCTCACCAACTACCTGTACCTGCAGGCGCTCAGGAAGATCAACACAACAGACGTGTCGGCGCTATTCTGTTGTAACAAGGCCTTTGTATTCCTGCTGTCTTGGATTGTTCTCAGAGATCGCTTTATGGGGGTCAGGGTGAGTCTCTGCACAGCTTGTGCTTCTGTTGGACTTCAGCCATACATGTCAGAAATATTTATTTTAAGTTATCAACTGATCTCTGAAAGCATAATTTCATTTTTTAAGGAACTTTTCACCAGAAAACTATATTTTCAAATTGGTTTTAGCACACATTTACTATAAAATTGCTTGCAGAACTGTTTTTTTTCTGAAGGAATTTTTACCAAATATCTGCAAATTAAGAATAAGCAGCCAGGATTGGATTTGATGTTTTTTAAACAAACTTCCTGTCCAAACTCAAGAGTAAATTAATCACATTGTGCTGAGAGAAGTTCAGACACTTCTTACGTTTTGGCTCAGTCTCACTGTAAAACCTTCCAGTGGTGCACTCCATCATTTCTAGAACACAGAAAGAGGTACAAGTAAAAGTTTAGCACCTCCATCGTGATGTCACATTTATTCTGCACCCATAGACCCTAAAGAAAAACAAATCATTTGTGATGCTCTGATGAGATTTATGTTTGCATGCATGCGTTAAACACTCAGCAGTGGGGAGTGGGTTATCCGCTTGACAGCGCAATCACTAATGGTTGATGGATTCATGCGTGGCGTGTGTCTTGCACGCTGAGTCTGGACAAGGAGAAAGGAGATGAAGAGCCGGTGAAAAGCTGTGTTCAGTGAGAAGGACCCCATGTCTCCGTTAAGCCAACCGTACCTCCACCCCCCCCAGTATTTGTGATGAAAAAGCCTCAGTAAGCGACAGTCCTGTACTCCCTCTCTCTGATGGTTGGTGGAGGGATTGCAGTGTCTGAAAATCTGCAGCAATGCAGGGGATCCTGGATGTGTGGGTCACGAAGGAGGAGTGGCTGTGAAACAAGCATTACTGCCTTTAAGTGGATATTTTCACAAGTCATTGACTCAGTCAGTTGATGAAAAGGTACCACAAAAATCAATTTCGTTAAAGGATTTGAATATTTGTGGTATTGACGCAAAGTAGGATCACTGTGTTCCTTTTAACGATTGGATTCATATCATAATTAGTGGTTGCTGATAGTTGATATTAGTTCATTTTGAACGATCCGATTCACTGACCTTAAATCAATCCCGGACATCTTCAGCCCAGAATTCTACCAGAAATAAATACCTGGGTACTGAACAGTGCAGGTAGTGTTTTCTAGATTCATTGTGTTTCTTGCAAAATAATCAAGTGTAAATTAAATATGTGTACAAACAAAAAAGTAAACAAGAGTTAATGGCAAATCCTTTCACATTTTCGTTTCCTGAAATTCACTGTTCAAAGCTTCCACATCAAAATAACACACATTGAACATTTACCACTCTGTTTGGTCAAACATTGGGCTGGAATGATAATTTTCTGCTGTCATAACGTGTGTGTTGTCCGCAGTGATGGTCGTTTTTACAGTGAAGTAAAATAAACCTACATTGCTTCAATCCAAATGGTATTTTTCAGTAATATCAATTCTAATGATTTTATAGCTTTAGGTCGATTTGATTAACAACTTGCCTCAGAAAGATCGATCTGTTTGGATCTTAGAAATATAAATCGGTCGATCTGTTAAGTCTATAAACCGTTATGCCCCTAAGGACGACTGTTGTGGTGGTTTATGTCATTACTCAAAGACATTCCTCTTTTAACCTCTGACTCTAATCTGAGCAGACCCGCTACCAATAATGCTGCAAGCAGAATGAAAGGTGCTGCAGAGATTGGCAGGATGCCTGCAGTGCAGAAAAAAACAAAAACAAAATTGCAGTGTGGCTTTGGTCAACCAAGGAAAACCACAAAGCTCGTTTATCTTTTACTCACCTCTTGATCCACTCAGCCAGTCTAGAGCATGTGCCCATTAAGCGCCCATGCGTGTTACGGACGCACATGAAAGCTTTGCTTTCCTGCAGGCTGGCTGTGATCAGGAGGAAACGCATGATCTCGTGTCATCTTGAAACTGGGATAAACGCAGAGGCAGGGAGTGGGAGTGATGGGGGGTGGGTATCCTCTGGATGGGAGAGCAGGAAACCAACAAACCCTGAGCATGTTCCTGCAAAGCATGTGTGTTTGCATGTGAGAAAACATAAAAGCATTACAGCGCACATTTGTTATCGACTCGCACCCCTGGGAGGTTTGGGATGCCTGCGCTTGCAGAGGACACCGCATGTGCCTGCTGTGTCGCCACGCAGCATAAAGGCTCCTAATAAGCAAAGTGGGGGCAGAGTGCCGCCCATCCATCACTGGGTGTTGTGTCTCCCCAGATAGTGGCTGCGATCTTGGCCATCGCCGGCATTGTCATGATGACCTACGCTGATGGATTCCACAGCCACTCCGTCATCGGCATCACTCTGGTCGTGGCCTCTGCCTCCATGTCTGCACTCTATAAGGTCTTTGTTTACTTCTATAAGGAACCATAGGAACACGTATAGGATAAATAAAAATAACTTGACATGCATGCATGTATTAATAGTTATTTCTTATGTAAGAAATCCTGAGCTGCCCCCCTTCTGGTTACATAACTAAGTGGCAGAAGACAGGAGGGGATCATGA
This sequence comes from Oryzias curvinotus, assembly GCA_023969325.1. Classification (NCBI taxonomy): domain Eukaryota; kingdom Metazoa; phylum Chordata; class Actinopteri; order Beloniformes; family Adrianichthyidae; genus Oryzias; species Oryzias curvinotus. Next base: position 5,713,889 of record CM043720.1, read on the forward strand.
GTCGAAAGACTGTCAGAGATGTGTGTGGATGTATCACAGGCTTCAGGTGGTAATCTCTTGTACAAATGGGAAATAAAGCCAAATTTAATAAGAGCTTTGCTGCCTAATGCGATAAAACAATGGCCTCCCTGCATGGGAGGGAAACTCTATTAGCACTCCTGTTAGCAGCCTATCAGGGAACATTTCACACATAACCCCCCTGTGTCTGTCTTCATCCCAGGTGCTCTTCAAGATGGTCCTGGGCAGTGCCAAATTTGGTGAGGCGGCGCTCTTTCTGAGCATTGTCGGAAGCGCCAACTTTGTTTTCCTCAGCTTTGTGCCGGTCATCCTGTATTTTACACATGTGGAGTACATTAGCTCACCTGCAGACATCCCCTGGGCCTACCTGTGTGGGGTTGCTGGCCTACTTTTTGGTAAACAATAGTGGTTTTGTTTGAAAAGCACTTTAATGACATTAATGACCATTGCTGTTCTAATTCTTCTTTTTTTTCCACAGCTTTCAATATCCTCCTGAACTTTGGAATTGCCATAACCTACCCAACATTAATTTCCCTTGGTATCGTCCTCAGCGTCCCTGTAAATGCCAGTAAGTCTATTGCACTACAATATGTCCGTTTTTGAAACAGCTGCCTCTTTGGGCTTTTTACGACATGTTGTTGGTGGCCAAAACTGATCCAGATTTGTCACATTTTAGCTACTTCCATCAATAAGACATTTCAAAATGATTTTTTTTTAGTCTAAAAGAGCTCAAACATAGAAATTTGAAGATTTCTATAGATTTGTGCTTCATAATTTACATAAAGCTTTTTCTACCTGAAGTTTTCTTAATTGTAAGCCATGAAACACATGGGCTCCTCCAGGTGGTGGAATTAGGAACTTAAAATCAGAAATTTTTTCTTTTTCGACAAAGGTCAACCAGTCAAAATGCAAAATATTTCATGTATTTCTTTTATAAAGTTTGGGCCTCACTTGGACAAATGTCTTGCTTTTTCAGTGGTGGACTTCTACACTTGTGACATAAATTTTAACATGGTGCGCCTCATTGCGGTGTTCATCATCTGCCTGGGTTTCCTCATGCTGCTTTTACCGGAGGACTGGGATCAGTGCATCATCCAGCTCATCACAAAGCTGCGCAAACGCGAAGAGCCAGCAGAAGGCAACGGTGAGGCGTGCGCTGGCACTGGCCTCAACTGGAGAAGCAGAGCCAGGACGTCCATGACCACGTTTGCACATTGACTCTTTGACATGTGACCATGCAAACACAGACATTAGGAGGCTTTTGGTTCTGTTAAAGTCCCTGAATATTCTTAAAACTTGAATTGATTGGTGCACTGACATTTATCAATTGTGATCATTCTTCCCCTCAAAGCAATCAGGTATACTGATTAAGTATTGTATTAATTTTTCAATTCTATTTTTTTATTAATTTCTACATATGTTTGAGAAATTGAGGGAAACAGGATGCTTTAACAAACACAAACACATTTACGAACCGATCAGATCCAAAGACAAAGGCCTAAGTAGGCGCACAGAGGCACATTATGAAGGAACAAAGAAAATCTGCCTTTTGGTTAATGTGTGAACCATATGGACTGTTTTGGTAGGATACTCTGAGGATCAATTTAAAGACCCACACCGATCATCTTTTGATCTATTTTTAAAAGCGCTCCCAGTGTTTTTTTAATTATGATCATTCCGTTTTGTGTTATTAGTTTCTGCAAAGCGGCAATTTGAAGTTTTTCTCCGAGTTGTGGGCGGTACTGTTGGCAACCGTCCCTCCCAGTTGCTGAGAGCTCTCTGTTTATATGCTATGCTGCTAGCTTACAGCCCCTCACACAGCCAACAGTTACAGATGCAACAACATTTGGGAGCACAATTGGAGCCATCCAGCCAGTTTTGAGCCAGATGCCAGCTGGGGCAGGGAAAATGAAGTTGCGCATGGATGCATCAGAATTTACCAGAACAGGGAGCTTCGAAACCGCCTAGTGTATTTTCTAAATACAATCTATTTCAAATTGCATTTTTTAGTCTGCTCCTGATTGACAATGAATTGGAAAAAACAAAAAAAACCTCAAACATGTAATTTTGAGCTTACGTAATTTTCCAAACACCGTTTTCATCGGAGTGGGTCTTTAAGTCTGGGAGAATATGGTTTTCACACTGGCCTCCTGTGCTTTAGCACATTTTGCTTTGAAGGACATTATAGCCAGTGGATAAAAACACATTTGATCTCAATGCATGAGATGGCTCAAATTTGTCCATTTTAGACTCCTAGTTCATTTGTCAAATATCAGGATCTTTGACCATAGAGGCAAACAGGCTACATCAAAACTTAAAAATTCCCCTTTAAGGATCTTCAACATCACCGATGACTATCACTGGGCCTCGCTTTGGATTCTGAACACACCTGCTTTTGCACTCAAAAACCCACATCTGTCGCACTTCAGTTGCATTGTTTCTTTTTCAAACGTGTCTCACTGTGGTTCGAGCAGAGGCGTCTTAACAGACTCACTGTGTTTGCTTTTCATCGATCTAATTTCTGAGGCAAGTTGACAAACTTGAAAAGCAGAGGGTGACTGAAGAAGCCTCAGAGAGCGACCGGCATAAACTCTGCCTTTCTGTGAATGTATGAACATCACTCGACCACACTTGCTTGCTAAGTGCTGCGCGTTTTCAAACAGTGCCACCACAGACTTCTGCAGAGAGACTCCTTAATACTATCCTTCTTTTCTGAGGAAGAGGCATCATTGCATTGCTGAGAAAGTTTTTATATTTTTTTTTAATTGCTGACTAACCTCAAGAGGAGCAACATTAAACGAAGGAGCATGCACATACTGTACGAGCAGATAAAGCCGATCAGTCCACTTCACTGCCTTTTTTGTTTTGTTTTGCAATAGAGTACATAAGCACTGTTTTTCATTGTCATTCTTGATGACAATAAATAATAATATTGTATTCCTCTGGAATTATTGCAAGACATAAATGTAAACCTTTGTAAGGAATGATTTTTACACTAAAATGCAGCATATATGATTATCATATTTGAGGAGGAAATGGTTAAACGTGTGAATAAATGATGGGTTATAAAACGCTGGGTATTTTTAAGTGTAATCACCTGTAATATAAATATAAAAAAAATCTTTTGAAAATGTTTTCTTGTCAATCTCTTCATTCAATGTTCGGTCTCTCGAATGATAAAAATGAATGACTAATTTAATTGTCTTAGAAAAACTAATATCACTGGTCTGTTTTTTTAATGCATAAACATTTCAACTCTAAGCTCCTCCCACCCTTATTGCCCCCTTTTGACCAAAGTTGGTCGAATTCCCCTTGGCCCGTAATCAGAGCTGCATGTCACAAATTCAGAAAAAAAACCCTTTCTGTTGGTTTCATCTCCATAGCAACCATTTAGTTCTTGGGTCACTTGGGGGGGAGAAACAGATCTATGTCATTTTTAGAAGAATCTGCAAAAGCAAATATTTGGATTTCTATGGCAACAGAGGTTTTTTTGTTCACTGTGCCGGCTTTCCTGATGTGTTCACATTGTATGTTGTATCGTTTTGTTCAGCTTGAGCCAAGGTTTCATATTTTATTCGTATTATATTTTCACAATATTAAGGTAAAAAAATATGCAAGCAACAGGGAAATGACACTTTAGCAAACTGTCGTTTGAACGCTACAAACTTTAAAACCAACATTTTTTTCCCCAAGTAGAGAAAAAGGGGAAAGATTGAAATTCCTTGGAGCAGTTTAAATTTGCAGAATGTATTAAAGGTGATTTTTATATTCTTTTTTGAAAATCCAGGATGGCCGACTCTTCCTGAGGTCAAAGGTCAGCGAAACTTTAGTTGTGGTTATAGATTTAACCTGAAATTTTTTGAAGACTGCTCTAACAAAGGTTTCCTTTCGCATACTATGTGAAAATGTCAACATTTCACATTTTGCAGAAAAAATGATCACCAAGCCGTAGGTCCTGAGGCCATCCCATAATGATTTCAAAACCTCCTTTGGATAGTCAACTTGTGTGTTTTTGTTTCATTAGCGGATTCTGAACCTTTTGTTTTTTTGAGATTTTGACCCCCATACATTTTTTGATGGTTTCGGCCGTTGTGATGCCAATTTAAAAAAAACTTTTTTAGCACTGTTGGCGGGGTGAAATTTACAATCAAACACACAGTAGGAAGAATCTGGTCTTTGCAGTCCTGGACTGCTGCATGCCATTAAAAACAAGCATGGGATGGGGATTTTGGATCATGGCGGTGATTTCTTCTACCAAACCGGAAAAAAGTCGCCTTGGTGATCTTTCACGAAGACCAAATATGGAAATTCGTTGGAACGTTTTGATCAATTCCAGTCCAAGTCTCCTTTAACAAACATCATGCTCTACTTTCACTGTAATCTGGCCGAAGACAAAAGTGGCCTGACGCTCCTCTGTCAAAGCAGAAGAGGGTAATTTGCTGCCCTCTCGTGGCTGAATCGAGACCTGCAGATTGTCTCTCTTGGCCCCTCCGGCATGTTGAACCACTGAGGTGCTTTCACATCGCTTCACATGGCAAAGATGTTTTCCAGAGGAACTTGTGAAGCTGCTGCTAACTGTGAAAATAGAAGAATTTCTGAAGGGGTCAAAGGTCAAACTCTCTATGCTGGAGTGTGGGCTGAGATGCGCTGAGGTCTGAGTGTAGGAGTCACTACCTCTGACATCCTCTGCTCTTACTGCCTCATCGCTGCCCAACACACTCTCTAGCTGTGCTCTCAGCCTCAGGCAGAGCCCTCGAAGGCCGCTCTGGAAGCGCTTGCTGAGCAGAGCGTAGAGGAGAGGATTGATGTCAGAGTTCAGCAACACCAGCCAGTAGGAGAAGGTGATGGCAGAGTGTGGGACGAGGGTCGATTGACCTGATGTTGCAGCTTCTGCAGCTTGGACCAGGGCCACACTTATATATGGTGTCCAGCAAAGGAGGAAAGCTGAGATGACCAGGAGGAGGTGCACCACTCCGTGGTGGTGGTGCTGGGAGGATTTCAGTGAAGTTGGATGCAGGAGAAAGGAGAACAAACGTCTGGATGGAGAGCTGCTCTGTTGCATGGTCGCCTCAGAGCAATCAGGGATAGTATTCCTCTGCTCTGCTCTCTCGTGAGATGCAAGCTCTTCATTGACGTGACCGAAAACTCTCCAGGGGCTGTGGAGACTCCTGACATGGTGAGATGAATCAGAGGAGGGGTCCTTCCTACGCTGGACGGAGTCCTCCAGGGTGTGAATCTTCCTGACATGGTATCTGGCCACCTTTACAATGTTCACATAGCAAAAAACGATCACTGATGCAGGGATGAAGTATGAAAAGGCAGCGATGAAGGCAGTGTAGCTTGGACTTTTGGACCAGTCTACCGCGCAGATATACATCGGAAGAACAAAGCTCACTGAGCTCCAGCCCAGCAACGGGGGGCTGCAGGTGGCCAGGGCCTGCAGCCAGATCCACGTCACCACAGCGCAGGTCCTCCAAGGGGTGCAGCGGGAGCTGTAATGCAGGCAGTCCATGATGGAGTAAAAACGGTCCAGGGCGATGGCGGCAAGTGTCAGAGCAGAAGCTGTGCAGAACACAGAGGAGGTGTATCCGACGTACACACACAGAGCCTGGCAGACAGGAGAGACACACTTAAAGCAAGCAGACTGAAGGTCAAATATACGAGACAATGAGGACACGGGTGACTAACAGCACAATGAACCCATCCAGGGTTCAGGACGGACAGAGCAACAAAAGGCATGACTCCTAGTCCCACCAAGAGGTCACTGATAGCCAGGTTTGTGATCAGCACTGACGTCATCGAGTGCAGGGACTTGGTTGCAGCCACAATAATGATGACAAGGACATTCCCTACACAAACACACAGGCAGAGGTTGGATACCACGGACTCTCTGATACAACCTCGTGTAGTCTTTCAAAAATGTACTTTCATGGATGGACCTGTGCAAGTTCACTGAGGGGTGTGCACCTTTGACGAGTCGGCTGTGGCTCACCTGACACTGCACCCAAACACATGAGCACCACGGTTATCTCCAGCAGCAGCTGGGCGTGCTCAGACGGCCTGGCCTCTCCCACGCTGGAGTTGGATGTTCCTGTTTGTAGAGGAGTCCTGGGCTGCAAGGTGGATGCAGACGATTCGTCCATTCTGACCTGAATCCCGTCTCCCCTTCACATGATGAATCCTGAATTCAAAATGTTTAGAATTGATCCGCCGTTGGTTTCCTTTTTCTCTGCTCTCATTCTGATCTGACAGCCTCCAGGTGAAGCAGCTGCTTAATAGCTGAAGGGGAGGAGGACTCAAACCGCTGGTTAACCCTTTCATTACTCCCTTCAGGTTAGTTTATAAAGAAGCAAAATCAATTTTATAAACACTTTTATTGGGATATTTTTAATTGCAACGTAAAACTCAAATGGCAAAAAATGTAGAAAAGACACCAAGATGGAAAAATGTGATGTGATCTTTATGCACAAATTTCATTAAGGCACAAGAGCTGATGCCTGCGGACTCAAAGCCTTGGCTCCGTGCAGAAATGTCAAAGTGGAAGATCTTCACAAAAGTCACCATGTGCTCTTCTGTCAAACAAACTCGTGTTTGTTTGCAACTTCCATAGAGTTTGAGGTCAGACGCTGCCGGGTGTATTCCCAAATCAACAGGGCAGCGCTCACGTGCACGTTCAACGACCGGATCACTCCCTGTTGAGGGATCTCCACACACACGTCCAGCATCTGGAGTAAATTAGCAGGGATACCTTCCCGCTCGTTCCTGCAAAGATAAAGAGAAAAGCTAATTATTGCTCGGTGGAAAAAGAAAATACAAACAAATACCTTTTCTCTCCTGCTGTTTACCTCATTAAAGGTCCGTAAATTCTATAAATACTTAATGAAACTTGAACGATGCATCAAATCTTGACACTATGAATAATTACATTTCTATCTAAATATGTAGATTTTAATGGATTTTCCAGCGTAAATACAGTTTTCTGCTTAGCTACTGTTTAAATCCAGCAGACAGAAACCATAGTCAGCTGTGGAAAAAGCATGCAAATGAAAAAAAAAAAAAACTCAAATGAGCAGCAGCTCTGCAGCCAGGTGACATTAGGAAGCGGTTTGACACCTTCTGCTCATCTTCTGGATAATATGGTGACACCATGACAGATTACAGCTGAGTCATGCTGTGCTGAGAGCCCCGCTGAAAAGAGCAAAGCAGGGCTTTAATACGAAGGTGAACTGCACCAAGAGGGTGAAATGTTTACTGAGAAGACAGTGTTTTAGTGCAGCTGCGTCTCCGACGCGGGTTGCTGTCCTCAGGGAGAGCCAATTATAGCCCAGCATGCCCTGACAGGTACACAGCAGGCCTACAGAGGTGAGATGACAGGAAATAGTCTCGTCAGCTCACATTTTTATCTCTGTGAGAGCCTAGAAGGCATCAAAGACAGAAGCTGGTGCACAGTTGACTGTTTTTGATGGAAAAAAACAGCTTTTTCTGGTGTGGGAGTGGACTTCTTTTGATGCTTTTGTACCCCAGGAGGAGCAGTGTCTTTTCAGGGAAGCGGTAGTCCTGCAGGCTTTGACTGTTGGCCGTCTGCTCCACTCCAACAATACAGTAACCTTCACTCCTCTTCATCTGCAAGAATTCTGTGAGCTCCATGGGCTTCACCTGAACAACAGAGATGTTCAAAATTAGGAGTGTAGGGAATAAAAAATGGATTCAGCGATGTATTGCGACATTTCATTTGGCGATAATTGTATCGATTTAAATCCTGGCAGGGCGATATTGTTTATTATTTATTTATGAGCGCCCTTCAGCGTTTGACTCTCGTTTTTCACTTAAACCTCTGGCCACTAGCTGGCAGCACCACACACTGAGCCTCTTTGAGCAGCTCTGCAAAACACACCAAAGCAACAAGATTTCAGTAAAGCAGCTGTTAATGCACGGATCATCGGGCAAAATGCTTTCTGCAATGCGGCAGTTCAGCAACCTGATGCATCAGAGCGATGTGTACAACGCTCTGAAAAAAGGCCGTCGTGGCGATGAGCGGTGAAATCCGGGTTTACTTCCGTATGTGAGAAAATGGAGCTGCATGTAAATAAAGCATCTTGTTTTTTTTCCCCCCTTTACTTTTGAAGCACCATTCAGGCTCCTGCCGTTTAAAAATTCTTGAGAAGCTACATTAAGTATTGTTGAAAATAAACACTTTATTTCCTTAATCGTGCTTTCCTATGGGTTAAGGCACATTCATTCCATTTTTTTTTCTTATGCTGAAAAATATTTTGTTGTGGGAAACAGACAATGTTAACTTTAAGAACAAAATATATTTTAAGTTACTAAAATAAAAGCACTATGAATTTGCTTTGGTAAAAGCAACCTATAGATGAGATACATTTGCAGGGTTTAACATTGAAATAATTAAATAACCTTTTAAAACTTCATTACAATGACAGACTTATTTATGTAAAGTTTTCTTTCTGAGTCATACTCTTAAAAAAAATTAAATTAAAATAAAGATCCGGTAAAATATTACGCTACATCTCGTTCCTTGGGACATGTATAGGGATACGTATCGCATCGCCAGTGTCCTGCTAATACACACCCCTATTCAAAATACAAGAAAATCACACCTAAGGATGATCAATACACTGCAATTCTTACCCCATTGGAAGATTTTCTTTAAATAAGCGGAAAAAAAAATAATCGCCCAATACGGTAAGGTCTGACCACGAAGAAGAAAAAAAATGAGATAGTACAGCATGTGTTCTCCAGTTACGATTTTTTTCTATTGCGAAACTTATAAATATAAACTTAAAAATATTTTTTATGCAAGACAGGAAATAAGACAATTTTTGCAAAAAACCAAGCGTCATTTTACTTTCTTAAGATTCTGTTTTTGCAGTGTACAGACCATTTCTTTCACTGCCACAAAAGAAGATCAAGAAAATGAGGAGTCAGAAATGCTATCTAAACTCTAATTTCTAATCTTGATGTAGAGGTTTAGTTTTGATTGACTTGCTTTTTGTCCTGTTTTAAAAGGTGGACTGTAAAGGAAACCTCAGCAGATCTCAGTGTCTGTTCCTGTTATACTGTTCTCCAATAGTAGGAAATATTAGGTCGACGTTTTCCTGCTACGCTACCACCAACGGCTATTTTTGGTCCTGCTGTATTGAGAGGAAATTTTATCGACCTTAGCCTACTCTTCTGAAGTCTGCCCCGTGTGTCACCTCTAACAAAGGAAGCCACAGCTCAGAGGAGACGCTCAGCGACTGGAAGTGTTTGTCCGTGACGTGGCGGAGGCTGTCAATGACTAGAGCACTGGCACCGAAGATCTCACAAGTCCTGCAGAGACCTGCAACAAACATCAACAAACAAACCAAAGAAAAAAGATGGTTGGGAATTGATGATTAAGGCAGGGATTTCAATTTTTCTTAAAGGCGGTGCAGCACCTCCCAAGTTGGTAGGCTTGTCGATGAGTGACGCCACGACCAGCAGGGCCCCCGGCTGTTTGCCCAGTCGGGCAGCCCTTTGGGGCGGAATTAGCTGAAGTTCGGGCTCCTGCTCCTGAATTCCCAGCCTCGACGGGGTGATCTTCTTCTGCACCTCAACCCAGCGCTCCTCCTTACCCTGTTCACCTGGGAGACAAAACACCTTGTCGATATAGTAACGGTGGGATTTTCCGGCAGTCTGGATGCCTGCTGGAGAGCTGACTGACTGCTGTCCTGCTGAATCCAGTCTCCAGGCTGGACCTGCTCCAAGTCGCGAGCAGCATTCCTCAAAGGAAACACTGAGCTCTCTGCAAACCCTGCAAACTTCTCAAACTTCCACGGTGGAATCCACTCATCGTCCGTCAGCTCTGACAGACTAGGGAAGGTGTAGAAAATAGTCTAGACAGATCAGAAGAAATTCAACTGATTAATTATCTTTTTGTGGGTTGAATTTGCTCAACAGAAAAGCTCACCTCAATGCTGAAATCCCTGATAGGATGAAAGCAACTGAAAAAGAAGTGCTCCTGAATCCTTATCCAGTTCTTGCTAGCATTTCTTAAAAAAAAAAGGGTTGTGCGTGTTAAAAGTGATGAGTTTACAGCAAAAGGAAGTTCACCCGACATTGCTTGTACCCGGTGCTCTGCATGGCCTCGGCCTGGGTCAGACAAACGCCGACCACAGAGGACAACGATCTCAAAGCTTCGGCCTCCTCCGCCATGTTTTCTGCCAGATGCCACACCCTCTTCAATGCCAACAAGGCGTAGAGGCGGACGCTGAAGTTGTGACTCAGGCACGACTGCAGGGTAACATCCAGCGCCTTACGGAGCTGCACATCCTTCAATAGAAAGGTTATGGAAAAGGATTAAAAACTGAAGGTTGAAAGCAAATTATAAAAAAAATGAAAAACGCAATTCTTTACCTTGTCCTTAAGATGTGGAATGATGACATTAAAATGTACCAGAACTGACAAGAAGGTGCAGATGCTGGTCTTGGTGTGCTCATGAGCCTAAATTGAGAACATAAACAGTTCGACCCGATCGGGTGAGATTTTTGGGTCAACAGGGAGCTTCTACATTTGAAGCGGACCTCACCTTCCTGAAGCAAATCCACAAGCTCTCAATGTGTTGTGGGCAGCGGACGAGGATCAGAACCATCATCCACTCGATCAGGTATTTCACTGAGGCGTGATTGCTGCCGAATCCGGCTTCAAACACGCGGCTTAGCAGCGTGCCAACAAACTCCTGCACGCACAAACGCACAACATTTCACTCACAGAAGCCTCTGCCCTAAACAAACTCCTGGATGCACAAACGCACAACATTTCACTCACAGGAGCCTCTGCCCTAAACAAACACCTGCATGCACAAACACACAACAACTCACTCGTACCTCTTTGAGCTTAGGCATCAGCATCAGTAGTGTTTGCCACACTCTATTTTTCACACGGTGTTGCAGGGAGTTACTATGGTAACGCATTTTGGACTTTGATATTTCAGTGTCCTGTAAGAAAGAAAAAAGCGTGTGGAGGTCAACAGGAACAACCAGTGGATCATCATCACCATTTAAATGATCAAAAATTCATTATTAATCAAATAATTTACATATCCACACAGAAAAATGTAAATTTAATATACAATATAATAAAATAATATAAATATAAAAGTATTTTTTTTTATCTTAACAATCTAAATGTATATTTTATTTATACGGTATAAAAAGTAAAAAATAAGTTAAAGATAAAAAAAAATAAAAGAAGAATAAGGAATCGATGAAACTCATAAGCATAACACAGAAAATAATCAATTAAAACTACAAAGATCCACTAGACCAGGGGTCTGCAACCTGAAGCTCCAGAGCCACGCGTGGCTCTTTGGCCCCTCCATCATGGTTTTCTGGTTAAAGTTTTTAATTTAAAAGAGTAACTACAGTTAGTAGTAATGTAAAAAAAGTCAACTAACTCAAACTCTAATCAAGTCAATCACAAAGGACGGTACGTAACACTCCACAAGGTTCTATACTATGGTAGCTGTGACTTTCCAACAACAATCAATCCTTCCTAGTTTACCAAAGTCATACTAAAACACTTTGACAGATTTTTGAGTGCCGTGTGCAAACAAAAAATCTGTCTGAAGTCTGTAAGAACAACCAGAATTCATACTTAAGATGCGTCGGATTATGAGGCAGATTCTCTATTTTAGAACAAATTCAATGCTTTTCAGTGCATCTTATGGTTAAAAAAATACAGCAAGGGTCACTTAATAAGCTTTGATTTAATTTGAGTTTATTAGATTTATGAATTTGTACTGATGATTTATGAATTAACTATACAATTTATTTACATATTTTTACTTAATTACATTACATCCTAATACATTTGCTGCATTGATATGCGCCTATGTGGCACAGGGTGTATCTTATTTTGAAAATAAGTCCACTGAACCTCTGTCAAAAGTCATGAACTGTTTTATATATTTTGAAAAAAAGGCTACTTTTTTATGCTAAAAAACCAATAGTTACCTCTAGTAATAATAACAATGTCATGAACACAAATTAGTGTCTTACTTTTCTTTTGGTTGCGGAAAGACTTTGTGCCTCCTACTGGGTTTTGGTCAGGAAAAAAATCGACCTCAGTAGCTCTTTAAGTGCTGAAGGTTGCAGACCCCTGCACTAGACAATAGGATTCAGTGTAACTGCAAAATGTAAAATAGAGTACGGAATGTAGAAAAGAAAGATAAGTAGATGGAGATGAATATGTCTCAATTTCAGTTTGTAATTCTAAATAAAACTGACGAAAAATATAGTTTTCAGGGATTAAAATAACTAAATCTTTGTTTTGACATATTTTTAAACGACATGGAGGATCTAAATGTCTTATAGCTGTTCTAAAATGACATTTTATGGGGTTAATCTCTTTCTTGTACGACTTACCTTCTTCAGTAACTCCAAAACAAGCTCCTCTATGAGTCTTTGGTGCAGCACATTAGTGGAATCCAGGCGGCTGAGGAAAGCCAGGATGCAAATGCGGGGCAACTGATCATCTCTGTTCCCACTGCAAAACAAGAGGCTGCAGTTCAGCTGAGAAAACATCAACGATGCAACAGCGACCTCTAGTGGCAAGAATTTCGACATCCAACTGAAAAAAATTTGTGTTGAACTTACCTTGTAACTGCTACATTAGCAGCACATGATTCCCCAAGCTGCTCCACATATATGTGGACATCCTGAATGAGTCTTTGAGAGGAAAAGAAAATAAGAGGAAAAATAGAAAATAAAAAAAATTAGCTATTTGATCCCACAACTTACCGTTGATCTTTCCTCATCAAAGGTCCGTAAACACAAGCTTCAGTGACAATGTCCAAGTAGCTGAAAACACTTGTAAACCCGGCGTCAGTGTCCAGCCATGTCTGACAGCAGTGCTGAGTCAGCACGCCATACACGCCACTCTTTGTCTGAGACAGCTCCAATAATTCAGAGGCAATCTAAAAAAACAAGAGTTCAGCAGCCAAACTAATGCAACCAGACCGAGAAGGAGGAGCTGAAAGTTGTTCTTTTCCGTCAGTGTGACTCACCTGTTTCAGGGTGACCATGAGGTCTGGAGCCTGATCCTTGGGGAGGATGAGGAGGCTGTGCTGAAAAGCCATGGAAACGAAGCCTCTCAGCGCTGGCCAGAAGTCGTGAGCGTTGGTGCTCAGCCCCTGCACGAGCTCCCAACTACAAGTCACTGCCTGCACGCAGAGCGCCTCTTCACTGCATACCAACTAGAAACAAACAAGCAAAACAATCAGAAAAAAAATCCCCAAAACTTTGTGGTGTTATTTTTGAGACTCACTTGTGGCAAAACCATCTCAGTGAATGTGAGGACAGGCAGCACCAGGTCGCTGGGGAGCAGGGTGAGGGCCTCCACCCCACAGAGAAGGGCAGCTCGGTGTGCGTCAGCCGTCGACGCAGGAATCCCAAAAGTCTTAAATAGAAAGTTTAGGCAAATCCACTGGTCTCGCGTGAATCTGGCAGCAATGAGTCCCCAGTCCTGCTGCAGAATCCCTTGCGCTTCCAGATTACAGCTACGGGAAGAAACAGATTCATGGCTGATGTTAAACGTACGTTTTTGCGTCAATAATGCCGGTTTCCACCAACCCTGAAGAATCTATGAGCTGTGGTTTCACGAGGCGTTGATTGATGTGTCCCAAACAAATCTGATGTTGTGAAGAAGTCGGACTGAAGAAATAGTCATTCAGTGATTTCAAAGCGGAGATGGTTTCTGATTGATTATCAGTTGTTTCCTGTGCTGTAAGGTCACAAACAGTAGCCAGGGATGCCATAGCAACAGCCATAGTAACCTGATCCGCCACCAAATGGACCTGGTGAAGGAAAAACCATCAGTGTCAAAAAGCCAAACATCCCAGCAGATGACAAAGAGTTCATAATTCAGGGATGTACCCTCTGGGTTTGATTCTTTAGAGCAGCGAGGCCAAACTTGATGAGTTTAGGGAAAACTATTTGGCGAATTTTATTGTGGTGTTGTGATGAAGAACGGCACATGACAACCAGCTGCCTCAGAACACAAAGATACAGATCTGCTCGCTCCACGTCACAAAGCTGTTAAGGAAAAAAAAAGACTTGGTGTCAAAGCTTTTCACTTAAGAATTATTATTTGATGATATTGCAGTGATGTTTTCATTTTGTGGTGATAGTGGAATCACCTCCTGCAGCCCCCCACACAGCTGTCGCAGGATAAACTCCAGGACTGGATTAAAAAGCCTAAAAAGGATTCCCCTAATGGCAATCAGCACATCATCCTCTGGAAATGACAAAAGACGGGAGGCTCAGATTTAACAAACTTACATATTGCTATTTTATGGACCTATAATTTAAATTTTAAAAGAAAACATTCACACAAACTCTTCATAAAAGGTTGATTTTTTTTTCTTTAGACACCAAATGCCACAAATATAATTTTTTTTGATGATTTTAACATTTTCTTGTGGCTTTATTTTATTTTGATGATGGAAGACATACATTAAAAAAATTAAGCTCAAAATTGAATTTCTGAGTATCTCCTTATTCAATTCATGAGCAGATGAAAAAACACAATTTGAAAACGATTGTGAAAATATGCTACAAGGTTCTTGCTCTGAAACAGGGAGGGGAAAGGGGGCGGGATTGCTCTGCGCCCACACAACTCAGAGAAAAAGTTCTGCTGAAACTATGTCCTAGAAAACGGCAGGTTTTTTAGTTTTGGTTAAAAACGGCATAATCATAATGAAAAGACCACTGGGAACATTTTGAAAATAGATCAAAAGATGATCCGAGTGGGTCTTTTAGGAGAAACTTGTGCAAAAAAAAAAAAAGGCCCCTTCACTTTCCTTCAAATATCAGGATTGTACGGCTAAACTCGTAACGTAAAGGCAAAAGCTAAAAGTATTTGCTTTTTGGGTGACATTCACCATGTTTCTGCGTATCTACCAGGATAAACATTTCTAACCTTCCTCCACACGGACACGCTGATTGATTGCTACAAGCTGGAACAACCTAAGTAGGAGCTGCAGGCTCTTGTCGCTCTTGCTCAGAGGCTGGTACATATTGGTGCTGACTCGGCTCAGCGTGTCAAGCAGAGGAGACAACAACGAGTCCAGAAAGCTGATTAATCCTGCTCCTGCTCGACTCCTCTGCATTTCGGCGCACAGCAGGACGGCTCTGGCTAGCTTGTCAGCCTCTCTGGAGTCAGGCAGCCTTTCATTATGACCTGGGAGGAGATGGACTCTGCTGAGCATCACGAGAGAGCAATCCCATCTGGAGGTGTAATCGCAGTTTTTGACGGTGAGCTCACACCACTTACCCATACAAGCTGGCACCATGAGAAAGGCCAGCAACGCCTCTTGAACGTGAGTTTTTACCGTTTCCTTTCTTCGGGAGGGAGCGTCCAAATCTCCGTCTATTGTTCTTGATTTAAAACTGCCTTCGTGTTTTAAAAGCCAGGCACACACCTGAAAGGCAGCAACCATTAAAGCAGGTGACATTATTGTTTGAGATATTAAATGGGCTCAACAACATACTTGATTCCACAGCTGTGTCCCTCTACACAGAGACTCATCGGCTCGGAAACACACCAGGAAAGAAAATACATCATCCAGGGTTACTTCACTCTGTCCAAATAAAAAAACAAAAAAAAACAGTCACTTTAGTGTCATGTTTATTGAAAAGTTCTTCATTATTATCCCCAAAATGAAAACCTTTGATTTAAATTTGCTCTTGAACTTTGTGTCTTACCACCACTGTGAGAGAGAGGGCGCTCTTGAGCAAGAAACACTGGGCAGCTCCTCTCAGCAGGACCTGATGTGTGATCATAGTGCATCGCAGGACCTCCCTATAGAGCAACAAACCCACCTGATGAGCTGATATTTTAGCATGACCCGCCCAGACTCAGAAAATACTCGACCTGATGGTGGCCAGCCCGCTGATCCCCAACAGAGGCTGCAGAGGAAGCTGAGACAGCGACTCGCACACGAAGAGGAGCGGAACTGCACTCCAGTGCTTAGAGCTAAGCTGCTGAATGAGCTGAAGCAACACAGGACCTGCAAAACACACAAAATAAACAACACGGACATGTTTGAATCATGACTTTTTCTGTGTTCTACCTACATCGCTCCTCCTGGGGTAAACTGGTGAAGAACGTGTCCATGAAGACTCTGAGTTTCACCGCCAGCTCCGGACACTCCCCGACTCTTTCCCCAGGTGACCTGGTGGACAAAAGGTGCCGGTTAATGACGACTAAGCAACTATTAGAACTATTTTGGCAGTTTAAATGTTCACCTGTGGAAAAGTGAGGTTTCAGAGAGAACGTCCATAAACGGACCAACGATGAACTTTACAATCCGAGAGAAGAGAGAACGTTAGCAACACATTTTGGTGTTACGACAGTTTTTGGTTCCATTTGGATGAGCAGACTGAACACCTGAGAAAAGCATAATGCAAAGGCAGGATGCTGCAGGACTCGCAGCTCCACCAGATGACACACTCCTTCCTTGGTGAGGGATTTGTTCTCACTGTGGAACATGCGGTGGTAGACACACAGCAGCCAGGATGGGTGAAAGAGCCCCCAATCCGAGCCTGCGGCACATATGAAGAAGAGGCCAAGAAATCAAACGTGTTACCTTTGTTTGTATTTTATTGTCATGTGTTTTGTGTTGGGCGTCACGGTGGGGAAAGGGTTGCTGTCTTAGGTTTGAATCCCAGCTGGGACCTTCCTGTGAGGAGTTTGCATGTTCTCATGCCCTCCAGCTTCCTCCCACAGCCCAAAAACATGCTTTATAGGTTGATTGAGGATTCTAAATAGTCCTTAGGCGTGCACAGGAGTGTGTATGTGAGCGGGTGGCCCTGCAACAGACTGGCAAACTGTTCAGGGTGTGCCCCGCCTTTGCCCAACAGTAGCTAAGTTGGCTCTAGCAACCCAGAAAAATTGATGGATTTTGTGTTACCTTGGCAACCGTTTACTGTAGTTTCAATCAGAGTGTCGATTCTGTTTAAAACTGGCCGGACTACATGAATCTGTAAAGGAAAAAAAAACAGCCATCATAAATTCTAAATTAATTTCGAAAGCTGAAGAAACAACGTCTAAACTCCTACCTGGTTTTCTTCCAGAGTCTCCATTACCAGAACATAATCCTCCCAGAACTTTCTGAGCACCTCCACCCGATCAGGAGCCCACCGGAACAACATCTCATCTGCAAAAGCGTTAAAAGAGCTATCGATGAGCCAGGCTTTCACTTGCACCTACCAAACCACACATTACCTTCTTCTGATGCAGAGGACGGAACATCTAAGACCTCCTCTTCAGACAGAGCTGCACATCTCTTCAGGAGATACAGAGCCCTCTTACGGGCCAGGCTGTCTCTGTGAGTCAGCCCATCCTGAACAATCCTCCAGAACTGAAGGTACAAGCGAGGGTCAGGTGCGTCTGAGCTGTGGGAATGGGGGCTGCGTGGTTGGAAGAGGTGGTCCGACAGGGCGGTCAAACACAGTAGAGACCTCTCCGTCACCAGAGTTGAGCTCTCTGAGGAATGCCAGCCGCACACGTGCTCCAGGATGGACCTGAGGATGGAGTCTGACCGTGCACCGCTGCAGAACCTCAGAAGAGTTGAGATGATCCGCACAATGATTCTGGGGACAGATGCCTCCGGGAGGGATCTGATGGAGGACAGTGCAGCAGACAGAATGGCTTGTGTGAGGTGATCATCAGCTGACAGAAAAGGGATGAGGGATGCCATGCTCTCAGCGGCCACTTCCACGCTGAAACGCCCATGAGAGATCTCCTCCTCCTCCTCCTCCTCTTCTTCTTGTGGCTGCAGGGATGGAAGGATGAACTCAGCCGCTCGCTTCCGCGCATCCTCGCCGCACTGCGCCACGCAAACGCGCAAAAGTCTGCAAACAGCGGTGGTGCTCTCCCTGCAGCGCGCATCTTCTCCTGGTTCTGCTGAGATTTTGGACAGGAGAGGTATGCACCTGGTCCAAATCACCGACTCGATTTTGGCAGGAATACTACTCCGCCTTGTTGCATCTGTGACCGGCTGTGGATCTGAGCGGGCTAAAAGTGCTCCGAGTCCTTCGATGAGAGCCGTCAGCGCTTCCACTCGCTCCGTCTCCGGCCACGTCTCACTGGGCCACAGCAGAGATCCCAGCAAAACGTCGTACTCCGAAGAGCTCCGTAAAACCGCGTTGATAAGAAGCGAATGCATCGTTTATGACATTCACTCTGAGGTCAACGAGCTCAAGAAAACTTAAAATCACTTTTTCGTTTCATGGCTTCCACTAGAAACACGTTTTCCTGGACCAAAATGTAAACTTCCGCAAACGTGATTCAAAGTCTCGCGAGATTTCAAAATTTTTTTTTTTAAATTAATGGGTACACAATAAACTAATTAGAATTTTACTTTTTGTTTACATGTAATAAATAAATAAAAAATTTAAAATATTATAAAATAATCAAATAAATGGAATTCAAGAACAAACCATTACTATACACTATAAATGTTGCGAAATGTACCCAACTAAATCAATTTAGACAAATTTCCGTTTACTGCAAGATATTGACAAAGTATTTTCCTAATTCAAAATGTTATTACACATATATGTTTCTGTTTTGCTCCAAAATACCTCATCAGATATTTCTGATATTAAATAATGCATTATTTGGTAACAGCCAATTGCGGAAATGTGTATAAACTCTAACAGAACCAGAATAATTACAAAAGTGCTGCTGAAACGCAATGTCACTTATTGCTTTGAATGTTGTTCTTACAAACAATTTTCATTTAAAAAAAACATTAAAAAAAAATTCAGCTTGACCGTTAATTGTTTTAAAATTGTAAAAAAAATTTCTGATACAAGAACTTGGCATGCAAATTGAAGTATTGGAAAATATATATTTTGATTAGTTAATGACTAATAAATAATATATGAAATCTATATCTAAGAGACCATAAACTCTCTTTAGATCATGCCAAAGTATGACCACCAAAGTGGACAGTAGCTGCCAATTTTCTTTATCTCAAAAGGACAAACAAAACTAGAATGGAAGAAACCAGATTTTCCACCTTTGTCGAGGTGGAAAACTGATGTCAGCTTGTTCCCAAGTTAACATCATTTTGGATTTAACAAACGTTAAGAAATCATTTCAAAAGAGAAACTACATTTAAAAGAATGGGATGGTAACTAATCTGTTACTGGCAGTTAGAAAAAAATGTAAGTTTAATGATAAAAATCAAATATAAGAATGTTCTCATGCTTTATTCCTGTGTTTTGACCAAAACATTTCATTAAATGTTCAGTTTTTGAGGAGCAATATAAAATCTGTCAAAATAATTCAATTTACCTGGTTATCAAAATAGTAATCTTTTATAAAACTAAAAACTCAGTTCACAGCAAAATAAAAGGACATTTTTGTAGAAATTAAAAACCTTTGAGTTATGCAGGTATATTTTCTTTTTTTTTTTTTTTTGGGCTTGCCCTGCAGAAGAAGTTTTTCACATAACAAACAAGTATAGCAAATACATCAGTGAAATCCCATGATATTTCTACAAAAAACAAACTGTTTTAATCCAGAAGTAGCCATAAAAAATTAAAAGACAAAATATTCTTTATGAATTTAGGATTATTGCTCACATTTATTTGCAATTTCGTGGTCTGCAACACTCTTTCCTAGTTTGGTCATGTTGGCAAAGGTCCAGATTAATTATGTAATCCCCCAAAAACAATCTGTAGAAAGAAAAAAATAACAAGGGAACAACTGGCTCTGTGTTGGATTATATAAGAAAATACTGCATCCATTGTGTATTAATTACAGAAATAGCACCCCACTATTAATACGTTGCTCTTGCAATAACAGTTGAGGGAGAGTCATACAGAAAAGGGGAAAACTTTGAATAAAACAAGCAACTCTGTAAATGGTGCAGTAAATGCTTTAGGAGACTAATAAAGACAACTTGGTTGGCTCAGATCGTATAAAAACAGTATATTATTACAAAATGATTACAAAAATAAAGATTACAAAACAGATATTTTTACCACAACTTTTAAAGTATTTTCTAAAAAAAAAAAAAAAAAAAAACCCTGACAGTAAGAAAAGCGACGTTTTAGAAAAGCAGGTTTAAAACTTAAAAAAATATTTGCTGAAATCATCTTTCATCAGGCATTTCAGAGAAGGCTTATCTTTAGAAAAACTCTTACATTGATTACATATGCTTTTGTTCATAGAAAATGAACTGTAATAAAAACTCATATATATACACACATTATACAATAATAAATATCCTGTTCACAAACTGGACTGTGGCTAAATCTGTAATTCAAACATTCTCAAGTGTTTGTTTTCCAATCATGTTCCTGTAATATGAAGACATTCCAAAATAAACGGAACTTTAAAGGAAACCAAGTGAATACGGGTATTTATCAGAGTCAATGTGCTCAGAAGATGAATTCTTGAAAGGAATCATCGCCTAACAAATCCAGGGAGAGGCAGTTGGTAGATCTACGGCCATAAAAGGAGGGTTTGGCCGGGCGTTGCGCGAGCGGGGAAGAGCTCTTCTCCGCTAACAGGTTCGAGTTGACTGCATCTGGGAAGTCGAAGATGTAGTTTTGAGAGGAGTCAGGTGGCAACGTCCCACCGAGGCGTGTAGGAGTCAGAAGTTGAAAGTCGGATTGGAGTTTCTGGAAGGCAAAAAAAAAAGAGGTTAATACAAGTAAACATCAAGAAAAGTACAAAGAAAAAAACACAACAGTCACTTACCTCTTTAAAGGTTTCCCTGCTAGATAACTCTCCATCGTCCTTACTGTTGTCTAGAGGAGCACTCCCTTTGTTTTCTGTGAAGAACGCGTAGCTTTATTAGCAGGAAGTAACAAAGATGAGTTTGTTTACATGCTTGGATGAAGGCAGTTTATTAGAGATACCTTGCAAAAGAGACTTTGAGTAGAATTCTGCACAATCCACTGACACTCCCTCCAGAAGATCCGCTAGATGAAACATCTGGTCAGGATCATCCACCAGAACCTCCTTTGCTTCTCCACACCTGGTCCTAATTTCTAGATATAAGGCATTCATTTGTGTGAAAAAGGTGTTAAACAGAGTATGTTAAATAGTAAGTAAGTATTAACCAATGGGAAAACTCCACCCACCTTCCTCTGTTTGAGTTTTGCAGCCTGTGATGAACTCGGAGGTGCACGAGCTGTCTTGACTGGCTTCTGAGCTCAGACATCTCTCTCCATGTTGTTCTTCTTCACTGGAGGTCATTTCTGCGCAGATGCTGTGCTGCCGAGTGTCTGCCTCAATCCCAGAGCTGCTGGTGGAGTGTCGAGACAGACCAGGGCTACTCTCACTGCCCGGGGGGTCTAAATCTAGCTCATCGCTGATGTAAGACTCTCTGTAATACTGTTTCTCTAAGATAAAGTACAGAAAACACTGTTAATATCTCTTATGCTACATCATAAACTAAGATGTTGCTGCAGTGTCAGAGCCACCTTTGCTCTCCTCCAGCTGGCGTAGGTGTTTAAGTGCAGGTTGGAGCTTGAGGTACAGCTGATGGCTGCTGCTCAGGTGCAAGAGGAGATGCCGAGAGCGGAACGACGAGCCGGTGTAGTAAACCAGCTTTCGGGCTGATGGCAAACCATCTGGCTGGATCTCAAATTTCTTGCCCTGAATAGAACAATGAATTATACATTGAAAATTCAAATGAAATAATTCCAAAGGTCTAAATTCACTTTAAAGAGCGTCCATACCAGGAAGGTTAGACGGCCGACACTCGACCAGGGGAAGTCGTAGAGCAGCTGTCGAGTGTTATTCACCTCCTAAAAAACACAGACACACAGTTAATCAGCAGTTTGTTTTTTAAAGTGCGGTCAGCTTAAATACGCTTCAAAGCAAATGATCAATTATCGATTTTCTTTTTGGAGCCATCTGGATTAGACGCGGAGGGCTTCCTCAGATAATTCACGGTCTGTTGGATTTTAATCAGCCAGGCCTGGTGTGCTAATCCCCCCAGATGGACAGATGAAGCAACTGACAGCCAGCCATCTCCTGATGGACTGCTGTTAGCAACGTTCCCACACATTCCTTTACACTGCTAGTTTTAGCTTCTAATGAGAACAGAAGGTTGAACTTTAAGATAAAAGGAAAAAAAAAAAAGAGGTGCTAATGAAGATGTTGTGTATTAATAACACACACCTGATAAACCTGCATTCCCCACAGGGTGAGGCCGAGCAACGTGGTTCTTCTGTCCTCCTTCTTGTCCTGCACAAATGAATAATAGGACGTCAGCGAGGCATCCGAGTGGCTCAGATAAGACAACTATTTGACAGTTAAGCCTCCCTCTTAATGCACCCAGAGACGAGCGCTGATGCTGGTGAGGGCACTTACACAACCCTCTAAAATGTAGCGGACTTGTAAAAACACAATATTGTGCAACCTCCAAAAATTAAATGTAATAACTATTGTGTAACTCATGAAAAAAAAAGAAAAGAAAAAGGAGTCATGACCTTTTGCAATTTATAAAATGTAACGGGAACATCCTCCAGCTGACACGAGTCTCTGATGAAGCAGAGGATTGCATCACGAGTGGACATTCCCCACAGCTCCTGGTGTACTTTAGGCCCGTGGCACAGCAGGTAGTTCTCCCCGCGTTTAGCTACAATCTGTAGGGGAAAAAAAAAAAAAAAAAAAAAGGATAAAACATGTAAGGGAATCTCCAACATCATTTTGGAAAATTCTTCATTTGTAGTCCCACTCCGATCCATCTTTTGATCCATTTTCAAAGCGTTCCCAAAGGTCTTTTAATTATAATTGTGCCGTGTTTAGCCATAATGAAAGAAAAAAAAAAAGAAAAAAGTTTTTTTTCTAAGACATAGTTTCTGCAGAGCAACAGTAGATCATTCGAAATTCGCCTTTGAGTTATGGGTGGTACTGTTGGCACAGAATAACCACGAGCCATCAGTTTATGCCCTGTCCCACCGGCTTACAGCCCCTTCTACGTCACAACTACAAGCTTTTTTAAACGGCACTCACAACAATTTAAATAAAGAAATCCTCAGAAATTCAATTTTAAGCTTAAGTTGTTTTTTATTTGTCCTTCACCGGGACGAAAAATGCCACAAGTACATGCTAAAAAACCCCCAAAAAACTCAATTTTCATCAGATTGGGACTTTAAAGTGTCAGATTGCTCCTACATTCTCAACACCTACCCAGGGGGGAAAGTAGTGCTTGGGTGCAAAATAGGATTTGACCTCTGCCCCCTCCCTCGACAGTAGGTGGTCACCGAAGTCGGCCTGCAGAGCGTAACCCGCCAGCTGGAAGTACACCTCCTCCTGCTGACGACATTCGGAGCGCAGGACTCGCTCCCGCAGAGCTGAGAAGTAAAGACGCTGTGCCTTCTTTTCACTG
This sequence comes from Oryzias curvinotus, assembly GCA_023969325.1. NCBI lineage: Eukaryota > Metazoa > Chordata > Actinopteri > Beloniformes > Adrianichthyidae > Oryzias > Oryzias curvinotus. The sequence continues at coordinate 5,737,308 of CM043720.1, forward strand.
GTACCACGCATGAGAGGCGAGAACAAAAAGTAGAGCGTCACCACTTACAAGAAATTGAAAAACGTGCAATGACTGCAAAAAAAAAAAAAACCATGAATAAACAGAAAAAAACCCCACATACCTAATGAGTATTCCATTGTCTACATAGAACTGTATTTTGAGGAAGAGTACAAGAGTGAAGAGTCTCTTCTGGGATCCCTGTGGAGAGATTCATTTAAAGTTTGTTTCATTCTGCAACAGCTTTCTTCAAATACACCAGGAGCAACTAAACAGCATGTCCCTTTAATTCTACTCTTTTTGGGCAATTATCTAAAAAATAAAAAAAAAAATAGACAAAGACTTGTAGGTCTTTTCCCTTTATTGAGCCAAAATGTTAGCATTTAAATGCTCTAAAAGCTTTTTATTGGTGGCTTGGCTCTGCATTCTTTCAAGCGGTGACAGTAAAACAAGCTTAAATCCTCACCCCTCCAGCCCTGCGGGGCTGTGGGCTTGAACAGTTTCTGATGAATCTGAGATTGGCAAGACATGAGGGGTCATGAGGAAGGCCAACCCCCCCCCCCCCTCCTTTGATCTCCCCCAACCCTTTTCCCAAAGGCTTGTGGTTTGTTAAATTGCAGTTTCACAGATCAGTTATCTTTCTGTAAGTCAGAGTCTTTTCAAACAAACTCTACACCTTCTGGTGTTTTTTTAAAGTCATGCTTCACTCTGAACATGTTTAGTCAGCTTCTCATTACCGTTTTGTTGATAAATTTTAACATTGTGAACCATTCTGAAGCATTGGTGACACTTTCTTTCTCACTAAACTCCCACATTGTTGGGATATTAGTGTTTGTACTCTAAGAAAACTGCTAATATTTTTACCATTGGCATCATAAAATGAAAAACTATGAAAAACATATAAATATATTTTACCTAAAACTAGGCCTGCACAAGAAATGGCAAATTTATCATTATCGCGAGATCAAGCTGTGGAATACGCATATTGGCAAAAATTGCTATAAATGGTTACCTTAAATGTGCTCAAACAATCTTATGGCAGCTTGAAGTATTTGAAAAATCAAATAAATCCATTTATGCATTTGACCAATCGGATTGACCTCTTTACATCACTGACCAATCAGATGGAGCCCTCTTATACGTAGACGAGGGTCATTTGGAGTATAATTTAAGTTGAAGTGACTCTTAATTGCATGAAAGTGTTGCAGTGAATTGGAAATGATGTTTTTACTTGTTTTGCTGTTTGCTCATTTGTTGCAGGTTATGTCGTCATCGTAATATTGATCACTAATATCGCAAACCGCAAGTTTTCCCTCATATTGTGCAGCCCTACGTAAAAGTAAGCAACACATGCTGGTATCTGAAGACAGCTGTGGGTAAATTGAACAAAAAGCAGCTTTTCTTTACCTTTCCAGGTTCTTGCTTCCATTCCTTTGAAAAATACTCCACCAGTTTCTCTTCCAGGTCTAAAAAGATGTGCTCGTTGTCTGGAAAGAAGGAGAAGGACAATCAGGAAACACAGAACCAGAGCAAACAAAGCAATGATGTAACTGAGCGGAAAATTTGCCCCACAATGGGATTCATTAGCATTTAAGAAAAGGCTTTTGTTCCTTTATGTGTGAATTAGGCTAACAGGAAGCGATGACCACAGAACTAATCTTTTTTTTTTTTAATGTCAGCTACAGTCTGGACCAAAAATTCTGTTGCTTTAGTTTGCAACTTGTGCTGCGTTTGCTATTCATTGCTGCATTTTTATTATGCATCCTTTAGAATTCAAAGTTTAAGGTTAGGGTTGTTTTTCCTCTAAAGAAACAAGTCTTCATCTCAAAACCAAACCATAAAAAGCTGCTTGTAACCTTCTGAAAGTGGGATAACGTGGTATCACGCTCTGCCTGGTGCTGTGAGTCACAACATTGGTATTTTTTTCATCCGTGTTATCACTTTTGTTTAGCCGCACAAACTGAGCTCACCCGGCTCTTTCACAACTTTTTTTTTCCTCCTTTTAGCCATCCGTTTAGTCTCCCAGCCCATTTCCATCCCTCTTTGACTCATTCCAGCTCCCCTCACTCGCCGGCTCTGAGGCCTCCGGGAAACAGTGAGCAAGGCAGCTTGTGTCATGACAAGTGCCCCCCCCCCACCCAACCACCCAGCCTCCTCTCCCCATCGGTCGCCCATCCCTCCTCAGTAAAACGTAGGAATGCATGGGCACATTCCTGGCTTAATGAAGTTAATATAGCCGGGATTCTGGCCCAAGTGATCGCTGAAGCAACACCGCAGAAAAACAAAAGGCCGTTTGTCGGAGCGGTGAGCCAGCTCTGGAAACACAAGATTTAGGCATTTGCTCGGCGGCTAAAGTGGATTACAACTTTCAATTACGCAGATTGGGCGGGCAGAAGGGTATTTTTGGGTCGCGGGGGAAAGAAAAATGCAGCAAAAGCCTGTCACTATAAGGTTGTTCATATTGAGATGGTCAGACTCTTGCCTTTAATAGATCATTTCCGTTTCCACTTACTAGTCTGGACAAAAGTAGGAGGTAAAACCCAGGAATGCGTTTACCTTTCACCACCGTGAGACCAAAAAAGTGTAGGTCGTTGATTCCAAGATGTTCTGTTACACGACTAAAAACATCCTGTCCTGTGGCCTTAATCTGAAGCAAACAAAAGAACAGAAATGAATCACTCAAATGTAAAAAAAACAACAACAAACAAACAAGTAGTTGAAAAAATGCTTAAAAATCCCACTCCAGTCATCTTTTTATCTGTTTTCAAAGCTACTTATGTCGTTTTAAAACAAAGTCAATAAAGTTTTTTTTTTTAAATCTATCGTTTTCTAAGACATACTTTCTGCAGAGCGGCAGTAGTGATACAACCGATGACAGAAAGCAACCCTGCCCCAACTTCTCATTCCCAGTGCTGAGAGCTCTCCGTTTACATCTTTTCCTGCTAGCTCACAGCCCCTCCCACCCCCAACCTAACATTACTGGTGCGACAAAAATGGCGAGCAGTCTTGAAGCTATCCAGCCATCAGTTTAGATCCAGATTCCAGGTCAGACGAGGAAAGCAAAGACGTTCAGGGATCTGTTTGGATCTGTTTGTCTACAGGTGGATGCAGAGCAGGAAGATTGTGACCCCCCCAGCGCATTTTCTATAGTCACAAATAAGATTTATTTTGTCTGCTCTGATTCACAACAATTTGGATTAAAACACTCAGAAATACAATTTTAATCTTAACCTTCTTTATATACGCCTTACATCGTGACAAAAATGCTAAAAAGACATATTAAAAAAACAAACAAACACAATTTCCATCAGAGTTGGTCTTTGAAAAAGAGACGAAACGTCTTTAACTAAAAAAACAAAAAAAAAACAAACAAGTTCAGATGATTTTTAAAAGGGTTTTCTGCTATGAAAGCCTCAGGGATGCATGAGCGTTTTTACAGAAATGACAACAGCAACAAAAGAAAATTCAAAGACATAAACACTCACCCCCACAGTGATGTCCAGTTGCTCTTTGTTGGGAAGGAGAACACTAACTGTTCTCTTGTGCTTTGTCAAGGTAGACATAACGTCTGATTTGCGATAAAAAACAAAAAAAAAGTGTTTACTTTGAGTTGCTTCCGTGTTTTTTCTAATGTTTTTGTTCCTTCCACTTCGTGTCCTTCACTAGTTCATCCATGCTGCATCTGTAAAGACACAAAATCAGGGTAAAATACGCAAACAGATTCAGCAAAAGTTCCATATCAATGATAAAACCTTCAAAAAAAAATGGCCTATTGTTATTAGACAGATGAATTTGAAACTGCAAACTTCTGCGTTTTTTTTTTTTTTTTTTAAATAAAACAGACAAAAAAAATCACTGCTTTCATATTTTAACAAGTTAAGTAGAGGTTAAACAGCAATATGTTACAAAACTGGAACAACTATCAGTTAAATACATAACTAATGCATAACTAATCTCAGATTAACTGAAAATAATAAATAATGCGTCTTTTCTCACTAACTTTATCATCATGAGTGCTTTGCCTTTTGTAAAAAAAAAAAAAAAATGATGCCAACAGTGATGGGAGAGATTAATCTACCAAGTTCATCAGTTTGTGATCCAAGCCACAACTAGTACCAGACTCATCTGATTAACGTCTAAGAATCAATTAATCAGGTTAATTATTGCCGTGGGCCGACTCTAATCCCTTTAAACCCCACTCTGGACAAAACCTGGTAGAAAGAGGATGGAAAAAAAAAAAAACCAGGCTGATCCTAAAAAAAAAAAAAAAAAACACCTTACAAACATAAAAAACACCCACGTTTTCAGAGCAGCGGTCGCTCTACAAGGACAGGACGAGTTAGTATCAGTTATACAAAGCAAATACAGGACATCTGTCGGATCATTATTGAAAGAGGTGTTACTGGTAAGTTAGTGAAGTTACAGGAAACACACTGTAGTGGTGGTGGTGTTTTTGGCTGATAGTGTTCCACTGAACACTGTTTCTAGACAAGTTCCAACACGGTCCTCCTGACAACTGGGTGTCAGTTTAAACAGGCACAGAAAAACTAGAAATACCAGTAGCATGAACTTATTCATGACCCAATCAAACGGAAAACATAAAGACACATTGAAAGTTAAATCCTGGATTCAAATTATGGCCAGATTTTTTTTTTTTTTTTTTAAAGATTTCTCCTTATAAAAAGGGAAGATTATGGGTCACAACACATTACATATTAAAACTTTATTGACAAAATAAAAAGGAGGAATAAATAAGGTGCTTTTACAAGCAATGGATTTTTAAGAAAAGAAAGAGTAGGGGGGGGGGGGGGGGACAGACAATTAGCTTTTAGAGAATGAAAGAGGGTATAATCAGCTCTTTTCATCCCATAAAATGTTTCCATAACAGCGTTTATGCTGCAAAAAGTAGTCATCAAATTCTACAAACTGCACAATCCATGCCAGCCAGCAGTCAAATAAGCACTTGTTGACATTTTCAAACATCTCCCTTTTTGCTGCTGATAGGAGAAAAACTTGGCATCACATGAGTTACCATCTGCAGGCTTTAATTCCCGGCCAAGACTGGAATAATCCCCACTGCTTGTGATCTGAGGCCGGCTGCTGGGAAAACAACACGCCCTGTCCACGCAGAAAACTCTCCGAGGTGGCAAAGATTTTCCTCGGAGTCTTTCAGAAAACCTCTGCCAGGACATTTGCATAAATGAGAGCACACCATGTTCGCCCCCCACATAAAAGAAACTTTAGCAGGAGGGTGAGGCACACAGACAGATGTGCAGCTGCTGGGCTTTTAAATGACAAACTCTGCTCAGGAGTTATGGAAACCACCTGGCAGGGATGCCACGTAAATAATAAACGTCATAAAAACATATGCAACTCATCCTAGATGGTTAGTTTAAAGATAATAATAAACCTAGTCACAATAAGTCTTCACCCAATAATAACCTATCTAAACAGCCATTTTCTTAAAATCAACGTCATGTGATGCAGCCGCATAAATAAAAAAGCAAAAAAAAAAAAAAGGACTTTTATAATCCAAAATGTGGTAATAATTCACTTACTGTGGCTCTGGTTTAGAAGAAAAAACCTGAAAGTGCCGCAACAGGTGATTTCTATGGTAATTCAGACGCAATTTTCCGTTTCAGCAAACGTTAGCCTCATGTCTCCCCCCGGATTTCATTTACTACTGGTTGATTCTCACATCCACTCCTGAGACCCAATGACTGGGCCATACCATTACGGAGAGTTGTAGGGGTGTTTCTTAGTTGTTTGAGTCACGTTGTTCAGTCCTTTCACCGTCAGTTTGAGATTTTTCTCGTTTTGGGTAATAATGATAAACACTATCTATATAAAAATGACATAAAATTTAATTAAAGTAAATGATCAGTATGAGAATGTGACAACGACGTTGAGCTCACATCCCTTTCGTCAGTCTCTTGTGAGCTGTACTAATTAGAAGGACTGTCGTAATTTGCACGTATTTTTTTGGGGGGGGGGTGCATGCTTTTGACATGACTTATTAAAAGTTTTTTGGGGGGGTACATTGATTAAAAGCTGCCAAAAGAATTGCCTTTTTAAAATATATACCAGTATATAACTAAACTAAATTATTTTTTTTAATTAAGCTTGCTTAAAAGTTATGAAAAAGAAAAAAGCTGGAAGAAAATGCGTGGATACAAATTTAAAATTATTATTTTTATTTAAATAGAAAATTGTACATTTCCAAACAGTCTTGACAGCAGCAGAAGCATGTGAATGACTAATAAATGAAAGGTAATCGGGATAACACTGCCACCTTCTGGCACATTGAAAACATTTCCAAAACAACAGTTTAATAAGTTTGTCCTTTTTTAGAAAATAAAACAAAAACCTCTTTCTCCGTTTTCAACATTTTCACATCCCTTAAATCATTTATGTCACATAAGTTCCAATTTTTCTTCACCACTCGCCAAATTCTTGAGCGTGGCAGCTTTTTACATCCCAAAAATAAAATAAAAGAACAAACCAATATCACATTTTTCGTAATATACTTATTTAATGATAGAGTAAGATCATATATAAACAAATGTTCAAGAAGGATTTCTCAAATAATACCAATACTTTCAAGTTTAACCAAAATCACCACATGATCAAAATATTTTAAATAAGACATGTTTACATAACCAAGATGAGTTTGTGCTGAATTATGTCCATTGCTTTAAATCCCTGCCAAAAATGTTATGACTAAGTAGGCAAAAGTCTCCCAACACCAGCTGGGTAAGTGTGCAGAATGCTCCAATAGCAGGGATCCGCACAAAGACTCGAGATCTAAATTGAAACGTCAGAAACTGACCAACAATCCTATCTGAAATGCAATCGCTAACATTAAAAATGATGGAAAATTGTTGATAAAAAAGTAACTTGTACAAATGACCGTTTTCCTTACAAAAGATTGTAAAATGTAGTCATGGTGCAAACCAATGCAGGGTCTCTTTAGGTTCGGTGGAAACATGTAGAATTGGGGCAACGGTATGTGCACGGACCTGACTTGGGCCAACTCACCAAAAAGCAACAAAAAAAAAAAAAATAATAAAATAACACCATTCCATGTTTGCAGCAGCAATTTCCAGTTCAGAGTTAGAGATTTGAAGTTTATATTAAATTAAAATTACAAATAAGACCACAAGTAATATAGTATATGGGGGGGGGGGGATCTTAAAAACACAAAACAAATAATTGTTAATCAACAACTGTAGAAAAATAAGAATCCACTACAACTCCAAAGCAAACATGAAAAAAAGTTGTTCATATGCGATTGAAGAACAGAAGTTAAATTATGAAACTAGATTTTAAAAAAAAAACAAAGAAAGATGCACTAGACACAAACATCACCAGTACTTTTACTTGCAGTGAGGTATTGGTGCCACATTCCTAATGTCCAGCCGAGTGTTTGATTCCAATACATTTCTACTGAAAGAACTTGAGGCCTGCAACGAGGAAGAACTTCTCCAGGAAGATCTCTGAATCAAGAACAGCGATGTGTGCAGCCCGACCAATGAGGGAATTGGCGGTATTGGGCAGGGCGTGGATGACATCATATCGTACAAGGTTACAGTCTTTGTTCTGGAGCACTGGCAGCAGAAGGTTCTGAATCATCTCTGTGTACATGGGCCCTGGTCAAGAGGAAAGTGATGCAGAGGATGTTATGTGATGGAATACTTTTCTGGTAAAAACTGTCTTCTAACAAAAACTGCAACTCCATAGTACTAACCTCTTAAAATATCAAAAGTAGTTTTATCAATGTTTAAAGACCCACTCTAATGAAAATTAACACGATCTTGTAGCATTTTTTCCTCACAATGGAGGAAATATTTAAAAGAATATCAGGTTAAAATAGCCTTTTTGAGCATTTATTTACTTAAATCATTGTGAATCAGGAGCAGATGAAAACATGCCTTTAAAAAAAGCTTGTAGATGTGACATAAAAGCTGCTACGGCAAGCCACAAGCTTCTTGCGCCGCTCCATTCTGATGCATCGACTAGATCCATGTAATTCTGCGTTTTCCTCATCTGAGCTGAAATCTGACTTTTAAAGTTTTGTGTGTCTCACCTGAATTTCTGTTCTCTAGTTCTGCTTCATGCAGAATCTGATTACAACCTGGTGATTTTGGCCACTATGACAAAAAAGTTCAATAAAAAAAAACAAAAAGATTTTTTTAAACTCACCAGTTTGTTTGTCCTTTAATGCAGTTTTGCACATCTCAATTCGTGCAGAATGATAGGGAACATAGCGATCCTGCAGTGACCCCACCAGCACCACATTCTTAAAATACTGCAAACCTTAGGTGAAAAAAGACAATTGTGACATCACACCCAACACTGTTTTGAATAAACAGAGAAATGTAGATTTAAATAAAAGAAAAAGTGCAAATCTAACCAGATTTTTTGCTGAGTTTGTACAGGAAAGTTTGGCGAGGGTCAGAGTGATCACGGCATGTCAGCTGCAAAAGCGAACCAGACTTCTTCCACTTCTGCATGAACCACAGACCTAGGAATCAAATTGGAATCCTTATCATTTGGACAGAAAATCGGTAATAGTGCTAGAAAGAAGCTGAGCCGTTACCTGTGTTGACCAAAGCAGAGCTGTTGTACAGTGTTCCCAGATGAGGTCCAGATAAGGAAAGAAACGTGTGCAGCTTGCTCAGATAACACTTAAATCGGGGTCTGGTCAGCACCGAGCGTACTATGAGGTTCCCCAGCGAATGACCAACAAAGCTGTAAAAGTTATGACATTAGAGATTAAATTGGCTTTTAAAAACATCCAGCAATCGGTTTCAGAAGTTTATAAATAAAAATAATCAGAAGGCCTTTCTATGAATCATTGAGGAAAAAACATGATAAGCTGTTCCAAAATGTAATCAACCCTGATACCGACACGGCAGACAGTTTCTTACCTTATTTTTGACACAGTTAGATTGTAAAGCTGAATGTACTGCACTATTTCATCTAGCAGTCTGTCCGTCATCGACTCAAAGTCAGCAAAGGTATCATTCTGCAAACAGGAGTTTGAAAAAAAGAAACGCATAAAAGATGCATTTTCCTGTCATTATTTTGTGTCATAAAAAGTCTAATTGTGGTTTTAAAAAGATAACAAAGACAAGCTTACTTAGCCCTTTAAGGCCAGACCTGTTGCCGTCATCAGAAAACAAACACACGCTCTTTGAGCTACCGTAACTTTTTGACCGTTTAAGCGATTAGTGTGATTCCAACGGATTCTATGCACCAAGGTGCAATATTATACATTGCAGTTTGTGGAGTTCATGATGGCTAACCGTGTAGAGCCCACTACTTTAAATAATTGAGAGAAATGCTTTTTTTTTAACCCTGTGATAAAATCCACAAAAATAATTTTGCAATATTTATACATACAGTACAGACCCAAAGTTTGGACACACCTTCTCATTCAAAGAGTTTTCTTTATTTTCATGACTATGAAAATTGTAGAGTCACACTGAAGGCATCAAAACTATGAATTAACACATGTGGAATTACATACACAACAAAAAAGTGTGAAACAACTGAACATATGTCATATTGTAGGTTCTTCATAGTAGCCACCTTTTACTTTGATTATTGCTTTGAACACTCTTGGCCTTCTCTTGATGAGTTTCTAGAGGTAGTCACCTGAAATGGTCTTCCAACAGTCTTGATGGAGTTCCCAGAGATGCTTAGCACTTGTTGGCCCTTTTGCCTTCACTCTGTGGTCCAGCTCACCCCAAACCATCTCCATTGGGTTCAGGTCCGGTGACTGTGGAGGCCAGGTCCTCTGGCGCAGCCCCCCCATCACTCTCCTTCTTGGTCAAATAGCCCTTACACAGCCTGGAGGTGTGTTTGGGGTCATTGTCCTGTTGAAAAATTAATGATGGTCCAACTAAAGTCAAACCGGATGGAATAGCATGCCGCTGCAAGTGCTGTGGTAGCCATGCTGTTTCAGTATGCCTTCAATTTGGAATAAATCCCCAACCAGCAAAGCACCTCCACACCATCACACCTCCTCCTCCATGCTTCACAGTGGGAACCAGGCATGTAGAGTCCATCCGTTCACCTTTTCTGCATCGCACAAAGACACGGTGGTTGGAACCAAAACTCTCCAATTTGGACTCATCAGACCAAAGCCTAGATTTCCACTGGTCTAATGTCCATTCCTTGTGTTCTTTAGCCCCAACAAGTCTCTTCTGCTAGTTGCCTTTCTTTAGCAGTGGTTTCCTAGCAGATATTCTACCATGAAGGCCTTGACACAGTCTCCTTTTAACAGTTGTTGTAGAGATGTTTCTGCTACTAGAACTCTGTCTGCCATTGACCTGCTCTCTAATCTGAGCTGCTGTTAACCTGCCATTTCTGAGGCTGGTGACTCAGATGAACTTATCCTCCCCAGCAGAGGTGACTCTTGGTCTTCCTTTCCTGGGGCGGTCCACATGTGAGCCAGTTTCTTTGTAGCGCTTGATGGTTTTTGTGACCACACTTGGGGACACTTTCAAAGTTTTCCCAATTTTTCGGACTTACTGACCTTCATTTCTTAAAGTAATGATGGCCGCTCGGTTTTCTGTACTTAGCTGCTTTTTTCTTGCCATAATACAAATTCTAACAGTCTATTCAGTAGGACTAGGAGCTGTGTATCCACCTGACTTCTGCACAGCACAACTGATGGTCCCAACCCTATTTATAAGGCAAGAAATTACACTTATTAAACCTGACAGGGCACACCTGTGAGGTGAAAATCATTTCAGGTGACTACCTCTAGAAGCTCATCAAGAGAAGGCCAAGAGTGTGCAAAGCAGTAATCAAAGCAAAAGGTGACTACTTTGAAGAACCTACAATATGACATATTTTCCGTTGTTTCACACTTTTTAGTTATGTATATAATTCCACATGTGGTAATTCACAGTGGATTCACAGAATCTACAATCTTCATAGTCATGAAAATAAAGAAAACCTCAATTTAATTCCACACATTTCTATGGTCTAACCATTTTATAAAGAATGAATTGCCAAACTTTGCATTCTTTTAACCCTCCTGTCGTGTTCGGGTCAAATCTGACCGTTTTACAACTTATAATACTCATAAATATTATGTTTTACATCTGATTACCTCAAGACCTTATGATATCCTTCACACTGTGTACTTGAACATATAAAAGTGATGATCACCTATTTCATTCAATTTTGAGTGTTTTAATCAACCTTGTTACACCTGTGGTGTTCCCGGTCAAAAGTGACCGTCATAGGAAATGAATGGGTATCCAGAGTAAATTCATTCAACATACAGAAAACATCCCCATACACACTGCCCCAGCTCACTCACACACTCTCTCACACACACACACACACACACTCTCACACACACACACACACACACACACGCAATTTCTTTTGTGGGTACACATGTCTTTCTGCTTATGTGCCGATCCTCTCACGTGAACCAACTTCCTAATGATACAATGTATCATATGTTTACACAGACTAGACAGGTGTCTATTATGTGAACCTATTTCTTTCCCACGCTTCTGTACCTATCACACGTGAACCACACCTTCCAGACTAATCGATGTATCATTTTTACACAACCCCATACTATATATAGCTCGATGTTTGCCTTGCATTCCTTTTACTCTGAGCACAATGAGTAGACGACTGAAGCGTTTTTCTGTGGAAGAGGTTCTGGTCCAGGTTCTTGGGCATGATGAAGAGGGCACTGAAATTGAACCAGAGATAGAGGAGGATGTCTTGAAATTGGAAGACATCACAGATTTTGAACCAGACTCTGAGGAGACTGACCAGTCAACAGATGGAGAGGGAAAGGCACCTGAAGAACAGGCACCTGAGGAAACATTTCAGTCCAAAAGTGGACACTTGCTCTGGTCATCATCCCCCCAGGACCGAGGAGGTAGAGCGAGAGTGGAAAACATCATAAAGATGACACCAGGACCAACGCGTTATGCAGCATCTCGTGTGGATGACATCAAGTCCAGCTTCCAACTCTTTTTACCAGAGTCCATTGAGGGAATTATACTTGAGATGCCCCTGATGATCCAGGACTACAACAAGAATAAGGGAGGCGTTGACTGCCTTGATAAGCTTACTGGTACATACACCTGTAAGCGGATGACGGCTCGCTGGCCTGTGGCACTGTTCCACAACATCCTGGATGTGTCAGCTTTCAACGCGTATGTGGTGTGGACAGCAATCGACCCAACCATGGAATCAGGGGAAAAGTTTCAAGAGGAGACTTTTCCTCGCAGACCTGGGGAAAGCTTTGGTGACTCCTCTTATACAGCGACGGCAGCACATTCCCCGCACACCAGCCTCTGCCAGTCTGGTTAGGAGCATGCGCACTCCAGCCCTAGCCGCTGCCCTGGCTGCTCTCCCCCAACAAGGACATTGCCAGAAAAGGAAGCGTTGTGGCCTCTGTGCCCCTAGAGACATCAAAACGAGCCTGACATGCTGCAAATGTAATGCTTATGTTTGCAAGGCCCACTCTGACCTGAGTGTCACATGCCACTCTTGTGCATGAATAGACACACAAACACACACACACACACACACACACATACCCACACACACACCCTGTTGAGTTTGGTGTTTGGTTTTCCATTTATTTTTTGTATTATATGTTCATTTTGTAGTTCATTTTCAGTGCCCAATTGTATTTTCACTGATGTTATTTAATGTTTACATCTACAAATTGTCGTTAGACACTACTTTTAAATGTTGTTCTCAACTAAAGAATGTTTAATAAAAAAATTGGTGGTGAAATTTTTTGTGTGTGCTAATTTAAGACCAGTTAAAACAGACCGGTCAATTTTGACCGGGAACACTAAAGTAGGGGGCTGAATGCGAACACGACCGGAGGGTTAATACAGTAGGGTCATTAAAAAAAGTAGTCATTAAAAAAAAACAAAAACACAAGTTTAACAACAAGGTTTTGAAAATGAGCAAAACCTTTCCTGCCAAGAGATTTCATGGAAGCAGTCATTTAAAAAAAAAAAAAAAAGCAGGAAAAGCCCCATGCACTCTCTCCAGTGGAATAATAATCCATTACAGGGCAGAAAACATACCAAATTATAAACAATGGGTTCTTGAGAGTTTGGATCATGCAAATGAGACAGGGGTCTCACAAATGTGTGTAGAAAATTTGATATGAATGGTTAAATAGTGCTAACATTGAATTACTAACGTGTTACAAAAGTGTTGCATTTTGGGATAAATACTTTTTTCTTTTCGTCAGAATCTGTTGGAATGGTGTTAGTTGCGTAAACGATTGAGAGGTTACGGTACATCAAAGATTGTCAACACTGGAGTTAAAGCTCCAATGTTAAATAAAAACTAGGCACAAAGCTTAAAGGCATACCTGATTTCTCTCAGACATTAAAAAATCTATCCGGGCACCAGGGAGACCAAGCTCAAGGTAAGTCTTTACTAGTCTCAGGTCTGCGCTGTTACCTGCAGCAACGGAAAGAGTAGAAAGGTAAAACGATTAAATCATTGTAAATGAGCACTTTTGGTTGTTACAGAGTGTGACTGAAGCTTTCCTACCATCCAGACCATGGACACACACTATAAGGTGAATGCCTTCATCACAATTTTCATCTTCCTCTAAGCTGAAATAGGGCACAGTAGATGCCAGCTCGGGAACCTCACTGTACAGGAAACCAGGGAGTTTGAGCTCTTTCATTTCCTCCTTGGCCTTGATGAACCTGCACATTGGTAAAGAATAGCAAATACGCTCAATGACTATAACATTAAGTGGCTACTCAGGGGGAAAAAAAACAAAAAAAAAGATGGGGACTCACGCTTTCATCTGTGCCATGGGTGCACATTCGTACCAATGCAGATTGGAAGAAAAACCAGCGGTGGCAAAAGGTGCTCGACCCAAACTGTGTCCAACGCCACTGGAAGCTACACTGGAGCATATAGGAGCTTTGGATAAATCACTTCTTTCGTGGTGGTATCTAATGCCAAGCTGTTCCAGCAGGTAACTTGTCTCCTGCGGTGTTGCGTCGGAAGCTGCTGCTTGCTCATCGTCGGCTACACCGTTCACAAAAGCGTAGCCATCCCCTTCCTCATAGTAACCGTTCTCAATCATCTCATGTTCCGTTTCGTTCTCGTCCTCCTCCACGTGTGGTTCTATCTGGATTCCCAGCGTGATGGCAGATGTTTCCAAGGGACTGATCTCAGACACATCTGTGCTAGAACAGGAGCCAAAGTAGTTCTCTACCATCCCACGTTTGACCACATCGGTGCTGCTCGTGGCAGAGTTACTGGAGGGGCAGGTAGTATGTGCTTCACTGTGGGAATCTTTTAAAGTCTCAGTGTCCTCTACTTCCAATTCAGAAGAACTTTTGGTTTCAATTTCAAGGTGAATATCAGGTTTTCTCAGTTGAGACTCCTTTGAATTAGTGTTACCATCAAGACTTCTGATGGCATTCCCAGAGAAAACTACACTCTGCTCCTGCACCAAGACACTGGATTTCCTCCCTTGTACTTCAGCTCCACTGGTGCTCTTGGAGGAAACATCCCCTTCATCGTCTGAAGGCAGGGAATTAATAGATGTGAGAGACGACTGGACTCCGCTTACTGTGCTGGTATTTCCTGGGAACAGAATTTCTGGCGTGCCAATTGGTTTTTGCTCTGAGCTTTGCTGAGCTGGTGGTGCAGCGGGACCCTGGAGGGTCTTCTCAGGCTGCAGAATTGAGACACTCTGGCCTGAGCAGGAATGCAATCCTAGAACCTGTTGAGTGGCAAAGGAGCTGGGCTCGCTGTCAATCCCGGAGTCTGAGAGACGGGATGAGGCACTGGGGGCTCTTCCATCTGGCAGTCGGATGCAATCACCTTTAACCTGCACTGAAACCACATGCGATTGGCTTGGCTGGCTCATACTTTTGCTTTGCGGTTCAAACACAGATTCTGCTGCAGGCTGGTGCGTTTCACCAGGGTGCATCTGAGTAATCTGAGGAATATTGCTGCTGGGATTTCTATCGGTTTGAAGTAGAAATGTGACTTTATCAACTACTAATTGCTCCTTTTTGCTCGTTTTCAGCTCAGCAGAATTCTGTGATGGCTTTTGGCCACTGAGATTCTCCTCCTTCTGCATTTGTTGCCCTGTCGCAGTAACCCCAGTACCAGCCTGAGGATTACTGTACGTAGAAACATTTTCACAACTAGTTTTCTGACAAGCAGGAGTATTCATATTGTATTCTAAAACAGGGTTATCAGTTTCAGCCGATGTGGCACAAGGATCATAAAAAGAATTAGGATTAGTTTGTAAATGACTGCTGGAGTCCTCCTGTAATGTATCCCGTCCATGATCTTGTTTGACGTGAGCCTCTTCTTCTTTGTACTTTGTGCTGGTATAAGGAGTTTTTAGGTTTTTATAGCCCACTAACACCACAGAGTCCTTCGAGCCTTGCCTTGTCAACTTCTTGGAGCTGTCGCTCTTTGAAATTTTCTTCAGTTTTACTGATTTGCCTTTAGATTTAGGGGGTTGATCAAAGTTCTCTGGCCAGTTACTATCGGTTGGGACAAAAGAGGTCTCGGGTGTGGGGTTGTTTACAGCACTGCAGTCCTTTGAATTTGGCTTGTCCACTTTGTTTGAAGCTGAACCCGTCCTTGTATTATGCATGACCAGCCAAGGTCCGTCACGATCTTGGGGAAAACACAATAAAAATTAAAAATTTGTATTTGCACTCACGCACAAGAGAAATAACTTTACTTCTACTAACCCTCTGTGATTGAATCCAGGTATCTATCTTCAAAGATTATTGGCAGGGAACTAACGTCACCATCAAGTTCAGCACATTCCACTGGCAGTGGAGGCAAAGATAAGAAGTAGTTGGAGCTTTTGATAGCATTAGTCATCTGTTGATGACTGTGAGCACTGATGGAGAGAAAAGAAATAAGAAGAAAACAAGTAAGAATGGGGAAAAAAAACAGATTTTTTTATTGACATTAACAAGAACTTACTGTAGCTCTTGATATGCCAGAGCTGATTGTCTTGGGTGTTCAAGACAAAAGAAAGCCTCAGCAAAACGCCTAACCTGTAAAAATCCCAGCATTCGTTCATTTACAAAACACACACTTTTAACTATCTTTATATCTTATTTTCTTTAATAATTTGGTGAATTACAATATTTTAAAAGTCAATTTTGTTTTTTTTTGGGAGGGAGTACTAAAGTTTTACTGAATTAAATTCAGTATTGATATTGAAGGGTGTTTTTACACCGAGGCTGTGTCTGAATTCCCACCCTAACCCTTAACTTCAAAGACATTATATAGTGCGGGACTATGTAGTGCCCTGGATTTTAAAGGAATTTGGACACCATGCTCACTAATTTGTTTTAGTTAAAACGGCAAATCTGATGTCATCGATTTCACGAAGTTAAAATCTAATGGATATGAGCATTTTGCGACGATCATTTATGAATTCACTGTCATCTGAAGATAAAATCGTTGATGGGTTATCAAAAAAACAACATTTCTTTGGCAAAAATTGTTCAGACACAATGCATTGTGGTCTATATCTTCCAATCTAGTTAGAATCGATGCACACAGAGACTTCTGGGAAACTTCTAGGGCACTCAATTTTAGAATTGTAGTTTCGGACAGCCCCAAAAAATGACTATATAGTGCACTGTGTATTGAGTAGTGAAGGAATTCAGACACAACCCAGGACTTTCTGACTGTATTTTAAAAATAACTTAATATACCTCCACCATGACATTACAGTTTAGGATCAGCTTCACAATATTTGTTAAAAATAGAACTACAAGCGTGTTTATGTTCATATACCATTAAGGAAGTGGATCTTACTCTTAGTGTATGATGCTCCATAGCCAGCAGGGCGGCGATATGCTCTTGCAGGGA
Source organism: Oryzias curvinotus (assembly GCA_023969325.1). Classification (NCBI taxonomy): domain Eukaryota; kingdom Metazoa; phylum Chordata; class Actinopteri; order Beloniformes; family Adrianichthyidae; genus Oryzias; species Oryzias curvinotus. The sequence goes on from CM043720.1 coordinate 5,754,201, forward strand.
CACAACCTCAAGAAACTGACCCCAGAGAGCCATGAGGAGAGAGCAGAGCTGAGCCAGGTTCATGTTTACCAGTTCAGCCAGTTCATCTGGGGACTCTGCTTTCTGCTTAAAGTATGAAGGAACCCAATGGAATTATAAAACACGAAGAAAAAAAAACATCAACATGATGGTTAAAACACAATAAATAAGTGATAAATCCTAATATACATTTTGTCACAACTTTGTGGTCAAATTTGGAATTTACTCCAGTCGACTGCAGTAATAGACAATAATATTATATATATAAACACTGCATGTATCTTAGAGATTTTTAAAAAAGCTTGGATGGCAAATAAGATCAATGAACTATAAAAAGCAAAAGGAAAAAAAAAAACACTATTAAGTAGTAATTTAAAATATACTGTGGTCCCTTCTTTAATGTGGTTCACTTTTCACAATCTCGCTGTTTTTTTTACCGTTGAATTTTGTGAGCTTTATTTTTTTATTTTAACTGTGAGTTGTGCTTCCCGAACAGGAAAAGCTTTTCATGTCTGATCACTAAGGAAGAATTAGAAAAAAACAGAACCGTCTTACCTTGACATGTTCACACAGCTCAGTCAAACGGGCTTCAACATCATGTTGTTCTAAAGAAGTAAAATCATTTTGATCAATTTTTACAGAAATGTTGCAAGAAACAAATGTTGATTCAAGCACAAGGTTAATACAAAGCCCTGCAGACAGACGCTGGTGCTAAAAGACTTTTCTCTAAAGCAGTTAGACAGTCAGTAAGTAGTGTAAAGATGCAAGGAAATGATACGGAGCACATAAAGGATGACAGACATTTTAGGATGTATGGTTTGGAAAGTGGGTAGTAAAGAAAGTTTTTTTTTTTTTTTTCAAGAAATAAGCTGAAGTGAAGAGAAAAAAGAAGAAAAAAGCAGGTTGATTTAAATGACCGAGGATTGAAACATACCTATGTAGACGTGCCTCTGACCTCGCGGATAGGGTCTTCTGAGTACTCTCTCATATACGACTTGCATGCTGGGCTTGGCTAGCAGGATTGCACATATAGGCATATTTAACTTTTTAACTCTGATTGTTCAGGCTGGGCTAATATCTATTGATCTGTGTGGATTCTCTTAGGTGATGAGAGTTAACGTGCATAGATAGTAGCACTGTTTCGTTTAAGTTTACCACTAAGTGAAGGTATGCCTTTTTTTTTTTTTAAGATTCTCCATTACAGTTTACCTAGAAGGCAAACAGACAGGCTGCTGCTTGTGGAAAAGGCTATAAGACTACTTAATGATATGTGTAGGAATCAGGTGAAATGGCATGGGATCACAAATGTTGGGTTCTTCCAATATTTGCAATGGAAAATGGGATTACAAAACATAATGCTGATGTCATTGCTTTGACCAAGCATAAAAAAAACATGCAAAACATCTTAAAAGTAAATAAATATATGCAAAAATGAAAAAAACAAAACAATAAAGAACAAGTTGAAAACAAAGACACCTCCTGTTTGATGATCCATGGAAATCTAGATTTTTTGCTGCGTCTGGACTTGTCGTAACCACAAACTGATAAAATCTGGTTTAAAAACACAGTGCGGCTTACTGTACCTAGTTCCATTCGATGAGAGGAGGGCAGGTTTTTGGTGATTGAAGTGAAGAAGCCAAAGAGACCCTGGTAGGCAGTTAGGAGTTTGGAGCACAAATTGTGGTGCAGGCTGAAGGCATGCTGCAGACAGTGGTCAGACACCAGGAATGTCCTGCCCTAGAGAACCACAAAAGATACAAACAGGGGAACTCTGTGACTAAATACCTGCATCCGTCATTCAAGTAAAGATCTTCCAGCAAAGGAATGTTGCCTTAAGCGATGGAAAAGTAGCAAAAGGAAAGAACAGTTGTCAATAGTTGGGCTATATTCATGATGGACCTGTTGCTTTGTGCTTTGTTCATTCCTTAGCATGCATGCATGTATGCCTTTTAATGTCCATGCACTTTGTTTCAGACTAAAACCTTTTTTTTCTGAGGCTATACTATCATGGTTAACAGCCATGATGATATAAAACATGTATTTTACTGATAGTAAAATGTCTTATTTAATCCTAATAACTTTAATCTACTGTAAAGCAAACTTCTGAGATGATTTCATACAAAACAGCACCACTAAGGCCTGTATGTTCATGGGCTCAAGTTCAGACTAGTTTAAGACAAGAATTGACAGAAAATAAGGACAGTTTTCACCGCATTGGCATTTCATAAATGTCTCATAGAATCCAGATAATATATGGGCTAACATTTGCCAGAGGTGCAAGGAATAACACTTGTACACCTGGAATGTCAAGTTCTTATTTTGTCTTTCATCAGTTACAATTTAGCGTCATACATTGTGAATCCTTACAAAATGGCCTAACATGTTTTACACTAATAGAAACAAAACGACAAATGGGTTCGAAAAACAAGAGAGAAATACTTTTAAACATCAACAACTCAGCAGCTCTCGCAAAATAAGCGTAAATCAGAATCAGAAGTACTTTATTGATCCCTCGTGTTGGAAATGTGTTTTTGTAAACAAAAAGCAAGGCATTAAGGTTGCTATAAAAGAGATTCACTTACATCTGGTGACACTTGTTTGACGTAAGTGCTGCAAACACCACGTTTTCCAGAGGTGGAATGACCGAGTCTTTGCTCTGTGCTGGAGCGTTTCGGTTCAGCCACGTCGTTTTCACGGGTCGAGGAAAACTGGAGAGAAGAAAACCGACTGAAATCAAGCTAAGCTCAACACAAAATGAGTTGTTTACTACACGCTTTGACATTTGATGCATTTTCCTACATTTTAAGTGAGGGATAATATCAAACGAGATGTTCATGATCAGAATTTAATGGACGACACAGAGGCGTGAACCGTCTGATGCAAATGCTTCCGTAAAGTCCACTAGTGTCTGATCATGGAGACCTTGAAAGGCATTATCCTGTTTATACCATGGCCACTTACAAAAGAACTAACTATTACAATAATTATAAGTACTTTAGTCATTTTTAACACTTTAATCGGACTATTTGACACACGGTGGTGCTGTCATGGTAACATGAAGCTTGCTCTGCCGCAGAGGACTAACCACCAGAGGAAAGTGGCACAAATGCTAAACGATACAAAGCATTATTCTTTCAATAATTAAAAATACAATTATTCATAAACACTTATTTCCTCTGTAACAAGCAATGAAGTAACCAAGACAGACTACAGACTATTTATAATTAAATGCAACATTGCATTGCTGCTGATGGTCAAATTTGAAAGATGGCATGTCTATCTTAGAGCCATTTACTGTTGCGCTAAATTGTGAAATAACATCTGTCAATCTATGTTCCATGTTTCTGTTATTCAGGCTGATGCACTAATATAGAACATTCAGGCTATCTGATGGAACTTCTTACATTGGCGTCTATCATCACTTTTTTAATGGACACCCCGCAGCCAATGAGAATGGAGTATTTACCAAGACTATGGTATAAGGAATTGTTAATAGACTTTTTCCCAATGAACTATCTTTAATCAATAGAGAGAACACTCTGTGTCTTGCCTGACCTTATAAGGGGCTGATGTAGTGCAACAAGCGAGGCATGGATGGCTACGGAGATGACGGACAGGTGGAAATAGTCAAACATTATATTGATGTGTTGATGGATGCCTCGCTCAAGGCTAAAGTGCAAATGAAGTGTGCGGCTACTGATGTTCTGCAGGGAGCTTGGATCTTCTGGCCTGTTAAGATCACAAAAATAAAGACAAAAGGTTTAAGTAGTGCATTCGTTCCATTTAACCAGCCGTTTCCTATGTACTGTCCATACACTGAAACACTCACGTGTAATCGCCATCTGTGAAGTATAACTCCAGGAGGAGTTGGAAATCCATCTCATTGAGAGACTCCTCCACCTGAAAGTGATAAGAAAAAGCCGGTCCAATTAGCATTTTCTTTTCTTCAATAGTTTGTCCTATTCCCCTGAAGTGTCTATAATATAAATGAACAGATATTTACAAAGATTAAAATGGATTCCAATGGTAGATACAAATGGAATGGCACTCTTGCTGTTAGAGTCAGTGCCGTGCACTCTGTTCACACACCTTTTTCTCATCGAGCAGCATTGTAACTTTGAACAGAAGAACATCATTGACCACAATCTCTTCATTCTTGTAGAGGATTTGGAAAGTTTTGCTACAGATCACATCATCCTGGACTGAAGCTGGGAAAGCCAGATCAGAGTCTGCACGGGAAGAAAAAAAATAGATGGGTTGCAGTCGACCTTCAGGGTTTGTCTTTAATGATAGAATGTTTTTTAAGGACTTGTGGCCCGCCCAGTGTTTTTCCTATGTCACAAGTAATCTTATTTTTCATCAGCTCCTGATTCAGAATAGTTTGAATGGAGAAATACTTTTATAAAAATTTTAAGCTTCATTTTTCATATATGTCCTCCATTATCAGAAAAAATGCAAAAAGAACATGTTAAAAACAGCAAAAACACCATTTTCAAAGAGGATCTTTAAATCAGACACTTGATAAAGATTTTAAGGTGAATGCTACTTTTATCAACGATTATAACACTATCAACTTATATCGACATCTACAATGTTATTAATTATTAACCAATTTTATTTGTGCGATGTAACCTGAGATTAATGAAAGCAAAAAAAAAAAAAAAAACTCTTTTGCAAAATGCAAACACTGAACAACTGTGAACTCAACAACATCAAGGAAGTTCAGTAAAACCGAATCATTACCCCTGGGATGAAGTAAGCTGGCCTCAACCTTGTGTGGAAAACGAGGTGGCACCTTAAGATTGGCACGCATCTGGTAGAATCTGAAAAGCAGAGCAAAACAAAAAAACAGGCATTGAAAAAAGACCCTTCAATTAGCTTGGTGTAGCCAGGACATTACTAGAGGGCGAACCACAAAGGTTAGAAACAAAGTTCCTTCACTTGTAAATGGACACTGCACTTCTCATGAATAAAAAAAATCAGGGTTTTCACTGCCTGTCAGACATGTAATAAACCTAAGTGTTCAAAGTACCGATGAGTACTTGAATACCAGGCAAGAGCTTTATGACACAGGAAAGAAAATGTGGAGATTTCTAAAAATCATGCCTTTTATGGGATGTGCAGTTTTTTTTACAGTAAAAGCCTTTTTAAAAAAAATATTTAAAAATCTTGTGTTGAATAGAAACTAAACAAAAAACGGAGATTATTTGTTTAGCACATTTAAACTATGTTAACATTCATTCACACTGACACGGACCTGAAGAAGTAAAACTATTTTTCTTAATTGACTGAAAAAAGTTCTACAGCATTGAAGTGGCAGAAACATACAGTAGAAATCAAAGATCAAACAAACAGCAGTTTAATATGAATCTACTCGCTTTAAAGTCAAAACCACTGAGGAATAGTAACATAGTCCCCCTAACACCACTGCTATACTAGTTTAGAGCCAAAAACCTCTTTTCAGTACCATTAGACAAATGAATCCCTAGATTATTTTTATTTATGTTCCATCTCTCACAGTTGCAGTGTTACTATGGTAAACATTACAGACCTCTCTCATCTTTTTAAGAGGCACAACTTACAGAATCTTTGACTGACAAATACGTCTTGCCCCACTGTGGTGTCATCACTTCACGGTTGGACTGTTGCAAAATTCTCCACATTGCCTTGAATTCTGCATAAAACATCATTCTTCCCAGCATCCGGCCCTGGTCCTTGCCACTTACCAATTCGAGCTCACACTCTCAGATCGTCTTCCCTGTTCTGTCAGTTTCACTTACAGCCACCCCAGCAATTTCCTTAAGACCTTCACTATTGTACTTCACTTCAACTCCTGAATAAGAACTCAGCTGTTTTTGGTTTTGTATTCCTTTTAGGAAAGCTTCTTCTTTCTCTGTCGGGTTATTCCCATCAGGGAATCATCCTCACTCCGAGGACGAGTCGCATGGTTAACTTGGCAACGTTTTACGCCTAATGCCCTTCCTGACGCAAACAATCCGGGCTTGGAACCGGCACACAGGGAACAGAGGGCAGCCGGATTTGAACCCTGGTTTCACGGACGGAAGGTGCCGCAAACCAGCACGAGCTAAACCGGCTCCCAGGTTTATCGTGACTTACTGCTCACAAATGTTTATTTTTTTCTTTTTTAAATGTTTAATTGTCTTTTTGTTTCATTTTTAAGCCAACTTTGGGCATCAAGACACAACATTTGACATAAAATAGATGATAATAATAATCATGCCCTCTAAAGCGCCGTCAGAGTAAGACAATAAAACGTACCCTCTTTGGAAAAGGTCCACATTGTAGAACTTGTGCAGCTCCACAGAAAACTCCACTGTGGCCTGGACTTCTGTCATCTTGCTTTCTACAGGCAGCGATGCCTTACATCATCTGGGATACAATGGGAGGCCTGCAAGCAAAAATTCAAAAAGCGTGAAAAAAAACTCAACTCAAATCAAATTAAACCTTCTTTATAAAATGTTTTTCTCATGGTTTGTGCGGCTTAAAGCGCATAGTGCAAATAAAAAACAAGACAGAGGCACAGAAACTCAAATTAAAACCCTCTACATGTATATACTATGTATGTAAACACACTAATACACGGTTGCAAAAAAGAATATATACACACATTTTCTCCACAAAATGTTAATAGCCAAAATATGCATTTTCTTAAACCCCATTCGGTTTTGAATTATTGGTCAATTTGATTTTTTTAGTAGTTTATTTAAGCAAAAAGTCAAAGTCCTAGAGTTAGTACACCAATCTGACATGCATGAAAATCTGGATAATAAAAAAAAATTGTAATACAACCACAAGATCAAGTCTTTTGCTTCTTTTTCAGAAATGTTTGACCATTTACAAGAGAAAAGGAAGCCATCCTTAATCAAATGGCAAACACAGAAATAAAACTGAGATGTCATTTAATAAAACTATTTTTAGCCTAAAATGTACTCGGACCTTTGAAGAAAGGTCATGCAGATATATATTTAGCTGCAGCTGAGGCAAAAACAGCAAATCTATGGCACAGAATCTGCCTAAATTAGTCACGCATGAAATGAATAAATCATCTACTGGAAAACTGAAATGCCACTGCATTGATGGCAGCTAAAAAACAAAACAAAAAACACTCAGAGGAATTACACTACAGGACATAACTGAATACCACTGCTGACTATGGACATAGTCCTTTTTTATGGTTTAAAAAAGAAAATGCACATCAAAGAGTAAATTATTAATCAGATCTTTTTTTAATCGCTAGACTGGAGGTCAACAGTGATGTAGAATATATTATAATTGTTGTCTGTTGTGAAAGAGAATTGTGCAAAGCCCTCAAAAATTAAAAGAACCTCAGCAATCCAATCTCAATAAATAAATGAAAAGCATCAATAATGGAAATGTGACGTCACAACGCCTTATTGCTGATTGTCAGGTTCTGCTAGAAAAAGCTCCTCGCTGTGCCTTAGTGGTTAGGAATGTATATTATATAATAGAACATAATGGGTGATCCGCAAACAATAGATAGTTACAGCTAAAAGTCTAAGAACACACAGTCAACACCTTTGTCCCTTTTTCAAAACGAAAAGTTTTTGAAAACAGCATAAAATAAGTGGAACAACAACACAAAAAGTGGATTTTAGATCTGATGACAGGCCAAAGAAGTTTTACTGATTATAAGTTATTATAAGAGGAAATGTTAACTTGTATTACGACACAAGTTTAGCTACATGTATGTACTACTACTACAAGTCCCACTTAATACCTTTGATGATCATCTTATTTCTCTTCTACGGGCGTTAAAGAATTCCTATAAATCACATTCAATACACAAATTATATGTCTAGAGTAGCTGATCATCATCATGTACTAGTCGATGTTAGAAAGTGAGGGAAGTGAAAATAAACCATCAGAAAATCTATAGTTCTTGTGAATTTTTCCGCGAAGCACGAAGCCCCCAAAACAGCAAATGTCAGATAACTAAATTATATGTAATAAAATAAAATAAAATAAAAATAGAGTGTCTTGACAGCCACTTTACTGGGGTTGACAGTGACCGTAACATTAGCCACCGATAAGCTAAGGGTACTCACCATAGCGCTAGCAAGCTAACATTAGCTTAACGTTAGCTTCAGCTTCAGCTCTTTTCTCGACCCTTCACGCGGGCGACCGGACATAAAAACCCACCACTCGGTGCCGAATGTATCTTCTTTTAGGCGGTATGTGTTGTTGACGAACGTCCTAAATGTCGAGCGGTCATGTATCCGTGTGGCTGAACTGTGCTAGGAACATCTAAGTGCTCAATGAGCTGAAGAGCAGAGAGCAGAGACGCCGCTCCAGAACCAGACCAGCTGCTCCACTGATCAACATTTAGCTGCGCCAAACTTCACACAGAAAGGGCGCAGCTGACGCGCTGCGATGCTGCCCGCAACCATGACAATAATAATAATAATAATAATAATAATAATAATAATAATAATAATAATAATAATAATAATCTGGATCAAATAGTAGTTTCTTTTTTAAATAAACATTTTATTGTCCCTTTTTACCAGTCTAACTGGGTGCAAACAAAAGTGACCACACTATGTTGCAGTTGTGTTTATTTGCAATGCAAATGAAAGACATTTGCAAGCTTTTAGTGTTGGACTTTTAAATTGACCAATTTCCCTTATGCAGATCAGTAAGCGGCATGTTAACGCCCTAGATAAAGTAGTTAAAGTATATTTTACTAAGCATACTTGAGTATAAATATGGTATAGTAAACTACAGACCATACATGCCACTAGTTTTGGAAGTATAGGCAAACTAACTGAATATTGGAACATTTTAGCATTAAAATATCTGCATAGTGTATAAAAAGTAAACTTCAAGCATACTGCCTCATTTTAAGCACTTAGTAATTTGATTACATTTGTGGTGTTTCAAAAGTTTGTTGAGAAAATAAACAAATATATATGTAAAAGAAGAAAAAGGTAAATGTATCCATATAAAGCAACACGAAAAATATTTCATGTAATTTGCATCATCCATCCATCCATCCATCCATCCATCTTCCTCCGCTTATCCGGGACCGGGTCGCGGGGGCAGCAGACTGAGCAGAGATGCCCAGACTTCCCTCACCCCAACCACTTCCTCCAGCTCCTCTGGGGGGACCCCGAGACGTTCCCAGGCCAGCCGAGAGACGTAGTCTCTCCAGCGTGTCCTGGGTCTTCCCCGGGGCCTCCGTCCAGTGGGACGGACATGCCCGGAACACCTCTCCAGGGAGGCGTCCAGGAGGCATCCGGACTAGATGCCCGAGCCACCTCAACTGGCTCCTTTCGATGTGGAGGAGAAGCGGTTCTACTCCGAGCTCTCCGTGGATTGCCGAGCTTCTCACCCTATCTCTAAGGGAGCGCCCAGCCACCCTGCGGAGTGCAGAGTAATTTGCATCATTTTTATCCAAATACTGTAATGAGTATTCATAAAAGGGTCCATAAAAGGGTTTTTACTGCAAAGTCCATTCCTGATGAACCCCTGTGGATCCTTGGGGGATTTTTGTTGCTGGACATGTACTTATTACAACAATTTGTCATCAGTTCTAAACGTTTCACTTCCACTATAAGTCCAATAATTCATTACTCAATATCATGCAAATTACAGAAATAGAGTTAGCAGGAAATTGCAGAGCAACTTCAATTCTCCAGCTTTATTTCTTGTATGGGCCAATATTTTCAAAATATTGGTCCAGGGACAAATTGCCAAACAAGGATTTCTGTTATTGGCTGGTGCTGTAGCCCACGTCTTATTGGCCTCGTACCTGACAAAACAAACAAAGCCTGAGTTGCTCTTTAATCAGTTAGAAAATGGAGTCAGCAAACTTTCAAGCCAATTCTCCCAGCTATCTCTATACTCTGCATAGAAATTGGAGAATGGAAAGAGATGTAAAGAGAGGAGTCAAGAAAACAGGGGGAGAAAAAGGAGAGGTCGAAGAAGGGAAAGCACAGAAGATAGAAAAACACAAACAAATAAAGATTATATCAAAATAGACACAGAGCGTTGCTTGTATTCTGTCGTTATAAATAACCGTCTACAGAAGAGCTGCTTTTTTGTGCACAACAACTCATAACTACACACTCAAACATCTGTGCAAACATATATGAGCATGCCCTTACCTACAGTTTGCACAGACTTGCACACTCACACACATTTATGCAAAACCACACAGACAGCTGTACATATTGCACAGGCAAACTAACTCACACTTACAGATTTGTATGCAAAATATTTATTGTACGGTATATTAGAATTAGACTGAGTGATTCCCCCCCCCTCTGGAGGAAGGGTATGTCCAAACAGGACATACCCACTGGCTCCAAGAAGCCAAAATCCCATAGATTTCTTTAGAGAGATGCACAACTTTAATCATATATTTTCTGTAGTGCAAGTTATTCAAATAATAACCATTTTCTATGCATGACGTCCCACTCACCAGGTCCAGATCTCACATACTGTCAATGATACAAATACACACAGAAAGAGAAAACACTTCTTTCATGCATCAGGCATGACTGCACAAATAAAAACCTCTGGGCTTGTGTAGAGATGAGCAGAAAGGTGTGTTCAGCCGCAGCACAGAGCCCTGATGGGCAGTGTGGCAGCAAAAGGCAGCCAGCGGTGGGGACCCCAGATGACCCAATGCCAGCTACCCAAAAACGAGACCATGGACCAGAGAGCCATCACGGGGAGTCCACCACTGTTCACACAAGGGTGTAGGAGCATGGAGAGCACAAGCCTCAGGCTAGGTGGTGATCGGACCCCCGGATGCCCAGGGTCCAGTCGAAGGCATTAAGCTGTGGCCTGGGCAGACCTCTTCCCCAGAAACCCCTGATGAAATGTCATAAAAGAAAAGGCGAGCAGTTGGGAAAGATCTTCCAGACTCTTTTCAGTGTTTAAAGGCCTCAGCCACCCCTGAGCAAACAACACCAGGCCACTCACTTGGGCCACTGAGGCACAACAGGGCACACTGACCAGCTGCCCCAATGATGACTTCCAAATGGTGTCAGTCATCTACAGCTCTCTAACCAGACTCTTCTTTACGTTTTCGTGTTTTAAAGCAGTGCTCCTCAAATAGTGGGGCGGGCCCCAAGCGATGCTAGGGGGCGCGCGCGGTGGTGGCAGTTTTAGGCACAGGTAATACGGGCAATTGTCCTGTGCGCAAATTTAACGTGGGGGCGGCGGTGACAGCGGTTCAGTGCTTGGAAATAAATCTGGTCCACTATTCGGTTCCTATTATCTGTTCTACAGAATTCTACAAACTACAGAGTCTGTAAAAGCCTGAATCCTTTGAATCCCCGTCTCTGCAGCGGCGCGTTCCCGTCTCCTGTCACACGCGGCTGCGCGAGTGAGAACGATAGGGGAGGGGTGGTGTGGGCTCTGTCTGCCAGGTGAATCGGGGCACGCGGACCA